>JAXCLP010000001.1:4856963-4884858 GCA_035584035.1 Lepidocolaptes lacrymiger | reverse complement strand
AAAGTTCTGTTCTCTAAATTTAAAGGAGAGGGATTATTTCTTGGCCAACATAGATATCTTAGTTCTCCCTCAAACTACGACATTAAGATACAAATTTCTGCAAGATAAAGAAGTTTAGGAAAAAGGAAAGTTTGTATTTCAGCACGTGCTGGGTGCCCCGGCCACAAAGGTCCAAAAAAGCACGCCTCCACCCCAAAAATCATGCTTTTTATGTGTCCCAAGAGTCCTGCCTTGTTAGCATAATGAGAGAAGTGGGCCTCTTCTTCTGATTGGGTTTGGTATGCCTCCCTGTGCAGGGGGATGGGCTCTTCTGGTGAGGATGACCACTTTCCTCTGCACACAAAGGGCTTGTCACGTGGCAAAAGCTTGTTTCGGCCATATCTTTATCTACTTTCATAATTCCCTATTCCCGAATGCAAATTGTCCCTGGCACTAGCCCCAGACAGGACCTGGTGCCTTACAACTTCTACGGTGCACCTAAAGAAAATAATTCCTGAGTTAATGAACTATTTGCTTGTAATAAAACCATGCTCTTTTATTTCTAACACAGCTATGATTATTGCTCTGCTAATTTCTTTTTTTTTTCTTTTATTATGGCCAGTGAAGATCATTTGGTTTTTGAGAGAGATCAATAGAAGGCTTAAAGTGGGAAGCAATTCTGTGCTGCTCATCAAGATGATGCAGATCAGACTATTTCCAGCCTTTATTTTATCTGAACTGTGACTTGCTATGCAAACTTTCAGTGAAGGGTCAGTTATGTCAATGTGATAGATGAAAGGGGAAAAAACCCACAACTACAAAAAACAACCCAAAACCACACAAAGGGAGCCTGAACAGCAGCCTCAGTTTTGTCTAACATGAGCTCCCAAATTATTTGAACAAGCAAGTTTGCCTTTCCAAGCACATGCATGCCCTCTCACATCCTCCACTTCTTTGCCATGTATCTCAAAACCAAACCCAGGGCTCTTACCTGAAGTTAGCCCCCATTTCTTTTCTTCCTCCACTCCGTCCTGCACCTCCTGGGTCACTACCCCTGTGATTTGTCAGCCCTATTCTCACCCAGGATCCCATGTCCTGGTAGCACTTTGCTACTGGAACCATCAGACCAGGCACAACACTGACCTTCTTGTCTTACAGAGCACCTGCTGTCAGGGAGCAGCAGGTGCCAGGCAGCTGCTCCAGGAGGAGATGGAAGGTGGGAGCCAAGGGGGCTCATACAGCAAGAGGCTGTTTTTGCCTGGATGAACTATAGAATCATAGAATCATTTAGTTTGGAAAAGGCCTCTAAGATCATCAAGTCCAACCATTAACCCAGCACCACTAAACCACATCCCCAGATGCCACATCCAACGTGCTTTTTGAACATTTCCAGGGATGATGACTCAAGCACTTTCCTGGGCAGCCTGTTCCAGTGCCTGATCACATTTTCAGTGAAGAAATTTTTCCTAGTATCTAACCTAAATTTCCCCTGACGAAACTTGAGGTCATTTTGTCTGGTGATGTCATTGCTTTCCCGGGAGAAGAGACCAACACCTGCCTGGCTACAACCTCTTTCAGGTGATTGTAGAGAGTGATAAAATCACCCGAGCCTCTTTTTCTCCTAAACACCCCCAGCTGCTCCTCATAACACCTGTGCTTCAGACCCTTCCCAGCTCCATTGCCTTTCCCTAGACAGCTTCCAGCACCTCAGTGTCTTCCTTGAAGTGAGGCGCCCAGAGCTGGACACACAGAGATGAAATTAAGGTTAGCTATTAGGAATAAGTTCTCTATTGTGAGGGTGGCATGAAGCACTGGAACAGATTGCCCAGGGACTCCCCAGTCCTGCCATTGCTCAGGACCAGGCTGCATAAAGCCTTGAGCAGCCTGCTCTGGTGGGGATGTTCCCTGCACATGTTTGGGATTAGGTTTCTCAGCTGCATTCTGACCCCTTACAAATCAGAGCTTGCTGGCTACTGTCTGTCGCGCTGATTAAACCCCCCTGGGAGCGCACATCTGGAAAGATCCTCCCCTCAGGACCATTTATTTCGTGTGGGGTGAGGTCCGCCCCTCCGTCAGCACTAAACCCTGAGGACACCGCAGGGCCCGCTGCACCCTCATACGGGTCCCGCTCCCCTCTAAGGCCGGCGGAGGCTCGGAGGCAAAGCCATGCCCCATCGGAGGGGTTTTTGCGGATCTTACTACTGCTTCGTGCGGGACCAGCTGCCCGAACTGCGGCGGAGAGGGCTGCCCGCGGCCCAGGTGGCAGACGCCATCCCCCACTGCGGGCAGGCCTGGGCGGTGAGGGGGCCGTGAGGGGCGCTCCATGCCCGACTGCCTTTGCAAATGTTCTCCTTCAGGCAGCTCTTGGGATGCCCTGGGCAACCCCTTGATGGTGTGCTGTGGAATAGTGGCATTCCCAGGCTAGGGCGGGAGTAATTCCAGAAGATCCCCGTGGTCTGTGGCCTGCCCTGCCCTCGTGTTGGGACCCTTGCAAGGCACTTTGTGGGGTGCTTGGGATCCGAGCTTTTCCGAGCTTTCATTTAGGAAACAAACCTACTGGGAATGCTGGAGTCACTGGTGGTAGTGGTGCCCTTTTGGAAACGCGGGAGTAGCTTTTGGAGTTGGTTGGTTTGCGGGGCTGTCAGAGGGAATGAACCTTATAACAGTTCATTTCCCTTCCAGTTGCTGACAGAGGAAGAAAAGGCAAAGTACAAAGACAAGGCTCGCAAGTGGAATGGAAAGAAATGCGCTCAGAAAACTGAGAGAGAGGTAAAAGGCTGAAAATGGAACACACTCCAGTGTGGCTAAAATAAGAGAGAGGAGTAAGTGGTTTTGGGATTTGCTGTGGAAAGCTCTCCTGCCTCTCCATAACCTCTAGCTGCTGTTGTACTTCCATACCATTATGAAGGTTATCCTCATAATTGCTCTGGTTTGAGTTGAAGGTGAGAATACTCCGTATCTTTTTAAACCAGCAGGGCTCATTCCTTGGGACCTTTTTTCCCAGAGAATGCACCATACCTTTTCAAACCAGCGAGGCTCATTCCTTGGGGCATATTTACCTAGAGAATACTCCATACCTTTTTACACCAACAGGGCTTGTGTCTACCCAGTAAAATGAATTTCTCTAGCATCCCAGTTTCATGTTCAGCAGTATTATGCAGTGCCTGACTTAACAATATGTTTGGGTATTTTTTAAATTTATAATACTGCAAATGGATATGGTCATAGGTTCATGTTGCTTTTGATTTGTGGGTGTTATTAATTCAGGTGGTTTGTGTCTGATGGCCCAAAAGCACATCTTGTACCCAACTGTTTTGTTCTCCAGTGGCTGTGTGGTGAACCAGGTCAGTGAAGTGTTGCAGCATGTGCAGAAATAGAATAATTGCACTTTGCAATTATTTTTAGGTTGGTTTGATAATGAAGAAAGTAGTAATGTGGTGGAGGACAGTATAAAGTAAGTAGTTAGGTTAAGATGAACACGTGTGGTTGTGGTTGTAAACAGTGCTAAACAGATCACTTCTGCTGTTTATCGTCCTGAAAAGGTGTGTGTATTCCTTTTGTTTATTTCTGCCTGTCTCTTTTCCTCTCAGCAGTTCCCTGAAGCAGAATTTGGTTCAGAATTTGAATTTTGTGAGGTGTCAGAAAATTTTATTCCAGTCTTGGTTGGCAGTGTAAAATACGTGTGTCAAAGGCAAGAGCCTGATTTAGTAAATGGGTGGTACTTCATTTACTTCTTCATGCTGTTACTAGATAACAGCTATAAGTGGTGAGGATAAACTTCAGGCCTTTAAAATGCTTCCATAATGCTAGAGAATAACTAATTTAACTAACACAGATTTACTAGTTACTCCAAACTATGGTTTTTTTGTCAATCTAGACTAGCAGGGAGATGTTAAGCAGTGTTATCTGATTTTGGGGGCCTGGCTGTTTGGGATAAGGCTGTTTAAAATATGATGATCATTGTGGTTTTTAGCAGGCTTATTCCACCTAACCATAACTGTTAGTGGATGTTATATTTTCCTCTGATATAAGGAGGTGAAGGATATTATTTGGGGCAAGAAGACCTTTTATTTTTTTCCTTTAACTTTCTCATTTTTTCCAGATGCATAATGTTGGTGATCCAGTTTCTGCTTCTCTGACCAAAAAGATGCCCAGTGTTGCTTCTTTACCTAGATGCCTGTGCTATGTCTTGGAAGAATAATCAGGGTATGGTAATCTTAAAGCAGTTGACCCTGGGTGATGAAAGCTTGCCTTCCTTGGATGTTCTCAGTGGCACCTGTACAGAGGCTGTTTACATTTAGCTAATAAACAATCTGTGTCAACTTTTCCTTTGTTTTAAACTGTCTGGCTACTGCTCTAAAAAGTAGTGTAGAGGGAAGTCACAGCAAATTCCCCTTCCCCTGACCCTGTAGGAATTGCGTATTTTGGGTTTTTTTTGGCTTGATGGGAGTACAGTCACTAATAGTTTCTTGATAGTTATTTCAAGGTTTTTTAAGAAAAAAAAGTAATTCTTCAAGTCCTACATTTATGATTAATTTTAAATGGTGAAGAGTTATTAGATATCAAAGTTCAAAATTTGTGTGGTAGAGGTACTAAATAAAATAATGGCTTGGCCTCTTTGAGAGAACAGAAGAGAGGATGTGTACTCTGTTAGTGCCTTTATAACATCATGACTTGTTCTGTATGGAAAGAATTCTTGAAAAGGAAACCTTTCTTATCAGTACCCCATCTTCAAGTGTGATAATTATTAGCATCCTCTGTGCCAGAAGTCATGCTCCCTTGTTATTGTAGTGCACATTTGATTGGGTTGATTGTGGTGGCTTGAATTGACACAACTGATCTTTTGGCTGAATGAGACGGATAATGATAAAGAATAATTGGGATGCATTTTATGACACTGCTCTTAATATTTCTTGGTAAAAAGATCTGTGTGGTTCCCTTTAGCTATATCAATTTTTTTCATAAGGTAGGTGAGGTATCTTTCCTGTGACCCCACAACTTGTACAGCTTAAGGCCCATGTAAGGGAGCCTGAGCATTCAGGCTTAGGGCAACTGGTGTTAAATGTTGTTAAGCCTGGCATACAACATTGCTGCTGTGTGAAAGCCATTACATGTCTCTATTATTAAGTAGACCAAGCAGGTTTTTTTTTGATGAAGGGCAGAACTTAAGGTGTAAATAGCTACTTTAGCCTTCAGTGAGGATGTTACATGACAGTAATGAAGAGAAGGATGAAGGTTTATTGTGAAATACTTTCTATAATTGGATACTTTTTAATTAGTAAATGATAGATTTATTTCTTAACATTTGTCTTGGGTGTTCTTGCCACTTGCTTTGGGAGCTCGTTTGGCAGAGGAGAAGCAATCCTTTTGATTAGCAGACTTCTCATCTTCTTGTCCCACCAGATTACTGCCAGCTCATGTAACTTGTGTAAGTTACTAAATCGAGCTTGTGAGGCTGCTTTGCAGATACTGTTTTTTCCACCTCCCCCCCGTCCTTAATTTTCCTAAAGTGCAAAGAGAACTACCATTAAAAGAAATAGTATTTGTGTTGGATTCCAGGCTTCTTAACAACTTGTGGGTTTGGGGCTTGGCTTCTTTTTTTTTTTACTTGCTTTTATTTATTGGGGTTTTTTGCCTGATCTCTGCACACAGTAGCATTTTATGGAAGGTGTATCATGACTACTGATATGCCTGACTTCTGTGTTAGTTATCTTGTCATCTTGGGTACAGAGGAAGGTTTGCATGTTTTATTTGGTTACCCTACTTAGTCACATGAAAAAGTGCTCTGAAGCTTTCACTGGATAAGGTGAGGCCAGGATGGCACGCTGTAACCTCTGGTGGCTTCTCTGAAAATGGTTTTGTTCTTTTCCTTTCAGCTGTGGTTGCAGACATCTACTTCCTGGACATTTACAGCCATGGCAAGCTGCCAACTCAGTGTGAGCAGCGCTTCCTTCCTTGTGAGATTGGCTGTGTCAAGTACTCGCTGCAGCACGGCGTCATAGCTGATTTCCATCACTTCATAGATCCAGGTGAGATCCAAGCAAGTGTGACAAAAAGAAAAAAGGTAGTTCATCCTGCTGTGGGGTTAGAGGGAGGCTTTCTAGTGCCACTGCTGTCTAGATTACATTTCTGGTATTAAGGCAGGTTTATTTCTTTGACTTTACATGGTTGGACTTGAGCAGTGCTGGTTGTTTTTGGAGAGATGGCTTTAGTGTCAGAACTGCAGGAAACTTCAAAGAAAGTAGAATAAATCCAGGATAACCTTCAGATGTTTGTGCTTTATATTTCACATCAAGGAATGTTTCTCTTGATTGGACCTAAACACACTATACCACGTCCTTTGTTTTCTAAAATGCATGCAACTGAAAATAACTTTTTCAAAAATAGTTGTAGCACTTGTACAAGGCCACAAGGGAAGAGTTTCTGTATATGAAACTGTGGTGTGTAGTTAAGAGTTAAGGGTCTGTCATTGTGGATGTTGGATGATGACTGCTCTTTTTCTCTCTTCTGCAGAACTCCCACCCTGTGGTTTTCGGTACCACTGCCAGACTGTTGGTGAGTATCAGTGGAGAAAACGAATGATACACAAAGGTGTGCAGTTTTAGAACCAGCTTATCTGACCTGTATCCAAATGTTTTTTAAGTCTGCGGTTTCTCCTTCTGGGAACTTGTCAAATTGCAAAGAGAAAGGAGTGCCAAAGAGGCTTGTCACAGTCACCTTTTATGTCTTGTACCCACAAATGGCAGAGCGCCTCACTCAAAATGGTTTTGTCAATTGTTTGTTTTGAATTATTTGTATCGTGTTTTCCTGTGCAATAGTAACTGCAATGTTGTTTTTAAATGGAATAACTGTGTGGCCTATCAAGCCCATCTGAGCAGAGTGTCCTTTCCATGATAGTCCTTGTGTGTATCTTCAGCATGAAGTGCTAATTAATAACAAGGTTATTCAAAGATACTGGTTTATATTTAAAAGTTACATTTTGCTGCTTTATACATATCAACAAAGTTAAAATATTTACACCATTGTTGTCTGGCTTGGCCTCCCTTGTTTCCCTTGTGCCTCTTAGTAATGTTTATAGATTCCAGTTTGTTTCTCTTAGGACATTTCCTCCCCTGGTGTGGAGAGGGAAAAAACTTGGCCTATGTTTTCCTATGTCAAATACTTGGATAATGGGCTTTTAAACAGGGCAAGAATGTGTGTGTTTGCTCATAGCCCAGACCTGCCAGGCTTCTGCTGACAGAAGCAAGGTTTTGATAGCTCTAATCAGATACTGCCTATGGAGAAGGGGAGGACTGTGGGTTTGTGTGTATATATGTATATATATATGTATGTATATGTGTGTGTATATATATGTGTATTAAAAAAGGAGGAGGGAACTGTATTATTTAAGGAAATAGGACTTGTCATAACTTCTTGTGGTTTTTTCTTCCTGCCCCCTCTTCCTTCCCCCCGTTAGGTGATGAAACTCAAAAGATCCCTATATCTGGATTTCATCTTCCACGTTCTTGTTATGCCATTGTTTTACAGGAGCTTCTTCAGTTTGCCCAGCCAGCCAGAGGGGTTCAGCCTCACTTTTTCTGCAGGGTATGGTCAAGGTCAAAATAAGATGCTCTAAACCTAAACTTTCACTTCTGTAGCATAACAAAGGAGATAATTCACTCTAAAGCCTAATGAGTGGGAAAAGACACTGTTGTCCAAAGTGTCCAAGTTCCATGCAGGAAGAAATGGCCTCTAGAAGCTAATCTTTTTATAAAGCAGAGACCTAATCTTCTGCCTTCTTATTTTCAGCCTGCATTTGGGGCTCTAACCTACTGATGAACAGGGTCTGTTGGTCTCTGACGTTGTTTTGACTTGGGTTAAGAGCTTTTAAGATTGACTTAAATTGATTATGCTCAGTAATAGTCATACAATCCTGCTTTTTTCAAGAGGTGTTTTTTGTGACTCCTTGCTCATGAGAATACCATGTGTTTTAATTTTTTTTCAAGCTTCATTTGCCAAGGAACAAAATAAAATGCTAGGATTCAGAGGTGTTGAAGCTTCCTAACAGGTATATTATGTTTCAGTTCCATTCAAGCTTAATCTTAATCCCTAAGAAAGTTGAGAGGATCAAGGTTTTGGGCTTAATAATACATAAAAATATTAAATACAGGGCTCTGAAGAGATATGCATGCAACTTGCTTCCTTTTCAAAATAATTTTCAGGAAGAGTGTATATTCAGTTCCACAAACCAGGGAGGAGACTTTTTCAGGCATAGAAGTCCTGCAAATATCAAAATTATGTACTGTACTCCCTAGAGGTGACAGAAATTTTCTTTCCTCTAGTCTGATGACAGATTCTGAATTAATTGGTGTCTCAGTCGAATGGCTAGCATAACAGGTAGGAAATGGATCATTTTTGTCTTTCCTTTTCTTCCCCCCTTGCCCTCAGAAATAATCATGAACAGCTATATTTGACTGAAAATTGTGCCTCAAAGTTTTCATGGAAAGTGGTGCTGATAGCTAGAACTACTTTGCATGTTTCTTCCTCTTCTTTTCTCCCTGTCAGTGGAGAAAACCCAGTTTGCCAGGAAGCCAGATTTTATTAAAAGTACTGGTGGAATAACTTTGAGCTTTGATGCCATGGTAAGAGGCTGGGCAATAAACAGGGATTGACTGAAAAGTGAGCTGAGCAGAATACTCCCTGACTCTTGTTCTCCTGGCCTGAATTGTCACTGAACTACAGGCATTGAGAGCCAGGTGGAGCTTTGTGCTGTAGAAGACTTGATGAAATACCAGATGAAACACCAAAAGGCGCCAACCAAGACATCGGTGTGTGGAGAAGTGGATGTCTGCCTGTGGGATTTCTCCAGCAATACCAGGTATGCTGGGTGCTTCTTTATGTCAGTGTGTGTCAGCATGTCTTGGTGCTCTAGAAACAGCTTGTATGCTCCTAGGCCTTCCGGTCCGAAACTCTTCTTGTCACGTCAGGAGTACATTTGGAAATGAAAACCACTTTCCCAGAAGGAGGGTAAAGATAGATGGCTTTTTAATGCTGAGGCCTAATTTAAAGCAGGAGGTAAAAAGGAGGAGGCACCACAATGGAATAAAATCCATTATGGTATTTAACTGGAAATCAGAGAAAAGTGAGAAGATTCAGACTTTGAGAAATGTAATTTGCATGGGACCTGGCTGTTGCTATACATGAAATGCTTCGTGCTTCTACTGTGATGAGGGACAAGGTGTGTTTGCTACTGGTATAAATCAAGTTCTCAAGTGTATGCATTAAACTAGATCCTGTCTTTTTTTTTCCTTCCAGAACAAATGTTCTTTGTTACACCTGGAATTCTGTTTACTTTGTAGGATCTTTACTTTTTTTCCTCCCCTATGTCTTCAACAGTAAAGCTTTTCCTGCTTTCAGATTCTTCTGTGTTTGTGCAAAAAGTGGTGTGTAGTTTGCAGTGTTGCAGGGAGCGTATTGGGTGATGATGCAATTAATTTAAAAATAGACTTTAACTTTTCCTCTGCTACTCTTTTAAGAAAGAACCAATAACTTGATCTTAAACCTCAGTGTATTTTAAAACCACCTAAACTATTCTCGGAAGTCTGCTTGGAGTATAGATTTCAAGATCCATTGGGTTTCAGTATCACATTGTCTTTTTTTATAGTCAGGTAGTGTTCCATTTCTGTAATTATCTTCACACTAGAGGGAGACTGTAAGGAGAAGGGAAATATGAGCTTTAAAACACATATTTGGAGGGAATGCTTATGCTATAAGGAGTTATTTTATGTTAATGTGAAATGTCAAATAGTTACCTTTAAATTCCATTTGTCTCTTAGGGTTCTCTTCTCCCTGCCCCTGCCATCAGCATGAAGCAAGTTGCCTGATAAGTAGGGCTTTAACTCTGCATAAACATACCTATTGAACTCTGGTCCTCTGGAATTTTGAAGATGCTGCATGGTCACTTTGACAAAAAGATAGCATCCTTAATATTTGCTCCTGTTCCATCAGACCAGACCAGCTGTTTGTATTGATTAACAATGCAGGTTGTTCTGAAATAATCCTGAATTTCATACCATGTAGGTGCAAACAGCATGAGGAGAATGATATATTCTGCTGTGCTTTGGCCTCCTGTAAGAAACTTGCGTGAGTATTGCTCAGGAGTTGTCTCCAGTATGATGACTTTTTCTTTTGTCAGTATGGCAGAGTTGAGAGAAGTGTTAATTGCATTAGAATTCACTGGTTTTTTTCAGGGGTTTAGTGTATTTGGTGACAAATTCTCAGTATATTCTAGTATATCTCTACTTCGAAAGTGTTTATACTGGCTTACATATAGCTACATAAGGTTCTGTAATCTTATTGTTGTGGAGAAAGAAAAAGTAAATAGTCGGGAAATGAGGAAATGCCATTTGTGATTTCAGTCAGTAGTAGCAGCAGCATTTAGAGAGACAATAACGAATAGTCTTCCTTTCAAAAAAACTCATTATGTGCTGCTGTGCCTGAAAAAAACCTAAAAAGTTGCTTTTCATGCTTTTAAGGGCTTCATTTGATAGTGTGGGGAAACAGTTGTTTTCATTTTGTGTGTAGTTGTAGAATAGTCTTGGAAAGATGCAGGGTTACTGTTTAGCTCCTGCCATAAATTCTTCTGCCCTCTGGCATGTGCTCTGTGCAGTTCAGGTTGCTTTTGTTTGCCAGATGAAGAATTTAAAATTACGTGCTTCCATACATAAGCATTACAGCCCTCTTAGTCAAACTTGCCTTGTTTTCCTTTTTTCTGGGTCAAGTTACTCCATCAATAAATCTTTAGCTGGTGTGTATGGAGTCCCATTAACAGCAACTCACCTACCTCTGGAAGTCTCCCATTGTGGTCAAAGCACAAGTACCAGCATTGTGAAACTGAACACTGGATGTTTTCAGGTCACATTCTTTAAACTGATACCCTGATTTATTTCTAGTCAATTTGAGTGTTCCAACTTGGCAATTTCAGGGAGCTCTTTTGTCTTTGCATCCTGTCCTTTGTGACATATATTGGGCAGACTGATGAACTTGTGTTTTTTTGACCATAACTCACAGGTTTCAAGGATAATGGTATATACTGCATTTTAGAACACACATTTTGTTTTGAATGTTTACAGAAAATGAAAGTTCTGGAAAAAATGAAAGTTCAGAAAATGAAAGTGAGAGTTCTGGATATGAGAGACCTTTTGGTTCTTCAAGTCAGGATCATGAGTTTATCCCTTCTAATTGTGAGTTTGAAACTTTCACACTTTTAAGGGAAAAGATGTATTTAAACTTAATCCAGTTGTTGCTTTTTCAAATTTCTGGGTTTAAATGTTGTTTGTCAGTGGCATAAAGCTTGCACAGTTCTGCATGAGCATATGAATTTCACTGAATTTTAGAAGACACAAACATAAAGACTTACCCTTTTCTTACTGGACACAATCTTAGGGTCAAAAAGGTCTCTTAAAATTTAGTTTTTCTTACAAATGTTGCTCTCTGATTAATACCCTCTTAATTTTCTGCTACCTGAAGTTTGTTCTCATGCTTAGGTGCTTTGAGGCAGGGCCATCTTTAAAATACTCTCCTTGCTCTAAAATCATTACATGTGCAAGCTCAGCTGGTCCTTGTTGCAAGTATTCTGGCACAACTCAATTTATAAAGACTGCTCATGTAAAGTCTTCTTTTTGGGGACAGATTTTTTTCCTAGAAGGCACATGAGCTCAGTCATTTGGGCAGTTCATGGCTAAGCTTCAGAGGAACAGGATCAGGTTTGCAAGATAAATAACTGTAAGAATTCTGGGTTTTCAGCTTACTCTCTTGCATATAAAGATATGCTGAATTAAACTCCAAAACTCTTCCTCTTATAAATTGTGAGGTCTTATGTCTTGGTGTTTGTAGAGGGCACAACCTGTCTAACTTTTTGTATTAGATCTATAGAATAGGTTCAGCTTCACAGCATATGAAGAACAATGCCATTAACTTAGGCAAGCTTTAAAGGCTGATTTGTTTTGCAAAATGTATTTAATAGGTGGTCCTCCATGTGGTGTGAAGACTTCCCTTCAAGTGTCGTACAAGGAAGAGGAGTAACAATTTGTGAGAAGTGCATCTGATCAATCCAAGTCTTTCAGTATTTGAAAATCTCTTTTACATTCAGGACAGCTGTAGATTCTAATTTTCTTTGTTTCTCTAAGAAAATCAGTAGTTTCTCCAGACTGTACTTTTTCGCCTTCTCTGCAACCATTGACAGTCTAAGTTCTTGTTAGAATGATAAAACTATTGACTGGATTTAAAGATGATAAAAATCTTGTTTATCTACAGAAAGTGTTATTTTGAAGGGGCCTGGCACCTGCATCTTTAAAAACACATGCCATACTGTGTCTTTCTTAATGAATGGAATGCAAATTCAAGATTGATTAATCAGTATAATTGGGTTAGAAGAATTCTTTCATGGCAGTATAACTTTAAACAAGTGCTTTATTTCTTCTTTAATAACCTCTGCGTGTGGAAGGTAGAATTTCAGGGTATAACAGTCTCTCTCCAACAAAGTGATGCAGAGGGAAGCATTTAAGGTATGAAGGGGAATTAAAGGTACAATAGTCTCAAAGGTATGTTATAATCTATGGGTTGTAACCATGAAGAATTTGGGTGGTCTTTCAAGGCTAGAAATCAGACTTCATATGAAATCTCTTGAAAGGAATACTGTGGCAAGTGTCTTAATCTGTCAGTGTTCTAGAGCTACAGGCTATATTGTATACATCAGGAACAAGATAACATTATTTTGAATTTATATCAGTTTTCTTTCTAAGAAATGTATGTCCCTCAAACTTACAGACTGAAGGGAGGTCTTAAGTGTTTTGGATTTTGTGGTTTGGTATTTTTTGGGGGGTTTTTGTGGTTTTTTGTCGTTTGTTTTGTTTTTTGATTTTTTATTTTCTGTTTGTTTTTTTTGAAGGAGTATCAAATTCAGACTGATACATTTCACAAGTTCAGTCAGGCTGGGTAGATACTAGTTGTAGTTACTTGAGGCCACATAAAAAAGTGGGAGATTGACATTCTTTAGGGAAGTCAGATGTTCCATTTTATGGAGGTACACTTGGACTATTCCTCAAAGAGCTGTCTGTTGTCTGAGCCTTTTCCTTATCCATGTGTCTATAAGCAACTGATTCTCGGAAATATGACCTTGTTTTTTCTAGTTGTTTCTACGTTTTGTTGCAACAGAAGTCCAGCTTTGAAATGCTATTTCCATAGCAACTAACCATGTGAAGTACTTGTTTCATTTCTCACAGGTACTGAAAGTCAAGATTAGGTGGTTCATTCTCTTGACTAGGAAAAAACCACAACAAAACGAATGCAGACAAAACCCAACTAAACTAAGAGGTTTATTTATGGATAAACTCAGCCATGCTGATCAGTGTGTCAAAAAAGGCCAATTGCTGGTTCAGCTGGAAACATGTCACAGCTGCTTTAAGGCCAGCTGAGGCCTTTCTTCCAGAATTGCAGTATCACTGAGGCATTTTCATTCTTCTTACTTGTTTACCCTGTCACTGAATTTCCTGGAACTATTTTGTATTTCCTTCTTTTGAGGCTGCTGTTCTACCTGCTAATTTTCACCAAATAGGAGACAATAAACCTCTAAGACTGAAATTCACCAGTGAAGCACCTGGGAATGTTACAACAGAATAAGTGTGTCTATTAAGTAGTGCTAAAGGCTCCTCTTGGAGTTGTTCAAGTTCTGAGTTTCTTAACTGACAGTCATTGCTGTGTTGACATTTCAAAACATACAGAACTGTAATATTTGAATTATTTTCAGAGTTCAGTGTTGCAATAAAAGTTTCCTGTTTTGGTTCTCATGTAGAACAGAATTCTTCAAAAAGTATTATCAAAATACTTATTCAGAGTTAGGCACACAAATCTAAGAACATTGTTATTATGCTGAAGGTGTTCTATATCAAGACTGAGATAAAGAATCTGAGCCGAAGGGGAGAAATACCATTAGGACTCCTTGGCATATCTGTACCTTATCACCTGTAACTTAAAATAGCAAATAAGCTGTCGATCTAATTATATACAGCAGCAGTGGGCTGTTAACTGGAGCAGTGACTCTTACTGTAATAACCAACAACCTAGAGTGGATTTTTTTGTAGTGAAAACCCTAAGATCTGCATAACTAGAATAAGTACATTAACTTGATGTAGTCCATTTAATACTATTATTCTGCATATATTGAGGGGGATCCCTAGCAGCTGTTGAAGTGTGATAGAAAATTCTTTCATTTTGGAGCTCCACTTCCCTGGCTGTTTGGCAATTTGAAACTGGTTGATTTCTCAAAAAACAAATTCTGAAAAATAATTTCTGAAAATAAATTCTTGAAAAATAAGCACAATGAAATAATGCTTCTCTTCTTTCAGTAAAGGAAAGTAAAGATGAGGGAAAGATGGTGAGTTACAACCTTAGCACACCTCTTAAAGTGCATGGGAAGGCACAAACAGTAAACAATCAGGACAAAATGGGTAAACAAGACCTCTGACAGATTCTGTCGCACCTGACTTTCTGTCCTGTTTGTGTAGCTTGCTCGTTCCCCTCTCAAGGAATGGGTAAAAATCATTGTGGTTTTACATACACATTGGAAAGTTACTGGGTATTTTTGCTCTTGTAATAATAATAGTGGATAAATGGTTGAATTGTGCACTGCTTCTCTTTAAAGGTTTTGGCTGGAACAGTTATCTGGGGGTTGTGAAAACAGTGGTCTCTGGTGACAGCTTTGCTGATTTAGGCTGTGGCATCTGTATATTGACCTGTAATTGTACTCTTTCAAATTCTCTTCAGAGTGAGTATCTGATACTGAAAAATAAAGCATGTTAATACAGAGTAAGCAGCAGTTACTGGTTCTGTGTGTATAAGCTGTGGATTAACTGTCACTTGTGCATTGCTGGCTTGTTGTGCTGGTTTAAGGGTAAACCAGCAGGAGAAATGGACCCACTACAAGAGAGATTAGAAGTCAGAGTTACAATTTAATGAAAGATATTACAATAAATACACTGACACAAAGAGAAAACTGCTTTCAACTCACTAAAACCCAGCAGTATAACCCAGTGTCCCAGGGCACAAGCCCAAAGGGGTTTGTTAGCCCCTTGTGCTGAGACCCGTGTGGTTCCCCCGAGTCCAAAGCAAAAGGAAGTGAAGAACCACTTGGTGCAGATGATGGCTGTGGTCTGGTAGAGAGTGGTAGTTTCCTCCTGTCAAAGTTCTGCTGCTCCTCTGGATCCAACGAGACAGGGGCAAGGTCTTCTTCCTCCCTGCTTATGTACCCTCAGGGAGCACCCAGTCCCTCCCCAGGGCGGGGACTCACACAATGGGTGATTAACTCTGTGAGTCATGGGGTATTGTTGAACTGTTGATGGCCCATTAGCAGCCACGCCCCCTCAGGCTGGGTGTGAAGGTGCTAACGACTTCCTGGGCAGCTGCTGCAAATGGTCCATTGCTCTTGGGGAATGAATAGAGGGGGTAGAATACATAGCTTTGATCACCCCCACACAGTGATAACTGGTCCCACCTGCTGAACTAGGACACTTGTCCACCTTCTCCTTTCAATAAACTGCAGAGATTAGACATGTGGAAGAAGTTTCTGTTGACCACTGTCTCTGTTCCTCTTAAACACATGCATATGTACTGTAAATACAGAAATACTTAGGTTTGACATCTTTAATGTGAATTTTGTTTTAGAGAGCTGATCTTCCCAGTAAAGATGAAAGAAAAAGCAGGCTTTTCCTTGTCCTTCATGACCAGCTCTCTCTTCTCATTCAGATGCAACTACAGAACTCCTTCATGTGCTTCCCTAGATTGAGCTTTGGGTGGGCTTTGGCTTTCCTATCCCCATCCCTGCACACCTACACAGCATTTCTGTGTTTCTCGCCAGTCACTTGTCCCTGCTACCATCTCCTGTGTTTGCTTTTCATGGATGAATTTTGTCATGAGCTCTTTGGTCAACCTCCACTTGTTTGACTGTTTGTCTTTGGGGAGGTGATACTTGAAAAGTCAACAGACTCACCTGGACCTCTTTTCTCTTCAGGACCATATGCCTTAGGATTCTTCAGCAGATCTCTGAATGAGGCCAAAGGCTACAAGGCTGAGTGCTTGTGCTAGTTCTGGTCTCTGCATTATGACTAGTTACATCATCAGAGAGTGATTGCTGTGTCTCAAAGTAAGGTTAATTTTTGTTACATCTTTGGCAGTGTGTCAGTCTTTTAAAAGGTGGAACCAAAGCAGTAGTTTGATGGGCATTTTCTGGGTGGAGGGTCTATCAAATATTAGGAATTGGGCTTTGCTGTTTTGGGTGTATGTGAGACTGGAGGAAGCAGTTTCTGCTCCTCGATCAAGTGGCGCAGTTGATACTCATCCCACAGGGTGTGTTCTGTGTGTTCTGACAGCTTCCCTAGAGTGAGGTCCAGGCTGAGTCATTCCCAGTTGGAAAACTTCAATGTCAGGGACCCTGAGCAGTCACACTCAGGTGGTGGTGTGTGCTGAAGGTCAGATTCTTCTCAATAAGTATTTGTGTTGGGTGAATGAAAATGTATTTCAGGAAGCCCTGTCTCAATTTCTTTGCAAAGTAGTTGTTGTTTTCTGTTCTGATATCTCTAGGAAAATCTGCATAGTTACCACAGAGGGACTGTACTTTTGGACCTGTTAGGGTTAGCCCTTTTAAATTCAGCTTTCTGCTAGCAAAAATTCCAAACTTTGCCCAAAAGTGAAGTGACTCATGTATATCTGTGAAACTGGGTTGATAGGTAGAGGTAGATGCAGCTGCCTGCAAAGGCTTTAACAACTTTCAATTTGTTAGAGTAAATGCAGTGGAGCAGGAGGAAAACAATTTTTTTATCTGATATCTCCCTCTTGATGACTTCTGCAGGATTATTATCCCTCACTGTCACTCTGGAATGGTCAGCCAATAATTTTTATTCCAGCAATTTAATAAAATGAAGAAAGGGGCAAACACTTCTAATAGTCTAACCCCATGTTATCTCTGTTCCCTCACTTTTCCTTGGTTCTATCTTAGAAGTTCTCACAAACTTGTTTAGCTGCCATTTTCAAATAATTCCCCTCAATCTGTAGTGACCAGGTGAAATGCAGGAGAAAGAAGGTACAAATTCCCTTATGTTCTCTTATACTGGGCTATAATAAATTTAGTACTGATTCCAACACATCCAAAATTAATCTTGACGGTTTGATCATCATACTGTGAACTTCATCACCTAGAAGACTGCCTCAGTGTCTTTCCTGGAACAGATGATACAAATAAATAGAAGTACTGTAACTCTAGCAACAAGAATGGTGAGATAATTCTTGTCTGAATTGTACTGAATCTTGAAATGGGCTGTGGGAACAACAGCTCTTCTGTAATACTGGAAATACTTTTCAAGATCCTGAGAAGAGTGAGGAAGGCAGGCAGAGCAGACCTGGGGGGCTGTATGGGAAATGGGGAGGAGTGGAAGCTCTGGAGAATAAAGGAGTTCATTAAGGTTGGCATTTCATTAAGGACAGTACCTTCTAAACACAAGAGTGGGCCAGAATGCAGATAGATTGATTTGGGGGACTGTCTTGTCTACAGGAATCTCATGGCTCTACCCTAGTCCTAGTGCAGTGTAAGAGAGTTAGAAACAGGAGTGGGCTACAAATGAAGAAGCCAGATCTGTAGGGATGGTGTTTGGAAAGCCAGTACTCATCTGAAGTTGACAATTGCAAGGGATCAAGGTCAACCAAAGAGCTTTTATGACTGTGTTAGCAGTAGAAGACTGAACAGGGGAAAGTGGTCCTGGTGCTGAATGATGTGAGTGATTTAGTAAGGTGACTGCAGGAACACAGAGAAGGCTGAGGTGCTCAGTACCTTCCCTGTTTCAGTCTTTTCTGACAAGGTTTCCTGACTCTATACTCAGGAAAGGTTCCAGGAGAACAGCAGCAGTGGATGAAGAGGGAGTCAGGGATCAGCTGGGAGTTCTAGACACATCCAGGTCCCAGAGGCAGATGGGCTGCATCTGAGGATGCTGAGAAAGCTGCCTGATACCTTTTCAAGGCTGTTCTCTCTTCTTTGGAAGGTCACAGGAAGCACAGAAAGTCCACAGCAATGAGAGACAGATACTGTACCCATTTGTCAACAGGGTGATCTGGGAAAGCATGGGCTGTTCAGCTCCACTGGACTCCTTAGAAAAATCATGGAGTGAGTTGTCTTGGAACATATTTTTGAGTACACAAAGGAGAGGAGAAGGACTGGAAAGAGTCAGTGTGGATTTGCCAAGTCTAAATCACGCTTGGCCATCCTGGTTGCTTTCCATGATAGGTTTATGAATAAAGAAAGTTGAATGTAACAGTAGTTTAGTGTAGGCTGTGTAGAAGGTTAAAATAGGAATTTGCTCTTCTGACTGGTCAGACATTTTCTCCCTACTTCCTGCCTTTTGAGGGAAGTGAATATTGAATTGGGTGTACGTATATTAACTCTTTGGAATCAGGTAAGTATCACTGGCTTTCTCCATCTTCCCTCCAAATATGTTATTGCTGCTTTAATTTTGTTTAAGGTTGTGGATATACTACAGGTAACTCTTGGAGTTATTCCTGTGTCAAAAGACATACAAGACAGGCAAGTAACTAATTCAGTCACTGAAAAACCTTGTAGTAAGATAGAAATTTGAATTTGTGTGTTTCTGTCTGACTGAGTTTAACAAATTGGTTGAGGAAAAACGCATAAAGCATTCTGATAAATGCACTTACTTCTGAGATATTAAAAAAAAAGGGAAAAATTATAAGCAGCACTGCATTATCTCAGCCATATCTTCTTGAGCTACCAGTTTATTTCTCAGTGTAGAACTGAGCTTGGTGTTGCAGAGCTTTAAGTAGTTCTGTTGTAAAGGTTGTCAGGTTGGAGATGCTAGCTTTTCCCCTGCTTACAGAGAACTGAATTCATGATTTGGGGGGGTCATTATGTAATCTCTTCTGTATTTTGTGGCTTGTTTCTTCAGATAACTTAGTTCAGGTTTGCTAATCCTCATTTTTCTCTATGCCTAAAATGGCCAGTGTGCAAGTGTCACTTCAAGGCTTCAGCTGACAAGCAGCAATTAAGCTTCACATACCCTACAAGTGAAGAGTATGGAACAGGTAGCACAGTGGTTTAGTGGCCAGAGCCAGTTTCTGGCTACAAATACTGCTGATAGTTATCAAGCCTTTTGCTGATCTCTCCAGATAAGATCTTGGAGAATCCACACTACTATCCCTCAGCAGAAGCCCTCTGCAGCCACAGCATTTTGGTGGAGGGAACAGGGTGTGCTGATAAATGTCTGTAACACTTATAAAAGAAATACCTTTTGTTGCACAGTTACAAAAGAGAATAAAATATATACCAGCTCTGTTTCTGAGCCACGCACTTCTTGTTTTTTATCTGCCTTCAGCATCTACATGCAACCTTCATTTTTAGTCATCCATTTTTGCAATGTTTTGTCAGGCATCATGGGAGAAGGTCCTCAGAATGTCTTGCTGATCTGCATTTCGGGTTGCTTATTGCCAGAGATCTGGGTTTGCATGTCCTTTGTAAAGAACTCCTGTTGTTGGTCTTTGCAGTTGTTACTGCTACAAATGAGTAATTGTATTTTAACTACTGTGTAAAACAAAGGCAGCCAGAAAGCAAGCCAGAATAACAGTTCTGGTAGGGTGATTTTCATAGTTCAAAATCTAGAAAATGCTGGTCATGTGTAGGAGGATTTCTGGTTCTTCTTTGAAGTTATATTTTAGATTTTCATTACAGTAACTATTTGAGAGTAAAGGGAATGTGGGAGGCATTGCAGTAAGTTCCTGAAACTCCTGAAGATGCAAGAAAGACTTTTGAAAGGATAAATATTTTACTGTAAGTAATTTATTGAACATCTTAAAAAAACAAAAAACCACCAACCAACCCTGAATTAGTTTTAATAACCTGTTTGACAGTGTTTTGGACAGCCTACTGTCTTCCAGAGATACTAGTGGTAGGAGTTCTCTCCATGTTTGCACACATCTTTCACATGCTTCTGATTAAGTTGTCACAGTTTTGAATTAAAAGGTATTTTTGCTTCTTCCTTCCCCTTCCCCCCACTTTCTTCTTAGAGATGTACTTGCCATGGACATGCTCTCACACTGTCATTTTTTCGGAAGCAGAGGACTATTTCTGACCTGCCCATGCAACAATCAGGAGGAAAGAATAATGTAATGAAAATCAGTAGTTAGGAGCTTTCTGAAATCAGACATTCAGGAGTCTGACAGTATCTAGGCTACTGGACTGTTTCTAGATCTTAACAGCTGCCAATGACAAGTCCATCTGACTTCTTACCTTACCTGTGGATTAGTATGCACAGTTGTCCCAAACAGGAGACTTTCATTGGTCATCTGAAGTTTTTCCAGTATCTTTATTTTTGTGTGCATGTATAATATATACAAAGAACACATTTAAGAAAGTGTCCTTAAAAATCATCTTGCTTCAACCTCCATAGAAAAAGCTTTTGTATTGGGTAATGCTGGAAGCTGTGACATTTGCTTGATGCTGTAAACAAGACCACCCTTCCTTGATGAATTGCAGTTGGTGACCTTGAAACCTTCTGTGGATCTGGGGATACAGCAGCAACTCTGTTCTCCAAATAGGCCTGATTGTTTTCTTTTTTCAGAAGGTGGGGAGTCTAGAAGACTGGTTATTTTTGGATGGCTGGGTGAGTCAGTGCTCCACACGCATTTTCTGCTATGAGATTATGTATTAGTACTCGTGGTATATAAAGCAGTTCTTTGGAGGGAAACAAGAACGTTCTCTCCTAGAACGGGAAGACAGAGCCATTATCTTTCTTTTCATTGTTTGCTTCTTGCAGTAAGAAAGAGGGATTGGTTTCTTTTCTACAGTAATGTCTGTGCCTCAGCAAATCCTGAAGATGGCATTGGCCTCCTGCTTCTTCATGCATTCTCAGCATCCTCCTCTTCGCTGTGATGCCTTGCTGGCTTCTCCCTGGAGGGTTCATTTCTCTCTTCTTTCACCCTAAAACGTTGTTCAGGAGTAGAGATGTTAATTAACATTGGCTAGAAACCACAGCAAAAAGATTTTGTATTAGAGTGGTTTCACACTGCTCTAAGCTGATCTGGAACTGTACCAAACAGAACTCCATAAATTAAATATTGCTGGTGCTGCTAGAGGTGTGTGAGCTCCTTTTTGTTTTTTCACAACATGTGTGCCAATTCAGCTCCAAAGGTGTCTGGTACTACTGGACATGCTCCATGAGAAGAGATGGGAACCACCAGGGCAGAAATTGAGAGGAGAAAGCAGCACGCACTTCCTTTGATTTCTTTTTTCTCCTATGCTTGCTACTCCATATGTTGATGCCGGAGAGAAAACAAGGGCCCTGCATATGTTCCATTCATTCTTGCAGAGAAGGGTACTTACGTCATCTTGCAGTCAGTGTCCTTGCCTCCCTGGCGGCATCAGCAGCAGTAGGCCAAGATCCCAATCACTATCAGTGCTGCGATGGCTCACCGATGATGCCAGCGGACAGCTATGTTCATGGATGCTGCAGGGGAAGAAACAATTAGCCCTTTGCAGGGCCAGTGATGATCAATGAAATCGGCCTCCAAACCCCACCACCAGATGTCAGGTCTCACTACCACATCCAGACTGAGTGGAAGCTACAATTATTTGACTACAGCAACTGGAATTAATTCTGTTGTGGGTAGGTGATAAGTCTGCAGGAGCAATTAGTTAGATAGTGAGAGGGACAAGCTCCTGAGTCTGAACAACTGCTGTACTTTGTTGGTAAAGGTTAGTTTCAGACTTTGCAAGCTCCTGTCTCACTCTACACGTTTTTTGTCACGTTTTTAGTGAGCCCTCTACTAGGACTAAACCAGTGGAGAGGGTCTCTCCTAAAGGTATGCAGAAACCAGGTAACAAAATTGTTATTCCCTTTTGTTAATCCTTTGATTCTTAGGGTATTCTCTCTGGTACTGCTCTTCCAGTAAGCAACCCCATCCATCTCTTACATGGCACAGTGCTGACTGTTATGTTGCAAAATTCCGATCCCACGACGTTTGTCGAAGTGCGGACGTAAAAGCCAGAGTTATCCCCTGAGATGTTCTTCAGAGTTATTTGTTCCCCTGTTGTGAAACACAGATCCAGTCCAGAAGAGAAAAGAATTAAAGCAGCCCTCCAATTCCAGCCCAGGGTAGTTGGAGTGGTGAGAGGTTATTAAAGCTGATGGGTTGCTCTGACTTGCTCAGGAGCTGCTGTGCTCATCACTAGGTTTTAGAATGATTTGTGGGAGGACAAATGGAAGTATGCTGTTTAGATTACAGGGAATGTGTGGTATTTGAACATTCCTTTAAGAAAATTCTAGGTAGAGAATTGTGTGTTTTTCTTTCTTTTTTTTTTTTTTTTTTTGCATTGGATTTTTCTGAAAAATTTACAATTCCCAAACCATCATCTGGCTTTCAGAACTGGCTCTTGAATTAACTTGTAAAACAACAAAAAGCTCTTCAACCCTCCAGCTCTTAGGATTTCAGATCTGAATCATTTAGCATAGGGGGAAAAGTTTTCTAATAGGGGAGGCCACAGGCTGTGAAAGTAAACAAAGGTAAAGAAATACAGTGACATTCTGCTGTGATACGGGTATTTTCTGTCCAACCTAACAGCTCAGAGCCATAAGCTGAGCCTTGGCTCTGTTTGCTCAGGCAGTCACTTCTTGTTTGTTGCATCTCCAGCTGATGCTTTTGTGTGTAGTCCATGCTTCTGCTTGTGCTAAAGGTCCAGATCCCTGCTCTAAAAGCAAAAGATTGAATACTTTTCAGTAACTTTCCTGTCTTATTTCCCATGTGATCTCACTTCTGTTTGGTTTCTGAGAGCACCTAGTGCCAGATAGTAGAAGAGCATGCGACCTAAGGAACAATGAACTGCATGCTTGATTATTTTATTTTCTTTTACTCTTTACATACTACTCGTGCTTATTTATCTATTTTTTTTCCTTTTTGTTTCCTTTTTTGTGTGTGTGTGTGTAATGTTTGTATCTCTCAGAGCTGTAGTCTGTAATTGGAATGTAAATCCTCCTATTAAATCAGAAGTGAGTCAAATTGGGAAAAACGTGGGTCAGCCATTACCAGTTTTGGAGCGTCTCCTGAGGGGGTTCTGCAGACTTTGTAGCAGCAGGACTTGCCTAACACAGAAAAAAAATTGTAGTGACAGTCCAGCCAGCTTGGGGCAGAAGGGGGCAGACTGCACAGTGCAGGGACATGGGTGCTGTCATGAAAACAGGTGTGAGGTGGCACTGGATGAGGAGAGACTCCTGTCCCAGGGAAGAGCAGGATGGCAGTTAGGAGGAGGGAGGCACCGGCGGCCTTGCGAAGTCCCGGTTTGCTCAGGGCTGTGTGTGGTGCGCTGGCACCACTTAGTGGCCAGTAGGATGAATAAGGTTCGTATCCCTCGTGGTGTTTTGTCCTTTGCATATTTTGTGCAAGGATCGGCTAGTGAGTGTCGAATACCCTGCTGAGTCGCATCACATGTAGTTTAACTCCCCAGCGATGCTGCAGTAAGTTAAACTGGGAGGGGTAGGCTCAGATACTCAGTCTTTCTGAAGCTGGACAGGCCAGAGAAGAACAAAAGTTGTTTAATGGAATAAATATGAGTTCTCTGTCAATCCTGCACTCATAAGAGTACACTTAAAGGAGTATTAAACCTTAATTTCTGTACAAATAATTCTACCATAGGTCCTGCCATGGAAATTCAGTTCCTTTTTCTACCTTAAAATGAAAGCAAATAAAATATTTGGGGCTGTATGTCAGTCCTAAAGAGCCAGAAGGCTCTTGTATACTGAAAGCAGGAATGGTGTGACTTTCTCCTACCAGCTTCCTCTAGGTGAGGAGTCATCCCTGGAAGTAAAGTAGCTTCCAGTGCCAACTTTCCTGCACTCTAGAAAGTGATCTGGGCACTGTAAGCAAGCTGGGATGTAAAGGGGAATCAGTTAGAAAAGTCAATGTTGTTCCTCATGTTATGCCACCCCTTACACCCAGTAGTTGAGGAGTAATTATTTCTGGCTGCTTCTAGAGACAGCCAGCTTTTTCACCAGGTGAGGACTGAAGTTAAAATCTTACTGACCATTTTTACTTCAGGTAACAGTGCTTTTCCCCCTGGTAAGTTACTTATGTATTGTATCAAAAGGATGACTTTTCAAAATCCTGGTTGGGGAACGATCTAAAAAAAGCCTTAAGAGTATTTGCACTGTATTTGCATTGTATTTGCATTTCAAAATCTTTCCAACCTTCATCTGCAAAGAGCTCAAAGACTTGATATCTTTGAATTTCCCATACCTTCTGTATTTTCTAGTGCATGGGGCTCATTTTGTATGTTGAAGCTTTTCCAGGTATATATGGGCTTTGGGGAGCCCTCCTGAGAGATGCAGGTTAGTTTGATTGTGTGTCCATATTGTGGTGTCTCCAGAATCCTGCAGTCAGGCTTGGATGGTGCAACTGAAGGAAGAAGAAAGGAAATAATTTTATTATTCTGAAATAGTTTCTTGTTTCAGCCCATCTCCTGCACCTGTCGTCTTTAGTCTTGCTAAACAAAGGCTGGTCTTGCATCTACCGCCTTCTTCTCAAAGGAGCTCCAGTGAATTTGTACCTGTTTGTTTCTCCTTTCTTGACATTGGAAAGCCAAGAAGGAATTGTAAGATGCTTTTTGGGATATGTCTAATAGTGTTAGGTAGCCAGTCCTTTGATAACTGGAGTATGAAAGGCCACAGGGGGCATGAGGAATGCTCTGTAATGAGGCATGGATTATTAGGAAAGTGAACTCTACAACTCTAAAGACTATTTTCTACAGTCGGATACTTAAGGGAGTTGCATGCTCAGCAGGAAAAGACCAAAGATGGAACTGTGGATGACAACTTCCTTTTTTTTCTTTTTTTCCTATTAGAAAACCTGTTGTTTAAAACAATGTGGATATTTAGAGGGAGGGCAGTTCTGTCTCGTGGGTGTGCTGTTGCCTCCCTCGTGCTTACCAAGGACAATGAGAGACATGACTGTGCTCTGCCTGGGGATGTTGTTCCTCAGGCGGATGCTGCACACATACATCCCGTTGTCCTCCATGGTCACTTCCTTGATGGTGATGCTGACATCCCCACTGAACTGGATACAGTTCTCATAGCCCTTGTCATACTCTAGGAGCCCATCAAAGTACCTTGTGACAGTATCAGACTGGTAGAGAGGGAGGGAAAAGGATCAGTCTTAGTTCCTTCAGTGCAGGCCTACAATGTAATTCAAGGAATCAGCCTCCTCTTAAGAGCAGCTTGGAAAAGAGGGCCCTGAACTACACCAGTTTGACAAAATGCCAAGAAAAACACAGAAACTCAAAAGGGTCTGTGTTTCTGTCTGGGATCTCCTTCTCCCACCTTGTGTGAAATCAGAGACAACTGATTTCTTTTGCTGCGGCTTTTTCACCTTTCCTCTCTGTGACAGGACAACATGACACTTGTCTGAGACCCATATGCCAATCAAATTCCCCAATGATTACATAAATTCTTCCAGCAAAGGTCTTCAGAGAGGAAACCCTTGGCAGTTCTTGCAAGGAGATCTCCAAAGGCTACTTCCCCTCTCATTAATTCCCAAGAAGGCAAGGAGAACTTTAGAAGCGTCCTTACCTTCAAATACTCGATATGAATGTAGGCGGCCTCAAGAATCTCTCCATGTACCATTTGCTTGAAAATTTTATATAGTATCAAAGATATACATATATATAACTATATATGTATAATACACATATCTTTTTAGCAGGTATCTGAGTATTTCACCTATTTTAATAGATGTAAACCCCACAGTACATGTAGTGGTGTATCCTCAACAAACAGTTGTAACACTAAGAGAGAGGAAAAAGAAGGGTGGGGCTTTTCTAGTAGCGTGCAATAGGTTCAGGAGAAATTGCATCTAGATCAGCATTTCTGTTTGCATAGTTCTGAGATTAAAGAAAGTCTGGAAGAAATAGCTTTCTTCCAACACAGTCCTGCTTCCGTCTCCCCTACCACTCCCACCTTGGATGCCATGTTGTGTATTCCTTTATGATTTACCGCACTAGTGATTTTCTTCCAGACAACAAGGTCTGTTCCGTCAACAGCATGCTCAGTTTTAAAATTACAGTGGAGAGTCGAGTTCCTGCCTCATGCCACCTGTATCCGCTTGGCAGGTGCTTCCACAGTGAGGCCGTGAGCAGACACCAGAACTAGGAAGAGAATAAATTCTGCAATCAGCAAAAAGAACAACAGCTGGATTCAGTGTTTTGTCCCTTTGGCTTTCTCATGTGCCACAGTAACCCCACATTCCCTCTGTCGTGCATGACATTCCTCACTGATCAAAAGGTGGCTGATTGGCTATAGGATTGACTATATCCTAGTGCACAGCATGTCTAAGAGCTAAACTCTGCTCTCCATTCCTTGCTTTGAGGGAAGAAAAGAGGAAGAGAAGAAAACAAGAAGAAGAAGGTTCTTTGCCTGGACATATATTGTTACAGAGTTTAGAAAGATTTATTTTTTTTTTTAGTGTGACCGACATTCTTTCACAGTTCAGACTATACAGAGGGAGACAGATAAACAGATACTACAGGTGCATCGTCTTAAGGATTCAGGCTAAACTAACAAACTGATACTGTCAAAATTCAGGGATCAGGAAAACTGCCAAATAACTTGCCTCAATCCAAGTCCATAGAAAAGTGACATTTTTTGCTAAGGACTCAAAACCTGTTCATGCAATACCCTGTAAACAGTAAAACCTAGAAAAGCAAAGAGTGATTGAAAGAAACGAGGGCAGAATAGCTATTAGTTTTTAAAAATGAGTAAGGCAGCAGTCACCTTTCACCAGGAACTCAAGCTCCAGCCCCTGGAGCACCAGAATAGCTGAGGATTGAATAAAACAGAAATTCCTCTGTGCCCTGGTGAAGCATGCAGGGTACAGGGCAAGTGTTTCTTATATTCCAGCTGACTTGCTCTAAATTCATCATGTCTGAGCATTACCTAGTGGGCAGGTCTTAGTTGTTCTCAGAATTGAAATGGACATTCACCTCTGCCCTACTATAGATGGCCTTCATGCCTGTGGGAATCCATGGTTGAAAACACCTGCTTTCTCCTGACAGCTTTGTGTGAGTTCTGTGTTTGGGTTGGTTTATTTGTGGCTTGGTTGTTGTTTTTGTTGTGTTTTTTTTTTTAATGGCACCAAACTGAATCATTTGGAAAAAATGTAAATGGCAAGAAAGAAAGTGCTGCTCAGGAGCATTACCTTGGCAAAGAGGAACACGGTGCAGCAAGGAGGAAAGTTAAGGAGGGCAGAGATGTATCCTCCCCCGACGAGGGGCAATGCTGCGTGTGGTGGGGCAAATTTGCTTCTGAAAGCTGTCAGTGTTCCCTGGAGAGGATTTCTCTGAAAAGTTGCCATCTAGCAAACTTTGAGTCCTCATTCTGCCACATCTTAGTCCAGATTAGATCTATAAAGAAGTGTAATGTGTAAGGGAGAAAGCAAAGAATGTCTAGGTTCTGCCTTGCGTTGCAAACTGGCTGTGAATACCTGCTGTTTTAGCAAGGAGAAACGCATCAGGTCAGTAAGAGAAAGCCATTGGCAAGCTAAGCACTACCAGATCCTTGACTAGCAGTGAGTGATAGAAAATAACAGTGTAAGGACCCAAAGATTTTGTCATTGAGCTAAGAACCTGCAGGTAGCAATTCAGGTAATTACATTGACATGGGAATCTGCTTTTAGCCAAGTTCTCATCTTTCTGCATCCCCTGCCACCCAGCTGAGTTGTTTTGGGGGCTTAGGGGTGGGGGCATAGGGAAGTTTAGGGGGCGCTTGGGGGTGGGGGCTTAGGGAGGGCTTAAGGGGTAGGGTCTTAGGGGAGGCTTAGGGGGGGGGGCTGGGGGGAGTTTGTG
>JAXCLP010000001.1:4815946-4836330 GCA_035584035.1 Lepidocolaptes lacrymiger | reverse complement strand
CCCTTCCCTTCCCTTCCCTTCCCTTCCCTTCCCTTCCCTTCCCTTCCCTTCCCTTCCCTTCCCTTCCCTTTTTCCTTTTTCCTCCCTGTCAATGATAAAAGCAGTGATGAAAATGGCAAGATCCTTCCCAGCCAGAGCAGGGCCCGTGGAGCCTCCAGGCTCGGTAGATTCTGGACCCGTGTGTTTCAGGGGTGCTCAGGGCAGCCACAGGTAAAATGTGCTGGGGCTGTGGTGGCACATTATTGCCAACTGTTATCTCTTTATTGAGCTTGGAGGCAACCTCTGCAGCAGAAGGTATTGAAGGCAGGGCATAGCTGCAAATTTGTGCCAGCTCCTGTAAATGAGACTGAGACTCCCCCTGCTCATCTCATAAACTCCTTTGAAGAACTAGAAAAGGATTACTTTCGGTCACGGTTGACAAGCTGGAACTCAACTAAATGACCCAGATGAGCCTGTTAAGTGGTTTCTGATGGCTGTGCCCTCTGTTTTGATTCTGGACCATGAAAGCAGTTCAGGTCTCCAGTCCCTGCTGCACCCTGACTGCATATTAATCACCTTCCTCTCCTGCTTTAATTAAACAAAAACAGTGTTGCAGGTTCTGCAAGCCTGCATTGCCAGAGAGCTCCTGTGCTGGCAGCAAACTTGTCCTAGTGATCTGTGCCATCTGTTTGGAAGGAGGTGTAGATGGTGTAGATCAGGGAAAAAGCCCTGTAAAATATTTTGTTACGATGGTCTAAATGAGAGAAGGTTTGCTTGGACTGTACAGGTGGACCCAGACAGAAATATATTTGTTTTAAAGATTGTGGCTGTTTTTGCTCAACAGAAACTTACATGAATCACAGTGTGTGTCAAAGAACTGCCCTCAAAGGTGTTTGTGGGTGTCCTAGTGGTTTCTGACCTGCAGTCAGACAACACTGAGGTGTGCTCAGCTCATGAGAGCATGGTGCTGATAACACCCAGGCCGTGGGCTTGATCCCTGCACAGGCCATTCACTTAAGAGCTGGATTTGGTGATCCTTGTGGGTCCCTCCCAGCTCAGAATACTCTGTGAGACACTGTGTGAGTGCAGACACTGACCACAGTTCATGCTCTGCAGTGACCAGTGTACTGAGGGGGAGAGGCATGGGCTGCAATCAGGGCTTGCTTTGCAGCTTGTGGTAACTCAGAGGGTGCTTGGAGGCAAGTAGCTGGCAGAGAGAAAACCCAACACCCTGGTGTCATCTGTTTGGAATTGTTCAATAAATTCTGGTTAGGACAATGTTTTTATCTCTGTAAGTGAGAGTTACTTGTGAGACTGTTCCTTGTGATCCATCCCCCTCACAGTCTCAAACCAGACACTGATCTTCTCTATCCAAAAAACTCCACCAGCCAATTTGTTTGCATTCCCAGTCTACTGAAGCTCCTCCCCACGAGACCTGTATACACCCTGCAAACACTGGATACCAAGGCATGTTTAAAGCCTGTAGTGCCATGCTGGAGAGCACTGTGGGAATGAGGGGTGGGAGAAGAGCTGGGGCTTACCTTCTACAGTCCAAGGCTCCTCACTGCTCCAGTTGCCAGGGGCTTCCCTCTGGAATGGGTGCAAAGGGGATCCCAGTGGAGGGCATTTGCCTAACAGGCAGTGTGCTTGGTTGGCAGGTACTCAGTGATATCAGACACTGATACAGAGAGCATCCTCATGGAGCCAATCCATCTGTCATCTGCTGTGGCTGCCAAACAAATAATCAATGAAGGTAAGAAGAGGAAGGGTAAAAGAACTATGTAAGTAACAGAGACCTGAGTTGCACTTGTTTTGCTTTTGTCATCCAGAGATCCTAAAATGGTACAAAAGCCTTTATGAGGAAACTCCATCCAAGGCAGAGGTGAAAATCACAAAGAAATAACAATTTACAGAAAGGTTTGGTGACTTCTTTTGAAGTTGTGCCATGAATCTGTGGCAGAATTACGTTCCACAGTGGTGAGTGTAGTTTCAGTGCTCATTGCTCACTGCAACAAACTGAATTAGAATAGAATAGAATAGAATAGAATAGAATAGAATAGAATAGAATAGAATAGAATAGAATAGGAGTATTTCAGAGACATACAACCCTCATCTGATTTCAACTACATAACCAAAAGTCAGAGCATATTATTAAGGACGTTGTCCTACTCCTCTTAAACACCAACAGGGATGGGGCATCAACCACCTGTCTAGAAAGCCTGTTCCAGTGTTGGACCTCCCTCTCAGTGAAGAAATGCCTCCCAGTGTCCAATCTTAACCTCCCCAGTGCAGCTTTGAACCATTCCCACATGTCTGACCACTGGATACCAGGGAGAAGAGCTCAGCAGCTCCCTCTCCTTCCCCTCTCCAGGGAGGTGCAGAGAGCAGCTGCAATCCTCTGGGCTGGGCTAAGGGTGCCCTGAACTCCCAGTCCTTTGGCCAGGGTGGGTCTCTGCACTGAGAGGACAGTGCCGTGTGCTCTTCTCATAGGCATGAACATGCACACATTGCAGACAGAACAGTGTGATGTTCCTGGGGAAAAAAGCCAACCACAAGGCTTGCCACAGGCACAAGTGATGACAGGTCATCTATTTGGGTTGTGTTTCCATGCCTTTAGTTACAGTGTCAGTTTATTGCAGAACTGAAGACAAAGGACGTCAGGGTAGGCTCGGTGTGCCCCGGGATGCTGGAGTCTGCACAGCAGCTGATGGTGGAGGACCTGTACAACCGAGTCAAGGAAAAGATTGATGACACCAGCTTGTTTAACACGCCGTGTGTGATGGACCTGCAGAGGGCACTGGTGAAGGACAGGCTGGAGACCCCCAGGGATGCTGTGGATGAAGTCTGGCCTAATGTCTTCATAGCAGAGAAGTGAGTGTCAGCTTTTGCCATCACGTTGTGTGAGATTCTCAGTGAAGGGTCAAATGGAACCATAGAAGGCATAACATGTATTACATACATCTAATACCTTTCATCCCTAGAGAGCCCCAGAGTGTTTTTCAGGCTGTTCATAGAAATCTCTATGCACTGAAAAGTAAATACTTCTGGAGTAGACTCAGCAGCTTTCCTATGCTCTTTTGATGCTTCAACAATTTAGGAAAGGAAAAGGCAAATGAGCCCAAGTTACACTGTTCTGATTGGAATTTGGCCCTGAAATTGGAACTAAAGTCTTTGTTATGTAAAAGAGAGTTAAAAAAGAAATGCCATAGCAAAAGTCAAGTAGAGATGGTTTGGTGTTCTGTCCCCTGGTTCAGCTGTCTGAGACACCTGTGTAAGTGACCAGACAGAAAGAGAAGGGGATATAGGGTAAAGCATCAGTTATGGAGTGATAAAACTTGATAAATAAGTACACAGCCCGAAATAGGATGGCAGCATGAGTTTGAAACTGAGCTGCAGTGGAAATGAGGCATGTGGATACAGGTGAATACAGGTTCCTCAGCTTCTTTTTCCAGTGAGTACTGGAAAGAAACACCTGTAGAACTCTCCAAGGACATTAAGCTCTGAGTGTAGCCACACACTGGATGAGTGACATGGACTGGGAGTCCTGTAGATGGTGTAGCAGACAGTTCCTCTCCTACCAACACAGGAGCACTGACACCTCCCATCTCTTTTCTCTCCTGAAGAAGCGTTGCAGTGAACAAAAGCCGTTTGAAGAGGCTGGGGATCACACATGTCCTGAATGCAGCCCACGGTACAGGTGTATACACAGGAGCAGGTTTCTACAACGGCCTCAACATCCAGTACCTGGGCATTGAAGTGGATGATTTCCCAGACATGGATATCTCCAAACACTTCCGCCCAGCTGCAGAGTTCCTTGATGAAGCACTGCTGACTTACAGGGGTAAGGGGAGAAGGTTACAGGGGTTCCAAAGTGCTTGGGGAGTAACGGGGGATTGCTCCTCTGATACACAGCCAGTGCCACCTTTGCAATGGGGTAGAAGGGAGAGTCTCCTTCTCTGCAGGCAGCAACACTGACGACTTCTCGTTTCTGCCACGCTTCATTCCAAACAGGAGGGAGCAAATCAGTGAGAGGAGGGAGCCCCTGCTGCAAGCCCCAGGTCCTCAGCCTTGAAGTGGCTGCAAGTCACTCCTCCCTGAGCTGCTTTGAGAGAACCCTACTATAGCAAAGACTAGAAGCCCTGCTCTAACACATATTTTTAAAATATTGATATGATACTATATATTTAGTTACATTCCTGTACCCTGCAAGTTTCAGTTTTGCCATGGTGCAAAAACCAGGCTGATTTACTAGAACAATCCAAAGGGCTGAGCTGAACCTCTGGGTGTCTCCACCCAGGCTACTCTCAGTTTGCTGGACTCCAATTCCATGGCAACTGTTATTCTGGGGACCTCCAGTGCACACTGGTCATTTTGCTGCAGCTTCAGTGGACAGACAGAAATATATTTATACAGTTCAGTGTGGAAAAGAACACCATCATCAGTGATAGCACTGATATTCTTTATAGATGTAGTCAATGAATTTAATTATTGTAGAGAGACAACAGGTTACCTCCAGCAGAAGTAACAATAAGAAGAGTAACAAAGAAGGAAAATAAGAAGGTAACAAAGCCTCATTTGCACTCTTTATATTCCCAAGCTATTCTTTAGCTGTATTTGCCAGTGTGGTTTCCTGCAGGAGGTACTAAATGCCATAAACCAAAGCAAATCCTCAGTTTTGACTCCTGATTTTACAGTCACTGTTACAGCCCAGCCCAGCTGGGTTATGCTCCCAGCACCTTCCTAGAAGCCAATGGTAATATCTCCCTTTTTACATACTGAGACACAAGCATGGAAGGCTTTAATGTCTGACCCTGTGTCAGGCAGCAAGTCAGGAATACTCTATCACTTGTCTTTCTAATACCTACTGTAAGATTTTCCACTATTTGAGCAAGTGAAGTGTGTAATACAAATATTCTTTAGATTGTTTTGAAATGTGCCTGCCCACAGCTTTTGAAATGAATGTGCTTTTCATTCATATTTTATTAAGGTAAAGCTATCAAATATTTGGTATGGGTTGCAGTCACTAAAACATATAATGTAGTTTTTAACTCTATTTAGAGAATGCTTTTGTGCTACATATCAGTGACTGGGACCAGCTAATTGCTTCTCTATTCCCTGTCTGCAGGCAGAGTGCTTGTCAGCAGTGAAATGGGCATCAGTCGCTCGGCTGTGCTGGTGGCTGCCTACCTGATGATCTACCACCACATGACCATCCTGGAGGCTCTGATGACCCTGAGGAAGAAACGTGCCATTTACCCCAACGATGGCTTCCTGAAGCAGCTCCGGGAGCTCAACGAGCAGCTGCTGGAGGAACGGGAGCTGGAGCACTCTGGAGAGGAAGAAGTGACTCCCAGGCAAAGTCCAGTGGCCTGTGCAGGGACTCCTTCCCGGCTCTCTGGAGCTGGGGACTCAGAAAGTGTCACGGCAGCCCGAGCCCACTCCATCACAGTCGAGGAGGAGGACACCAGCAGCATGCTGGGCAGTTTCATGAGCTCTTCATCAGTATCAAAAACCAGCTGGGTTTCCAAACGCTCCACCCTGATCAGCGAGGAGGAAGAGGAACAGTTGTATGAGGAATGGAGGAGGAAACAAGGCCTGTCTGCAAAGGAAGCAGGAGTTAACCACGGAAGAAGAACACCTGCAAAGCACCTGGATCAGGAAGAGGAACAATCTGATGAGGATGTGGAGCAGAGGATCCATGAGTGGCAGTGCAGAAATGAGAAATACCAAATGGAGAGTACAAGCAGGGAGGAGGATGGTGGTTACAGCATGGGAGGAAGGCCTTCCCCATCAGGTGAATTCAGTGATGTTGAGAGCGTGAGCAGTTTTGAGATCCGAACCCTAAAAAAGCAGCTGGAAGCCAGTAGCTTTAGCAGGATGAGGAGGAGTCGCACAGGCTCCACGTCTTCTGAGAGCACCTGGGACATGTGGAATCAGAGGCTTCTGGAGATAGAGAAAGAGGCTGCTCAGAGATACCATTCCAAGAATAAAAACTGTGGGGAAATGGGAAGAAAGGAGAGGGATGTGGATGAGGAGAGTGTGTTTTCAGACAGTAGCTCCTTCTACAACTTCTGCCAAAAAAACAAAGACAAGTTGACTCCTCTAGAAAGGTGGAAGATCAAGAGGATCCAGTTTGGCTTTCACAAGAAGGATTTAGAACCATCCTCATCGTCTGCACCGTCCCCAGCAGAAGATGGCAACCAGGCAGGTGGGGAGGGACCAGAAGGGAAGAGTTTGTCAGACATTGATCTGACTGCTTACCAGGCTTGGAAAATGAAGCGACAGAAGAAGGTGGGCAGTGAAAGCAGCAAGGAGGAATTTGTGGAGTTTGCCAAAACTGAGGATTCTGCTTCAGCTAAGAAGAAGCAGAGACGCATCGAGCTCCTTGAACGTTCAAAGAAGATTTTAGAGGAGAGCCAGTCCATGTGCAGCTGGGAGACAGACAGTACAGTGAGTGGGAGCATCCCCCTGTCAGCCTTCTGGCCCTCAGCACCTTCTGCAAGTGGTGCTGATGATGCAGCTTCTGCTCTGAGCATGCAGACCAATCATTCATCTCTGTCACAGGCCAGGAGCAGCACAGGAGCAACGCAGCCTCAGATGCCAAATATACCCCTTCCCAACCTCCCAGTTGGTCCAGGTGACACAATCTCCATGGCAAGCATTCAGAACTGGATCGCTAACGTGGTCAGTGAAACCATTGCCCAAAAGCAGAATGAGATGCTGATGCTGTCCCGTCCATCGTCTGCGATGGCCGCCCTGGCAGGAGACCTTGGCAGGCGAGGAGATGATGACAAGGTTTCTCTGCTCAGTGCTCAGAGTGGCTCCTCTCTTGCTGCCTCTCAGCTGCGCCAGCAGGACCTGCACAGGGCTGAGTCTCAGTCTGTCCTGTCCTGCAGTACCTCCATGAGCACCAGGACAGAAGGGACTGCTTCAAACATGAGGACAACACAGACAAGCAAGCCCCTGTACAGCCTCTTTGCTGATGATGTTGACCTAAAGAAACTGAGGAGGAAGGAGAAGGAGATGCAAATGGAAATGAGAGAAAAAATGTCAGATTATCAAATCGAAAAGGTGATCAGAGACAATAAACGCAGCACTTTGTTCAAGAAGAAGGTGACCAAAGGAGAGGAATGGGAAAGAGAAGATGACAGAGAGAGTGCAACAAACAGCCACCAGCGCCCCCTGCAAGCAGATTTTGACAGAACTGGTACAGTCTTTGATCTGTCTGGTCGACCTGCAAACTCAGGTCCCCCAGAGTCAGAAATAGAGACTGATATTACCAAGTGGCTCAATGGCCTGAAAGCAGAAAGGGAACCACCATCTTATGAGCAAACTGAGAAAGCCAGAGAGAAATACAGCAGGTCATCCAAAGTGAGAGAGATGGATTCTGAAACATCCAGTTACAGATACTCCAGATCCCAAAGAGAAGAGCTAGACAGCTGTTCTTCCTACGAGTCAAAAGGAGATTCACTGAGAACCACGTCCAGATTCTCCTCTGCTTCTGCTAAACAGGACAAAAGGATGTACAAGTTCACAAGGTCAAGGGTCAGTGAGACAAGTTCCAGGGAAAGCAGCCCAGAGCTGCATGTTTTCAGCCACTCACCTGAGCCACCCTTTGACTCTGGATCCCCTGAATCCTCTACACAGAGCAGAGTTAGATCTCATCATGTGGAGGCGTGTGAAGAGGAGGCCAGGTCAGACGTGTCAGAATTTGGAGCAAAGAGAAAGTTCACCCAGAGCTTTTCGAAGTCTGAAGAGGATGGAAAGAAGGAGGCAAAAGTGGAGCAAAGTGAAGAAAGGTTTGCATCTAGACAGATCTCTCAGTACAGGCGAAGCACACGTAAAGAAGAGGAAGAAGAGATGGATGATGATGCCATTATTGCTGCCTGGAGAAGCCGACTAGAAGAAACTACAGCAAAGCTCCAGCGGAGAAGGGAAGAGTGACCAAGATCAGACTACAGAGACACAAGCAGAGCCAGAGTCCCTGAATCACTCACTCATCATTATATTTTTGATAATCCTTTGTGGTTTGTAGGGCATTTCCTGCAGATAGTTCTCGTCTTAATCAAAAGCCATAAAGGGAAGAGGTCAAGTTCTGCAAGTGTTTGTGGCTTGTCAGACAGAAGATGCTGGAATTAAATGATCAATGTAGGTAGGAACACAATGTTAGAAGCCATTAGGAGCCAGACAATGTTTCAGCAGCAAAAGCAAGGAACGGTGGCATCTCAAGTCAAAAGACCAATCACAGCCCATTTTGGTTATTTCAATTTCCTAGTGTTGTTAAAAACTGGACATATTTTTTTCTAGGATCTTTTTGATCATAAATGGAAGAAGCCAACAGCCTTTTCTAGGAACTTGAAGAATGTTTCTCTCTTAATCAGTTTTACTTTATACTGCTGAGAAGATATTACCAGGTAGGCTCCATTTTTGCACCAGCCTTACGAATGTCCACAGAAATAAGATAGTTCAGTTTTACTTTGTTAAGTAGCAGAAACAAAGTGAAATACTGGAAAAAAGAAGATGCCTCCTTTTTAGAAGTTCAATGCAGTAATGAACGTATTCCTGTGGTACCATTTTTTCTGTTTTCTGTTTTCTATTAGATGGAGTCATTTCTGCTCCAGTATGGTTGGTTCCTGTTAGTAACTTTGGGTCAACGAAGGAAAAATGCAGAAATATTAACAGCCATCTGAAAATCATGTTTTGATGTAGGTAAGGAGATGGAGTTAGGATTAGTGTTATGTTAGGCTGGGTTTCTCAGTATTGACTTCACTGTGGTTTATGTATGCAGCTCAGCTAAGTCTGTGCTTCTGTGTTCATAGGCAGATTGTCAGGTATTAATTTGCAACACGATTGCCTTAAAAGAGAAGAGTGATACACAAGCTGACCTGATAACAAAAGTGTGTATAACCAGAGTGTGGGTGCAAGGCCCCATGCACCAGGCACAAACTGTGTGTCTGTGAAGGTGGTACCTGGCAGTTGGATCTATGAGATGGCAGGTTTAGTTGGCATGTCACAGTCAGCACGTGTCATGAGCCACAGGGTACCCTTTGCAGAGGGACAGGAAGCAGTGCAGTGTCCATGTTAACTGAGGGCACCAGTTTAGGAGCCTCAGGTCCTTCCATGCCCTGCAGAGCCTGGGGAGCTTGTTGGACACCAGCTCTGCCACAGCATCCCTTGGGTGGCTGGGGTGTCTCTGATGCACCACAGCACCCAACTCTGTCACCAGTCATATCCTCCACCTCTCTCTTATGAAAACACAGGCCAGTTTCTACTGACTTTGACTCTGGAATGATCTGTTCCCTCCTCTGTACAGACTGTATTTGGAAACAACAAAGCCCTCTGGCAGAGCTGAATGTAAAACGACAATGGAGGGATGATGCAGTAGTGCTCTCTCACAGGAAGTTTTCCTTTTCCTTGTAATCTCTCCTGCCTCCCCCTGTGATGCTCAGAGCTCGCTATTACCATTATGCTAGTACCTCTCCCCGTTTTAATTGTGTGATACAGACAGCAAGCTCCACGGGGCAGGGGCTGCTCTTTGTCCCTGTCTGGATGGTGCTATGCACATCAGCCACGCTATCTAAATAAGGGTTATTGATAACAAAATGCAGCTGGCAATTTTCCTAAACTTAGAAGCATTTCTCTCTACTATAACTCACTGATTAGACATTATCCCTGCTTCTCTGAAGATAAAGATGATCCTTTCTCACAGCCAGGACTGGGGTAAATGATAGCTGCTTGTTGTCAGGTGAATGGAGTCTCAAAATCAGGTGATTGAACAGTAACAGTTGTAGAAAAATAAGAACGTATTTTACTTGTGTGGTTGCCTTTGGTGTTTTGGAGGGGTTTTTTAGTAAACTTAGACACATTTTTGAAGTGCATAAGAAGCACGGTCTTGTTAATGTTTCAGGCATGCAGAGGTGCTCTAAGGTTTATACTGCACTTCTACTACAATATAATATATAATACAATGCATCCCTGTTTCTGCATACTCCTGTGAGTTGTTATTTTTTTAAGTAGTGGAATTCCAGGCCTTGATCCACATTCTGAGAGTTTATATTGGATTTCTGCAATTTGTCTTAGGATAGGCATTTTCCTCTTCCCCCCTAGTGAAGTTGCTCTGTGGAAAACAGCTCTGCATAGACATATTTGGGGGTTGCTTTCATTTCAGCCTAGAAAAGGTCTGAAATTTCAATGGATCAAAGTGGAAGTGTGCAATACCTTCTGGCACTGAATTTACTTTTCTCTCAAAGGCTGATTCCCTCTGAAAACCCCTCTTGGTGTGGCTGGCTGTAACCACCAGGCAAGCCTGTCCTCCGCAGGACTGTAGGGGGCATCTCGCGCTGCAAAAGACGAGCAGTGGATGATGTGGTAATTGGTTTCATTTTGCACTGTACAGCACTGCCTTTGTTTGGGCAGCAGTTTGATTTAAACACTAATCTAGGTCTGCTGCACCAATAAATTATTCAAGACCGAGGGGCAGAATATGGTTCTCTAACAAGTCTGAGCCAAACCGTCCTGATAGTGAGTTTTGACCCTTGAGAGAAAGGGTTAAGTGGGTTCTGCTGACTCATTGAGGTAGGTGGCTTATTAGTTCACTGGTGTAAAAGGGAGATAAAAATGGTTTGCTGGGGAGAGGCCATCTAAGATGCTGGCTGAGCAGTCATGAGGGACAAGCCTTAGAAATAGCCGAACTTTATTTTCTTATTGCTTATATCCTTGTTAATAAAGCCAAACCCCCAAAGCAATAAGGGGGTGGGGATCATTTTGGGCTCCATGCAGCACACAGCCAGTGCTTGAAAGCGAGACGGGAAAGGCTCCAGCTCCCAGGTATAAATTACATGAAACAGTGACATAAAGACCTTGCATGGTGAAAATATTAAAGCATTCAGTCATAAGACCAATAACCAGGAGAGACAGAAATGGAGAGGTTGAAAGCAGGCTAGAAAGTCAGGTTTTAAGAGGAGAATTTAGAAGGAGATAAGGAATTGCAGAGAGGGGAGAGGTTTGCACGGATTGTTTCAGGTGACCAGGGCTGCAGAGCGAGTGGTTTTCCAGCAATGACACCAGTCTGACACCAGATTAACAGAGTAAAAAAGTACCCAAATTTATCTAGGAGGGATTTTTCAGCAAATGTGTGCTGGGACTGATATTTTTGCTCAGACTCAATTTGCTGTTGTAGGAAGGAGGGCGTTTTTTGGCATTGTATGGTGGAGGGTGAAAGTGCAAGGAGCATCCCTACGGTCAGTTAAGAATATAACCACAGAACAACAGAAAGGCTGTGTGGGGTCAGACCAGAGGGCCACCTGCCTCAATATCCTGTCTCTGCCAGAGAACAACAGCGAATACCTAGGGAAGAATATAGGAGCAGTGATACAAGTGATATTTCCCCAGCATGATCTTCCAGCTTCTGATCATTTGCAACTCAAGGACTTCCTGAGCCAGGTGTGATATTTGTGTATTTCATAGCCCTTAACAGATTTTCCTTGTATGGAGGTGCCTGGTAATTTCTGAGTTATAGCCATAAGGGCCTTGTATCTGCTAGCCTCTGTGATCTCTTGTGGCAAGAAGTCCCACAGGTTACTCTCCATGGAAGGCTAAGCCAGCTCCTTTTGTTCTGCTCTGAACCCTCTGCCCACTCACCTTTAGTGCCAATATAGAACCTGTTTAGTATCTACATGTGCCATGAGATTTTGCCCCCTCTGTCATTACATCCCATCCTTAGCTCTCTAGTGTTCAGCCAGTTACTCATGCCTCAAAAAGGGGCTGCTCCATGTCTCTCATTACCCTGGCCCTTCTTCTCCAAACCCTTTCTGGGTTTTTATCATGTTTGAGATGAGGGACCAAATCCCCACGCAGTATCCAGGGTGCAGGTGTGGCAGGGATTTATCCTATGGCATAATGACCTCCTTTTTTCTGTTCTCTGCTCCTGCCCTATTAACTCCTAACAGTTTGCATGTTTCTTTGGCTGTTGCTGGGCACCAGAGTGATATTTTCATAGAACTATTCATTATAGACACAAAATCTTGTTGTTGGATGGCAATGGTCAGCTCTGAGTTCGTAGTTTTATATATTAAGTTTTCTTATATGTAATGCTTTACATTTATTAGCCTTGAATTTCATCTGCCATCTTAGTGCTCAGTCTCTCAGTCTCATTAAGTCCTTCTGCATTTTTCCACAGCCATCCTCTTAGTTCCACTCCTCTCTTTCCTTAATGTCTTTGAATGGTGTAGAAACTCAGAGTATGTGGGAAGCAAAGAAGCAAAGGAGGGATAGATGAGAGAGAAACCCATTTGATGTTTGCCTGCTTGAAGTAAGAAATAAGAAAGAGATGAAAGCTGGACAAGTAGGAGATAAATGTTCCCAAAGAGATCTGAAGACAATAGGCAAATGAAGAAGGGGACCTACACTGGCTGGAGACAGGAAGGTGTGTATGTACATGTCAGCTAAAGAGGCTAAAGCAAAATATTAACTTGTTTAGATGTATAAACATCTGGGGAAAGGTTATGAGGCAACCTCTGTGGCAAGGACGGAGATTTAAAGAAATGACAGGTCTGGGAGAAAGGGGGAGAGGACTGGGGGAAATGGAAGGGCTGAGAGACATCAGTGGGATGCAGATGATAAAATGACACCTGTGCTGGAGTGGGGCTTGAGTGTGGCAGCAGCAAGTTGGGAAGGAAGCAGAAATGTGCCAGAGAAATGTTATTCCTCCTGGAACAGCTGCATTCTGCATCGTGGTACTGAGAGGTGTGGGCCATGGGCCATTTCCCCAGCTAGGGATTTCAGGGCAATGTGATTTATTGCGTGTGGCACCAGCTTAGGCTGGATAATTTGAAAAGGAGTTTAGCACCATTTCCTTCCTTTACAGCTCCTTGAGAAATGGTTACGTGTTAGCTGTGGTGGAGAGCTGGTGAATGATGAGACAAAAAGTTTTATTTGGGGGTGGTTATGTTGCATTGCCTGCACTTCCTTAAAGGGCTTAGCTGGAATACATTCGATACAGACATTATAATGTGAAAACACAATATCCATGACCTTTCTAAATTTATAGACAGCCCAACAGAGATACTGAAAGCATGTGATTGATACAGTTTAGGGCTTGGGAACAGACACTGCATGCTCATGTACTCCTGGCAAAATCTCTTTGAGAGCTACCTACCTATTCTCTGGAATTTCACTTGTCATTTAGAAAAATGAAAGTGGGTCAAACCTTTCTCTGTTCTAATTGTGAAGAAAACTTCCAAAATGGGAACTATGTGTAACAAATCAACAGTTCTCTAGAGAGGTGGGAGAATAGCTCTGAATGGTGTGTGAATTGCCCCAGTCAGCTCAGCAACGAGCTAACTTATTTGCCCAGGAGCAGCAATTTAAATGCCAATAATATGTTACGTTGTTCTTCATGTAAAAAATTGAGAAAGGTTCACAGTACATACTTAGGTTGTGTCTTGCCAATACCAGCAGCATCTACTTGAATGAACACCCTTGTCGTTTTGGCTACCCCTAGCAACAGGAATTTTTTGGATATGGAAGAATTTTATTTTTTCTTCCTCTGGACTGCTTTTTGTTCTTTGGTACATTTCAACATATTCAGGAGCTGGTTTCATGTTGCTTCTGTCTGTCTGTCTGTCTGTCTATCTATCTATCTATCTATCTATCTATCCCCTTGTTACAACCTCCCAGCAGCTTCTGAGCTTGGTGTTTTCCTGTGCCTGCTGTTCCCCTGCCACAGGGTGCACACACAGACACACATAAACAGACATAAAGGAAAAACATTGCTTGTGACTTATAAAAGCAGGCAATAATATGAATTCAGTTCTTCCCAGGACTATCCAGGTGTGGCGATGTGAAAACTGTCTTAGAGAGCAGGAAAAGGCACATCCTGTTGGTGCTTTGAACCTTTCCCTCTGGATTGCATTTCATTTTTATTTGCCTGTATCTTTAAACCACAAAAAATTAATCCTTAAATGAGAGCTTCCATATCTGATTCACACCTGCAGGCAGACTGGTTTACTTTTAGTTAAGATATGTATGCCCTGGAAGACACAAATGAGTGTCATGGAAAACTAGCTTCATTGGTAACACTGAAGAGAGCAATGTCTCTAGATAATCAATCAATCAGTCAATCAATCAATCAATCAATCAATCTCTCATATTTTTCCAGTGCACCCTCCATGCCAACATGCCTGAATGCTTTATGGTCATTAAATTAAATCACAGAACACACCACAAAAAGGACAAGGCCAGATCAATAAATCTTAAAAGTGATTCAAACTTATCAAGGACTCTGCACAAGTAACCATGAAAGGAGGGATGACTCCAGTCAGGAGGGCATTGGTGTGGGCATAAAACTGAGCCAAAGCAGAGGTGATACTAATTAGAAGACAGAAACATTTAAAGAAACTGGTAATTTTTATAGAATCACCCAACTATCCACAGCATCAACCTGCACCTTAATGTCAAGAGTTCTGGACTGCTGAGTGATACATGAAAGTAACCCATGGTTATTTTTACACGTTTTACAGCTGGCTAGAAGGCTGTACACACTTCGGGTCACGTCCTGCCACCAACATGCCTAATTTTAGACATCTGCCTATTTGTGATCTGCCCCTCTGATTGTTGCAGGACACCATCCTAAAGAAGGACACAGTACACACCAGCTGCCATAAACCATTGTGAGACTGTTCCATCTCCATGGATCACCCAGCAATTAGCTCTTTGCAGTGACTCCACACTGAACTTGGGTCCAGTTGAAAGCCAGCCATTAGTTTGGCAGAACATTTCTCCCTCCTTGCTTGAGAGGAGAGCTTTGTGAAACTGCAGTAGCTTTTATGAAACTGTCAATTAATGGGGAGCTTTGTACATTTTGCTCATAGAAATATTCCAGTAGCTGTCATAGCCTAGGAAGGGTTCATTCCCAAAGCACAGAAAATGACCACAGGCCTAACTACACTCAAAACTAAATGCAGACCCCAGTTCTTCAACTTAAACTTCCCTCCCTCAATAATTTTGCAAGGCATGTGCTCCTTAGGCTGTGAATTGGATCAAAAGTATTGCCTAGAGGCAAAGGGTCAGAGGAGATTCCACGTCTGAAAAACAGGAGCCCCTCCAAAGGGTGCAACCTCAGTGGCTGAACAGACAGCACAAATAGGACAGATAAAAGCCCACCTGAGACTGGGAGATGAGCAAGCAGAAGCTGACAGCTGCCCCTCAGGAATAGAGTATAAAGCTTTCAGTCCTGCAGGAGACGTGAGCTGAAAGTTTGCTTCCTGGGAGCAATCACACCTGAACTGTTGCGTGGGGCTGCAGCTGCATAATTTAATAGTTGTCATGTTTCATGCCAAGGTGAGTGTTCCTGGTGGTGGTGTACATAAAAAATTTGTACGTCATTAGGGATAAAAGGGGCTGTGCAAGGAAAGGTCAGACATTATCCTCATGACCGGCAGAAGAGGTCCAGATTAAAACAAAGAAGCTGTTTGATTTCCTTTTGAACGTGGGCAGATGATTCACACCCACGTGCCCTTCATATGCTCTGTCTCTCCCCTTCCCATCTCCTTTCTTTTGAAACAGATTTAAGTCCATCTACTTTTATATTTTCAAACAAAACCCATAAAAGGGCCATAAATATCATGACTCGCTAAAATGAAAGCTGTTTTCTTCTTCTCCCAGGAGACTCCTGCCTGAGAGAGAGACAGAAAGAGTTCACCTCTTTGAAAATTTCTTCCTCTGTCGAAGTAAAGCTCGTATCTAAAAGCAGCCTTCAAGGCTTTGTTCTTATCATCTTGACCTGGCTTTGTACTGGCTTCTCTCTGTATTGCTGGTGGAAGTGTGAAGGACGGGGCTAGGGGAAGGAGTTTTGGCTATCACTGGCAGGGCAAGGGTCATGCTTGGAAAGGGATTTCACTGTGGTTTCAGAAAATGTTATAAACCCAGCACACTGGCAAAAAGAATGAAGAAACTCATTCACCTCCTGGATCAGACCAGTGACCCACCCCTCCTGTCTCTGATGTTGGCCAGAACCAGATGCATCTCAGAAGGTATAAAGAAAGTTTAAGTGGGTAATTATGGAATAACCTGCCCTGAGCAAAATCTGCTCCCCTTCTGGCCCAAAGCCCTCCTTCATCTCTCTGCCTTGGTTAGAGTTCAACTCTATGCCCTGAAGCATGACGGCTTCTCTCCCTTCCAAACTGCTTTTCATCCTGGCCTGTCTCATGTAACTGCCCATGACAGTGATGGGATGTATAGGGCTTGTCCATTGAGAGCCTGTGACAGATCACAGCCTTATTGGAAAGAGAGGCAGAGAGGCTGAAGAGAAGGTGAGGGAGGAGAGCATAAACTCGGATGAAATATCCATCAGGAGGATGGAAAGAAGAGTGAATGCCTGGGAAACTAATTGCTGCCTGCTGATCTGGGCTGTGGAGATAGCTTACAAGTGAGCATTTTTGCTTTTCAGAGATTTCAGCCTGCAGCACACTAGCAACATCAACCCTTGCTTGAAACTGCTGTTCATCGATGCTTCTGCTTATATATATATTTTTTTCTTTTTTTAAAAGCTGTAGAAGTCTGAGAGTAGTCCTGAGAGAATGATTCTATTCTATTCTGAGTGAGCTTTTTCTTACGCTGAAGTTCTCTGCTCATTTCTGAAAATGTACTGGCATAATTTGGGGCTACTGGACATTGAACACTGATGAAAATCAGGCGATTTTTCTACTGCCCCAAAAGGATTTAGGAACCCAAAGTCAGCTATTCCTGTCTAGGTCCTCATCTATATCTTACAGAGATGGCTGCTTATATTCCCAAGTCAAGAAAAGAGTGTATCCAGAGGAGTTTGTGGAGGGCACAGCTTTTGTGGGTGTTCGGTCACTGCACGGGGCATCAGCATTTGTGTGACACAGTGCCAGAGGCCCCAAGGTGAGCCTTGGAACTGTCCAACACATGAAGAAAGGCTCTTGACTTTTTAGACACTGTCAGCATTATCTCTGGTGACTTTACCACAGAAAGCATTAACGAAGTTCCAGGGAATGCTTAGTGTACTTTCTAGATGGATACTTTCCAGCAGTATGCAGGATGAATGACAGCTTTTATTTATTTGTCCAGGAGTTCAGCAGTTCTGAGGGAGAGGGCAAGAAGAGCTAGGAGTAGGCTCATATCCAAGGCTCAGTCATGATTAGTTTCACTCCCACAGTATCCCAGTTTCCTTTCCCTCTAAAGTGTGGCAAAGTGAGCCAGAGTTTTCCAAGTGATGGGTGTTGAAATCCCACCTGCTCTCCTGGACACCACCCTGAGGTGTTCAAAGCATCCTGCTGGTGTTGGCTGAGCAGAGGAGATCGCTCATTAAGAAAAATGAGTGTATCCTTTATTCTGAGGGCAGCTGCAGTGAGCAGCTCAGTGGCAGCGTTCAAGGCTCTGGAATGTCCTCTTAGTTGCCACTTGCCATTAGATTCTTTTACTGGCCATAAAGGAGAGTTGTAGGGGAAACGAGATGTGGCAATGACTCGCTGTTCTTCCAGCTCCTTTATCAATTCAGTAACAGGACAAATAGCACCAGAAGGTAATGTGCATTGTGGAATATTAACTATTTGCTATGGGGTAAAGGAGCAGCTGTTTGCAACAGATTAGCAGTCAGAGGTGCATTTGTAGGGGGTAAACTCTGGGGCAGAAAGGGGGATGTCCCCATTTCCCATTTTCTCCACAACTGACCCTTCAATACATCCACACCCAATATATTAAGGGCACCTACAAGTCAGGTCAGGTGGATTGTCCGTCCCTTAGGCAGAATTGGGTTATCCCTGAGCAGTGAGTGGTCAGTGGGTTTCCCATTAATGCCTGCAGCACAGACTAACTGCTTGCTACGTGGAGCCCACCCTTTGTAAGTGTCCTTACCTGCCATGGATATCCTGATATCTGGGGTCCTGTGTCAATGAGGAATGTTTCAAGGTGGGAAGAGTTCATTACCTGTGACCAGGATCCTCAGCAGTGGAGTAGCACCCCCCTAGTTTCCTGCATATCCACAGTCGAGGGGTAGTGCTGCTGGGTTTGGGTGTATCCCTGAGCTCACAGCCCTGGCGTGCTCTGGCTCTCCAGTTATTATCCTTTTGAATCACATGGTGTCACCCCATCTCCAAACACAGCTCCCAGAGGGTTATCCTGAGAAGTAAAGGAGGAAAACCTGTCCAGCTGCCACAGAAGGGAAGGTGGCAGCTCCGAGACAGCTCCTTGTCTAAACACATTTTCCATCATCTTTTACACTCAATAGTAACTGATGGCATTTCTCAATTTACCCCTTTTGCTTTTGTCTTTTGCATGGAGAGAGGCTGGCTCTTCTACATTTACTTTAGCTGAGATTTCTCCCTTGGTTTTTATCCTTTGGGATGTATAGTGGTAAATCTGCTACACTGAAGGACTTCTTGGAAACTAATACCATTTAAGCTTGTCTTCATGGCTAACACCAAAGATTGCCACCCCACCTCAGCTCCCATTATGACAGGTCAGGAGTGTACAGGCTCCCAAACCACCTGCCAGGGATGTGGTTCTGCTGGCAGGTTCTCCTTCCCCTGGGGCAGGGTGTGCTGGTGCTTCCATGCCAGCTGAAGTCACAGGTTCCAGCAGGGCTGGCTGCCAGGCCTGGGGACACACTTCTCACCCTGTGGTCAGTGCACAGAGTGCAAGTCCATAAGGAACTGGTCATACTGGGCCCTGTGGTACCCAACAGTGTTCCTGGGTGTAATGCCAACGACTAAGCCTCAGCAGGGGCAGGGTGGAGCTTGGTGGCTCCAGCTCTCCAGATCCATGGTAGTCCATTCACAGGTGTCTCTCCTGGTTTAGCTTGGTGTATCTGCCCCACACCTCTTAACCTGAGGGCAGTAAATCCCCCAGCAGTTCTTATGGAGGGAGGTGAGTTTTGTGCCCCTGTGGGTGTGCTGTGTTGTTGAGTTTTGGTCAGTGGGAATCCTCATCCCCTGGCTTTGTGGGGAGGGGATGCAGATCTGCTGGTTTCTAGATATCCCCATCCCACTCAGCATCACACATGGCACCATAGTCTTTAACTGGGAATGCTGCAGCAGCTTCCAGCAGCCTCCTCAGCTTCAGTAATTGTCTGGCACTAAGTTTGACTCAGGTCATCTAGTTTGCATTTCTACCTGCTTACACTGCCCAAGTATTCCTTCCATTTTCCTTTTCTTGCTTTCCTTTTGCAACTGTACATTTTCCCCTTTCACCTCATCAATCACATGCACTGCTGCCCTATGACAACTGCCCAGTAGCCAGCACACACCACCTTTCCCTTTCCCCTTCTGTAACTCACAAGGAGACTGCCATCTGGCAAACTCCTACCAAATATGATCAGCATCCATGCAGTGGCTCCTGATGCAGGACAAACCCCACCTGGGATTTTGCCATCCCTCTTTCTCAAGTTCTTCTCCCAGTTGTTGCCACTCAGTGTCTAGTTTTTCATGCCATGAATAAAGACACACAGAGACAGTATCTTTACACTCACACCAAACCAGCTGCTGCAGCAGGTATGGCAAAGCACCTTGTGCTTGCCAGCAGAGTCCATCCAGGGGAGATCCCACTCCTGACACCAGTAACATGGGTATCTCAGCTTCACCACAAACCACCAGACAAAAGATGACAGCTTTTAACCTTAGCATGAGCTGGGTTAGCCAAAACCCAAGCAGGAATTGAGTGAACAGTCACAGAAAGGCCAGGGTCTCAAACAAATAAAAATAATGATGATAATAATAATAAGTTATTATTTATCAGGAAATGCAGTGATAGAAGTTGGGGTGACCATTTTAAAATGAAAGAGGATAGGTTTACCTTAGGTATTAGGAAGAAAATGTTACTGTGAGGGTTACCAGGAAGTGGAACAGGCTGCCCATGGAAGTTGTGGACTCCCAATCCCTGGAAGTGTTCCAGGTCAGACTGGATGGGGCTCTGGGCAACCTGGTCTAGTGGAAGGTGTCCCTGCCCATGGTGGGGGGCTGGAACTAGATGATGTTTATGGTCCTTTACAAGCCAAACCATTCTATGACAAGTGTTTTCTTCTAATCCAATGACACAGTGGCACTGCCTGGTATTTATGGCATGAAAAGAATATTATTTCACTGAACTGACCTTATATATGTGCCCACAGCTTGGTCTGGTGATGGTCACACACTAAAATAATACCTCATCTCCGTGGCAAATCTCTCTTCTGTCCACAATTAAGTCCACTTTATAATTCCATTTTTTGGCATGTTTACAATGATATAACTATTGCAAATGTATAGAAAATGTAAATAACTTGCCTCCTATTTTTCCCAGTTCCCTTCCTCCTTGTCTCTCCTTCAGTTGTGAATGCCTTGGAGAAGAGATCATACTTGCTTAGTGCCCGAAAACTCCTTGGCTCTTAGGGGAGCTACAGTAAATAA
>JAXCLP010000001.1:4801562-4815846 GCA_035584035.1 Lepidocolaptes lacrymiger | reverse complement strand
TGAATGCCTTGGAGAAGAGATCATACTTGCTTAGTGCCCGAAAACTCCTTGGCTCTTAGGGGAGCTACAGTAAATAATAAAAAAAAGTATGCTGAATTCCATTTTCACTAAAAGAAAAAAGAAAGCCATGTTATAACCTGATTTGGTGTGATTATACTGTAAATAGGCCATAAACAGTCAAAGGGAAAATAACCCACAATATTCACACCGTTGAGAAACTGAGGTGGTAACTGCTGTCCTTCCCTGCTGTTCAAAATACTTTCCAAGTGTCCCCAGAACTGCACTGGCAGCAGAATGTGGCCCAATTCAAGGGCTTTAATGCTACTGCTAAGTAGAAATGATTTTTCTCCTTGAAATTTTCAGTGAAATAGTCTGTATTTTGCAAAAAAAAATTAAAAAAAATCATAGCTATTCACCACAAAAGCACCAAGAAAAAGGCAGAGACCATCAGAAATCTTTCTGACAGGTCAGTTCTATGTTTTAAAAGAAATTTGTCCAATTAAGGAAAAAGTACAAATGTTGAATTTCAAAAATAGGCATGTTCTATCTGAAGATGCCAGCGAATTTCAATGTTGCTTGCTGAAGCTGATAGGGAACATAACCTCCACTTGGGGAAACAAACCAGAAATTTGCCTTCAGCTCCTTTTCCCTTTTTCTCCAAGAATTGTTACACTTTCCATGGCACACAGAGCATCTCCAACTGGTGGTGTGGCTTACCTTTAAGAGCACAAGCAGCATGGCCACCCCTGCCTGTCGCAGCACTACAGAAGTGCCCTGCTGGAAAACCCTTTCCAGCCTTGGTATGGGGAGATGCTGTGCTGTTCCAGCCCTGTGTGGAGAGAATCTTTGTCACCTTAGAGCCATGCTCACTCCACACTTTCAGATATCTCCCCTTTGTGACCCATTATTTCTCAGCATCCATTAAGGATATAGTTGTTTACTGGTACTCCATTAACATCCAGAGGTCCTCCCTGGCACCAGGACCCTGCATGCAGCACAGTTCTAGATGTTCTCACCCTAAAAGACTTGCAAGTTACATGAACAAAGCCCAGGCTGGGAGAAAGAGATTGCACTTGTCAGTGTATCTGAGACCCAGAACCTGAGCCCAGCATCACACATGGATACTGCAGCAGCAGAAGTCTGCACAAAATTTCAAAAGATAGGGCTAAATTCATCTTGCTAACAAAGTCGTTCTCCGTGAGCACTCACTCAGCTCTCCGTGGCACAATTAAACACTCGGTGCCCTCCAGAGGGCACAAGCACGAGTCTCTAAACTGGTGATTAAGGCGTTTGCCTGTGAGGGGCAGACATACATTTCAGGCCTTTTTTCAGAGTGTGTGATGGGAAACAGTTAAGTGTTCATCGGCACAGGCTTTTCCCCTCCCGAGTCACACCTTCTGGCTGCAAAGGTGTGCCATGCCTCTCTGGCCCCAAGAATACTTAAATAACCAATGCAAAAGGAAATAGTTCACTTGGGACTCCTTAACAGGATAATCAACAGCACGGGGAGAGAGCCTGAGCTTCCTTGGACCTGGATTCAGGTTCTCTCAGTGAGTTAAAGCTTGTCCTCTGAGATGGCCTGAGCACTGAGCTACTGAGTTGAGAGAGGCCACTCTGGTTTTTGTCACCTGCTGCTTCTGGGCTCTGTGTTGTCTGTGGATAAGGCTGGTGTAAGAACAGAAGGTAACTTCAGGTCTGGGAGCACAGGCTGGGGAGAAATTCTTCGCTGCAGTTTCATGTTTATCCATTATAATCCAGTGTCATTGCAGACTGTCCCCAAAATATGCTGCTCTGAATTTTATAGTGCTTCGATCATCTTTTGGATCTGGGTCATGCTGATGGTATGGGGGGCTTCAAATACAAATAAAGGCCATCACATGGCTGGGACATACATTCCTGGCAACACTGGCAGCTTTACTTACGTTTTCCTGTTTGCGAAATGATTCAGAAACAATCAGATTGGTTGTGGCTCTGTGTGGCAGATTGCACTCAGCCTCCTAGCCCGGGGAAAGCTGGGCTAAATCACCCACTGGAAGTACAAGTCCGCTTTAGCATTTAGCATTTAACACTTCCTTAGCATTTAACAGCAAACCCCAGCTTTTATTTTTGCTTTGTCCTACTCACTCTCCCAAGGCTCAGAAGATTGCAAATGCCTCTGGAGAATCAAAGCTTCCAATCCAAGGTAGCCTGGCTATGATTCCCTTCAGCCGTGGGCATGGCAGTTATGGAGATGGGACGAATGCTCCCGTCTGGATCATTTAAAATCTGTGTTTAGGACTAATTCTGTCACTTTTTAACCTAACTTTCAGTTTGGAAAGCAGGCAGCTGACACCACAGGGCAATGCAATGCCCTGTGCTTCTGTGGGCCTTGCACTTGCCCATGGTAAGAGACCATCTGTAAGATCAGTGTGCTTGCTGGAATGGGAGGGCTAGTGTGGTTTGGGTGAGATTAGCTAATGGGCAGAAGAACCCGCTCTGAGGGAAAGGTCTTGCCAAGATTTATGCAAGCAGTGACAGGTTTAGAAAGATATTGCATGTGGCACATTACAGTGGACACACTAAGAGTCTTCCTATTTTCTTATTCTACCATATGGACTGAGTTATACACTGTGAAAACCATGTTCCTTGCACGAAGGAGCAGAATAAAATACTGTTTGGCTTAAATCTGTTCCTGCTTGTGAATGTAAATTAAATCTGTCCTCCTTCAAATTTCTTTGGTTCCGTTGCTTTTACCTTTGTGGGAGTTTTCCTTGGTGACTCCTCTGTTGCCCCATGGTCCTGACAGGTGACAATCCTGAACCTGTCCAATGTTACAAGCTCATGGAACATGCCCTTGGCTGGGGGCAACGTGGAGTTACAGAACCCCAACCAGAGAGCACTGGTACACTGGCTTTTCCTGCCCTCCTCTGTGCAATTCTTTTGGGGACAGTTCTGTAGGCCAGAGAAACTGTATTCATAACCTCTCCTATTTAAGCCTCTCACTCGGGTCCTTCCCTTGCAGTGAGAACTGACGCACTGTCAAAGTTGACAGAACTCTGCCCGTTTATTGCCCCAGAAAAGCCAGCCTTGCCTTTCCTCCCCTCTCCTGATCTCGGCTGCTCCCATTATATGAGCCCTGTCTCACTGCTGCCCTTAATAAAATCTCCATGCTCCATATGCTCCCTCAGCCTCCCTTTGATTAGTGCTCCCAGAGTCTTCCTCGCTGCTGACGTCGGGGGCATGCACAGCTCTGCAATTTCCCAGCAGCCCTTTTCAAACACTGCCTTTTAATCAGGCACCCTGTTTTACCAGCACTTCCTTCTCTCACACAGCACCTTTGAAGCCAGGCTGCCAACAGTGGTGGGGTTCCTTCTCCGCTGCCCTTTTTTGTTGTTTTCATACACGATTCTAGGACAGAATTTCATAGCTTTTTAAATGCTCTGATTTTTATTTTTTTTTAATTTTTTTTTTCCTGTGTTGTGATCCTAATTTCCTTCAGGATTTCTTCTTCCTCTCCTGGGAAATTTGTCTCTATTTCTGGCATCTGTCCTTCCTAACCCTTCCCACATTTCTTCCCTTCCAAAGACAGGGGAAAAGAATCCATTTAATATTTTTCTGTAGTAACGTCTATCTCATCTGTCAATAAATTACCCTTTGCCATCTCTGGGAGACCCCTTTGTCTCCCTTCACTGACCTTATTCTGTACCTTGCCTGTTTTTTTTTAAGGGAGGATGCAATATCCCTGGGCTGTCATTCCATGAAGAACAGCTGTCATTCCTCCCATAGTGTATGCGGATGTGTTTGAGGAGGGAGGGGAAAGGGAGGGGGGATTAGGGCAGGACAGGAGCTGCTGTTGGGAAATACGATGGTCCTATTCACAGTGGTAAACGTTTTTTCATTCATGATATTCAGCTGCAGTTCTGTCTTTTTCTTCCAGTGGCTTTAGACATTAATTTTTAGATTAGCAGGAATCTTACACTCATCTATATGAGATATAACTACAATAATATTTATAAACACATTTTTAAAACTCGCTATGTATGCATTTTACAAATTTCCAATTTCTTCACAATCTCTGCCACTGTGAGTGCTATCTCACTGTCAGAGCTGCAGCCTAATACTACAGAGGTGGATTCAGGAAGCAATATCTGCTGCTAAAAAACGTATGGCTTCTCCATATATTTTCAGTGTTGCAAACTGCAATGCTCACTGAGAGGGTTAAAGAGTGTGGTACAGACCTGCATGTAACTAGCTAGCTGTGCAGAGCTGCACAGGGAAGACACAGCTCCATGAATCCAGCCATTCTTGCCCTGTCCTTACTCCTCCTTATGCTTTTTGAAGCACTGCAGACTCAGAGAAGTCATCCCAGAGCATTCCCTGTTTCTCGTGGCCCAGTGGCTTTGTGCTGGTCACACACAGCACAAGTGCAAGGTCCTTTCTTCCTGCCCCTGCTCCCACACAGAGTCTAACCATGAATTAGTACAGTTTCAAAAAGCAAATACTAGTTTTGATCAAATTTTACCAATGTATTGAAAGAAACGAAAGAACTAAAAGAAATTCACCAAAGATGCCCTCACCTCTGCAGCATCTGGTAATGACACTTCTTAATGTATTTATTCTCACAACATGGATGTGAAATAAGAAAATGCAGTTATTACCCACAGTGTGCATTAGACACACACCAAAGTGACCTGAAGGTACAAGGCACAGCATGTGCTGGGGCCCTCATTCTCTAAGTACCTGAGTCAAAAACCTGCTGGAACACACCGTGAGTCTTGTTTGATCTGGCCTTGGGGTTTCCTTTGTTTGGAGACCAGCAACAGGCACCATGTTTGTGTCACAGGCATGGCCTGTGAGCCCAGAGGTGTTCCAAAGGCCCAGATTAGCCAACACTAGAGAAAGGCTCAAGAACTTCAGCAAAGTCAAAAAGGATGTCTAGTTATGACATATATACCAAATTTCTAATTTCCTTGCTCTGTCCTAGCAGGACATCACTAGAACATCTTTTCTCTTAAAAGCACTATACTACTTCTTTTACAACTGCTTTGTGATTGATGTCCACTCTGGCCCTTTCTCTCTCATCTGATGGCTCTGACAGTCCCTGCTGGATTTAGCTGTCCTAACTGAAAAGGTAACCCATCTCCACACCTAGAGGTAATAAATTCTTTAGCCATCCCAGCAAAATACATTGATATGATCTTGAATTAAATCACTCGTGTCTGCAGTTCTCAGTCCAGGACATCCCTGTAAACTGGTGTCAGCTGAAATCAGATTTACATCAGGCTATGGGCTGAAACAGTTTGCAGTGGCCACAGCATTCATGGGGCCACCTCTTCTCTGGGACAGCTCCCTCCAGAACCTTAGGAATGCAGGCACCTGAACGGTGACATCTTAAACTTCTCCAGGGTAAATCACCAGGGCTTGAGAACCAGAGCCTTTCCTTCCCTGGAAACAGTCTGTGCCTTCAGGGACTAAGGCTCTGTCTGCATATGGAAATAGGGTTTTCAAATGAGTCCTCCTGCTGGTAATACCAGCCCTGCTCAGCACCAGGAAGAATGCTGGGAGTCTGCTGAAGAATGGCTCCTGGCTACTGCCATCTTCAGGACTAACCCATCTTAATTATTCAGGTCTTTTGTAAAAAGACACCTGTGGCAACTGGCAGAGTATCTGCACAAGCACTGCCAGCCTTGAGGCTGAGAATCTGTTAAATAGCCTTAGTAATAGAATATTAGAACCTTGATGATGAGTAAGTGTGGGTGGAATAATTGTCAGCTCAGAAATACGCACCTTTTTCTCATTCCATTTCTGTAGCTGAATCCTTATCTCCTGGATAAATAAAAACAAACCTTCCCAGTTATTATTGTTCTTGCTCACCTTTTGACTCTTGATTAGATTTACCACAGATACATCCCTTTGGCAATGAAAATGGAATCAACACATTTCTGATGCACTCCGGTGGAATTCTCACCCCCTGCTCCACCCTCAGACCGCCAAGGTCCCCGTTTTCTGAGCGGCTGTTAATTACCTGTCCTTTCAGCTCATGGATGGGAGACCATTGCTGAGCGACCACTTGTCCCGATCAACAGACTGTTCTATATCACTTTGAATCTTTCTTATTTTTAATCTTCAGTACTTGGAGCTAAACCCAATACCTTTCTGAGGGAAGAAACTCATGGTGGTAGAAGCTGCCTTGCTCGGGCTGATTCTCCTTTCTGTATTTTGCAGTGTTTTCCCAGACGAGGCCCCAGGATTATTGCAACCCAGTCCCAGGAAGAAATGCTGCTCAATTAGGCGAAAAGAAACTCGAAGGAAAAAAGGAGTAGAGCCAGCAAATTGCTTGAGATAACAATCTCCCCCCACCCGTGTGTCTCTGTAACTAAGAGGATTAGCTGAACTTTCTGTGTCACACCAAAACTGACAATAAGCAACAGTGACTTCCCCCCGCTGGCACTTGTACCTTCACATGTTTCATTTTCTTGCCCACACTACTGCCTTGCCCCTTGCTGATTGTATGACAAACTTGGGGATGAACATGATGGCTCTTTCCTTTCCTTTAAGATTTATGACTCAAAGCCAAATAAAACCCAACTCAAGTTATTACATGCTCTGTTTCCTCCTAACAACAACTCACTTTTAACAGTGTAAGCTAACCAAGGAAACATGGAAATATGGTCTCCTTGATCTCACCTGATCTATCTGCTGTTAGAGACGGGAACAGCAGCCTCGGGTCTGCCAACACAGGAGCAGGCACAAAGGCTTCCCTTGGGAGCAGCACCAAACGGCTGGAATATAGAAAGCATAAGATCCATCAAAATTCAAAGTAACTCAGGTTCTGTGTAGATACAGCACTGCCAGCAAGGAGCTGGATGCTGATTTCAGTTTAAGATTTATCATTGCGTGGTAGGAGGGACCCAGGGTACTCGTGCAGTGAAGGGAAATAAACTTTGGTAAAGGACTCTGGTGCTTTATGGAATCAGCCTCTGACAATGATACACATGATGAAAATTATGTGGCTTGTGGCTGCAGATGATCAAACATCAAATAATTCCAGTTTCCACAGTAAACCAATTCCTTTGCTGAGCTGTGTAGAACATCACTTTAAGCCAGGGGAACAACTCCTTGCCATGAGCCTGCCACAGAACTGGAGGCAGAGAGGAAGTTTGTTCTACCAGACAGGGCAAAGGAGGAGTGTTCTCCCACCAACACATGGTCCCTCCCCTGCTCCACCCCGAGTTTCCACAGAAGGTGGGGGACATACAAAAGATGGATGTCTCTGGTACCTGCAGGGCTGTATGCAGGCACACTGACCAAGTAAGGACCTGCACCACAGTGAGGAGGGAAGCAGAAAGCAAGAGGAGGCAGGAGAAGCAGAAATGTTTTCACACTGATGCCAAGTAGTTACCAACACACAAAAAGGGAATGTTGTGATAAAACAAACTGGGATGTGGGACTCAGGTGGTTGCCACCAGGGTGAGGACTGGGGGAAAATGCTGCCACAACCAAATCTGCAGGAAGTCTTAGGGTTGGGTCATAAAATGCATGAGAGCTGCCAGATCTTGTAAAGCGTTTTCCTGAACTAGGCATCTGTGCTGCGTGCCCTCTCAGTGCTACACAACTCCCTGCACCTAAATTAAATCACTGTGGCACTTCTGCCATGTTAAACGGTGCAAGCAGGTACTCTCAGGACACATAAATTCACTGAAGTAGTGGTTTGGGGGTCCCTGTACAGCTTTATTTGTGATCAAAGGGTATGGTGTTGTGGGGGAGAAATACTTCCAGACAGATTTAGACTTTTACTCCAAAAATCTCTTCAGACTGAGGCATTGTAAAGAGTGCCCAGTGTATTGCCATGGGGTAAGACTGCCTTGTCACTCTGCAGCAACCCCTGTGTCGCCTATATGGAGCAGCAGTTTTAGTTCAAAGGGATCCAGGTCCATTCTGTTTCCCCATTTACATGAAATGGGACTAGAGTGGAGCGTGGCAGCCTATTAACAGTGCCCCACAGCACTGCAAGAGTTCTGCCTAGAGAGTGAAGGACACCGTGTCCAATTGAAATTACAGAGGAATTTGGGGTAGGCAGAATGTAATTACACAATTGAAATTTAAACTGTGAAATTAAAAGGAAATATTCAAGGATGAAGGGGCAGAGAGAATCCCTAATCTCCAGCCAGGCTAGGCTGTGTGACAGAAAAGTCCCTTTCTGAAGAGGGAATAAGTAAAGAGCTGTCCTGGAAGAAAGGGAGGTAGAGAATAAAGACAATGTTTTCAAAAGCACCCCAACTCCAGCTGTGTGTTTGTTTCATAGGCTGTGTCTATTCTACAGAAACCCTTTTGGTTGCTAAAAGGCGTCAGATGTGTCCCTCTCGGCCCCCTCTTCACTGGGGTCAGGAACAATTTGGGTCCTCATGTAAGCAGCACCAAGGCATTCCCAAGCTCTACAGCAGAAAGGGTGCTGTAGGCTGGTGGAAAAGAGGAGTGCAGCCCTCTTTGCCATGCAGGTACAACACAGAATTTGCCCTTCTACCTGGAGTTTGTTAGGCTGCTGGCACTCTCACTGTAATGTCTGAGCTTTTACAGAGTCTCAGTTAGTGACCGTCTTAACAGAAAATATTATCTATTTTTAAGGGTTGCCCTGCGGTAAGGGCAGGCAGAGCAACCCACTAAAAGCAGATCTGTGACAGTTTTGGGTGGCAGCTTGAATCAGGCAATTGCAAATCCCACTCTCTGAGAGATCTGAATCAAGTTGTAAGACCCCATTGTTGTCCCTCAGAGAGCAGAGGCAGGTAAAGACAGAGACAGCCTCGTGGATCTCCAGGAGAGGAACAAGGACAGACTGAACAGGGTCCTTCAGTCAAGGCACAACACATAGAAATGGGGGCTCCTCTTCTTGGGCTGCCCAGCCACACATGCAACTGAAGACAGGTTACTTATTTCTCTGCCTTAGTTTATCATTGTGCTAAAAAAGCACAGTAATAATTTCCTGAATCTTCTAAGCTGGTGATTTGTAAGATGTAACTGGTTAAAATTGGAAGGTTCAGAAGCTGCATTGATGACAGCCATTGAAATGCAGGCAAAAAATCTGAGATAGAGCTAAAGTGCGTGCAGCCAAAGCACTAGAGAGTGAGAAATACATTAAGAAACCCACCTGAAAAGATAAGTGTCCTTTTAGTAATTACCTCTCCCTTTCCTGAGGATGTGTGAAGGTTCTGAATTAAGGGGTTTTTTTAAATATGAAAATGAAAAACATGCTTCTTTTCATCCATGCTCCACTTCTTATCTCCAAAAAAGCAGTTAGCTGCACCTGGGAGGGGCAGAGTATTATGAGATGGTACAACTTTGCTGCTACAATTTTATTATCTGTGAGCTTCAGAGGATCAGCAACAACTCTCAGAAATAAGAGATTCAGGGTCATCCTTTCTCCAGTCCAGAGACAACAGAACAGGGGCAGAACCAGAGCTAGAAAGCAATCTGGTCAAAGGCAGCCAGAGGAGTGTGCAGGGGGGAAAAAAGCAGCCAATATATGCAATGGACAGTCTCCATTTCTCTTCTGCTGTTCGTGCTCAGCACACACAAGGTGCGCAGGAAGGAGGTCTGAGGAGGGGGAAGAGCATAATACCAGAGACAGTATTGGTGGGTCCCAAGCCTCAGGCAGAGGGTGGACTGTCAGAACAGGAGGAGGGCAGGGAACATCACAGGAAAGAAAGGACAGACAGCTTTGTGGCTAAAGTATGAAATGCACAGCCACAGAGCAGCCAGGTGCAGGTCTCGGTCCTGCTAACGTCTACTGTGACACTGGAGGGACTACGCATGGCTCTTAGGTTGCTTTGCTTCACTTCTCCTCCTCCATCAAGAAGGTACTAATCCTCATTTTCCCTCCTTCATTCCCTGCCATCTCTCTAAAGTGCAAGCTTTTGGAGACACAGGCTGTTTTTTGCTGTTCATATCAATAGCAAAGGATGAGACTAACAGGGAGACTCCAGTCGCTCTGTCAGGTTGTGTATGATGCATGAGAAATGGTAACAGACAGAAACATACAGATAAGTTCAATTAACAGTGAGACCACCTGCAGTTTCCAAGTGAAAGGCATAGGGAGGTTTTTGGGGAGGTATGCATGAAAATATAAGGGGCAAAGAACAACTGTTTTGAGGCAGAAACCTCCGTTAAGTATCATGAGGACCAAAGGGAAAGCTGAAGCAACCATGAATCTAGAGACAGGCCCTCCTGATGTGAACAGGACAGAGAGAAGGGGGACACTGTGTGAGAAAAGCAGCATCTGGGACTCCCATCTGAGTGGCACGGTGGAATTGGAGCAGAGCAGATAAGTTTGCTCTTAATTTCCCTATACACTGGAGCTGTGTGGGGAAAAGGATAATTTCCTTCCCAGTGGGCTTTTTGCTTAAATACTGCAATTTGTGTTTCTTTTCCCCCCTGCTTTTCCCACCTTGTGTTTCTTTTGTCCTCTGCCTCTCTACCTTAAAAAAAATTGCCTCAGAAATACTAGTGAATTAATTCTAGCAGGAGATAGAAAATTCGGAAGGTCATATAGCAATCATAGAAAATTTGGTGTTGTGGGCACAAGTCAAGCGGGCCAGGGAGGGCGAGGAATTAGGAGGTATCTGGATCAACATCAAAACAATGGACACAGATATGCTGCAGAGCTTTAAAAGATACTCATATACTATTTCTCCCCTTTACATGTGGTGTGGATTTTGAACACTGCATTGCTTTTCGCTGCCAGAATATCGTTTTAAAGCAAAATCCCTGCAAGAGGTGATTCTGTGAGGCTGACAAGTCCACCCAGAGAACAGAAACACAGAGTCCTGCACGGCACTGGCTGCTTGGGGCTCTGTTTCAGCAGAGCATGTGAGCACGTTCCTAACCACCAGTGTGAGTCTAGTCTCACTGACTTGCAGCTGAACAACTCACTTTCCTACTTAGGTCTTTTTGTGAAATGAATCCAAAGTGCTCAGCTTCTCACAGGACTAAGCTTTGTATCATGCTTGTGTCCAATTATCTCAAATTTCAAGTATTTCCAGCAAGTTGCTCATGAGTAAGACACCAGTCAGGCACTATGTGGCACTCACAATTGAAAGAGAGGTAAAATTTATCTGATAAATTATTCATCACTAATGATTTGGCCAGCTTTCCTGGATATATAGCCACAGGGATGTATGACACCTTGGGGAAGGCATCAGATAGAGATGCATTCGAAGAGAACTAGAGGAGAGGATGCAGACATAGATCCAGAGTAATCTTTATAGAGAGAGGGAGAGCACCTATGTGGCCAAACTGAATTAAGTTCTCTTTATAACTGGTCAATTACAAAACACAGAGCAGATTAGTAACTGTGAACTACCAGGGAAAAAAAAAAAAGAAAAACAAACCACAAAACCAAAACAACAAAACAAAGAGAAACCCCAAACCACTAGCAACTACTTGTTTTCAGACATCTTTCCTTCAGCAGCCGTGGGTTCCAGCTAACTGTGCAGAAGCTGAGCGAGAGCAAAGGCTAAATCAGGTGTGGTAATGGGAGCAAATTCTTGCCAGCAAGAAGCTGCTACGATCAGGGAGGAGGTTACTAGGAAGTGGCATGCAGGGCTGAGAAGAGTCTTTGGGTGAGATGGGGAGATACGTGAGAGAATATTCAGCGTAGGCAGGATTAGAGCTGTGCAGAGCCTTAATCTAGGCAGCCCTTTCTCTACACCTTTATCTGTCCTAGTGCAGCCACTGCGTGCTGCAGTGCTGGTATAACCTGGCCATAAAACTGGATTAACTGGCCCGCAAGGATCATGGCTGAACTGAAGAGGAGCATGACAATATGCCTTTGTTTACATGCTCACTTCTGTGAGTGAAACACAGATCTTCGCCAGACAAAGTGCTTAATTGCTGGTGTAGAGTATCGTCAAATGAATGTGTATGAGTAGAACTGGTGTTAGGGGGAGGTTTCTGCTCTTTCATAGCACACTCCATTTCTCTTAGTGCTTCCTGCAACAAGAAGAGGTTATTTTACAGTATGGCAAGGAAAAAAAAATCCCATTATCAGAGGAACTGATTTTTAAATAAAAATGACAAAATTACCTTGCTGATTCACCCCTTGGAGATAAACCCCTGCTGTCTCCTTCCTTCAGCCTTTCCTTTCTGGCTCTTGCCTAACACTGAAAAAAAAATCTAGTGACTGCCTCTGATATGACTCGTAATTCTTCAGCAACAGCATGCAAGAACAGATCCCTGACAGTTCCTCTTACTCCACAACGTTTTGAGACCCAGAAGAAAATCTGGCTTGGACTCTGACCCCTTGGAGTTAATGACTCTTGGAAAACGTTAAGACCAAGCCCTTAATGAATGCCATTCTATATCACCCTCCCTTTCTTCTTTTTTCTGGATGCACATTACAAAGCTCAGGGTTAAATTGTGCTTACGCAATATGAAGAATGTAAGCAAGCTTTATTTTTACTCTTCCAACTTTGTCGAGAATTAGCAGTGTTTTGGCTGATTGCTTGTCCTGATTTGGAAGTTTTGAATCTAAAGTTAATTTTATTTGTTGGTCCCTCTTTTTTTCTCTTATTTACTCCCCTTTAACGAGGGAGACATGAAACCCACTTCCCCTTCCAGGACAGTTAAATTTGATGTGGGAAGTGTAAGAGGATAAATATTTGACAAGGGCACCCCAGGAGCATTGTGCTGCCTGGAACTAGGGGATGTTACGGTGGGTTTAACAGAGGGGAATCATTTCTGTGCAATTGCCTTTTTCTGGAGGAAAACCATACAGATTAGCTGAAGTTTTACTCTCCCAAAATTTCCCCACCTGTCCACTGCTAACCTCAAAATGCTCATCCCCTCTCCTAGAGATTATCTCAGATTTTGCCCTCAAAATATGAATTTTGTCCCTCATAGATTACCTAGATTTTACCACCATAAACCCCCAGTGACTACACTTACCTTATCCCCAAAATGTTCATTCTGTTCAAGATTACCTCAGATTTTTCCTTTAGGATATTCCTGTTCCCTTGCACATTACCTCAGGTTTTACCCTTAAAATTTTCCCTACCTATCCACTACTGATTAACTCAAGTTTCCTTCAACACGTCCATTCTCTCCCTTACCCCAGAATTTTCCCCTTCCTGTCCATTGATTACCTCAGTTTACCTCAAAACATCCATTCTCTTCACATTCCCAAATTTCCCCCTTCCTGTCAAGTACTAATTACCTAATTTTTACCTCAAAATGATCACTCTCTCCTCAACTTTTACCCCCCCAATTCTCCCTTCCTCCGTTTACCCCAAAATCGTGATTTTTACCCCCAGGACTCTCCCTTCCTTTCCACTACTGATTAACTCAGTTTACCCCACAATATTCATTTTTCACCCCCAAAACTCTCCCTCCCCACCCTCACCTCAGCGCGCCCCCTCCCTCTCCCCCTTACATCTTACCCCACATCCCCTCCCCACAAACACCAATTTCACCCCTCAGGCCGCAAACCCCGCGCCCCAAACCCCACAGGGAGCACCTTTGATGTGGGGACTGCTGGGGACACCCCCCAATTGCCCTGAGGGGGCGCGGGCGGGCTCGCACCGCGCATGCGCCGCCGCTGAGGGGGGAGCGCGGGAGCCGGCGCGCGGGGCTCTGCGCATGCGCGGCGCCGCTCCGCGCCCTTGGCGGCGAGGCGGCGGGAGGAGGGAGGGAGAGGGAGCGGTGCGCGCATGCGCAGAGTGCGGCGGCGGCGCGGGGAGGGCGGGCGGGAGGGCGGGAGGGGAGAGCGTGAGGGAGGGGAAGGGGGAGGGGGGGGAGGGTTTATCGCGCGGCCGATTTTTGGTTAAAATATTCAAAATGGCGGACGGAGGAGCAGCGAGTCAAGATGAGAGTTCGGCGGCGGCGGTGGCGGCGGCGGCAGGTAATCATTACTGCGTTTTACATATTCATATTCATACTCGCGCGCGCGGGGCGCTCCCCCCCCCACCCCACACCGCCACCCCCCCGCCCGCCCGCCCGGCCCCGCTTAGCATAATTTATTAGTACTCAGGATTATTATAATTAACGGCACAGGAGGGAGCGGGGGGGGGGGTGGAAGGAGAGAAGGAGAAGCCGAGAGGGCTCCCCGTGCTGGGGAGAGGCGCGCGGGCGCGCGGACACACGGACGGGCACACGGACAGACACACGGACACACGGACGGACACACGGACACGCTGCCGCCCGCACCCCCGGCCCGCACCCGGCACCGGCCGTGGGGGCGAGGGCGGCGGCGCGGCGGGCGGCGGGGTCGGGGAGGAGGGAGGGACGGAGGGATGGGGGCACACAGCCCGGCGGG
>JAXCLP010000001.1:4729153-4801462 GCA_035584035.1 Lepidocolaptes lacrymiger | reverse complement strand
GGGGCACACGCACATCCATGAGGGGAGGGGGGGGGCACACGCACATCCATGAGGGGAGTGGGGGGGGCACACGCACACACACATCCATGAGGGGAGGGGGGGGCACACACACAGCCATGAGGGGAGGGGGGGGGCACACACACATCCATGAGGGGAGGGGGGGGGCGGGAAAGGCAGCCCCGCGCCCAGCAGCGCTGCGGGGGTGTCTGGGCCGCCCCCCGGCCCTCACGGCCACAATAACCCCGTGCTTAACATATTCATGGTGGGGCGCGGGGTGCCGGGGCCCCCCGGCGGCGGGGCCGGGCATGGAGCCCCTCGGAGCCTCCCGGAGCCCTTCGGAGCCCCTCGGGCAGCCCCCGCCCCACACGGGGTGGCCCCGCAGCCGGGCCCTGCAGCGTGAGGGGGGCGCGGGGCAGGAGGTCTGAACCCCGAGCCAGGCCGTGCCCGCGCCCCTCAGCTCGGAGGGGCAGGCTGGGGATGGGGGGTGCGGGCAGAGCCCCCCGCGGCCCTCGGTGGGGGGAGAGGGACCCCCCAGCGCTGGGTTTGTGCCCCCCCTGGAACTGGGTTTGTGCCCCCTCAGGCTGGGTTTGCCCTCCCCAGGGCTGAATGTGCCCCGGTGGGGTTTGCCCCTCTCCCCCTGTGCCCCCAGGGCACGGCCGTGCCGGTCCCGTCCCTCTCCCTCTCTCTCCTCCTCATTTGAATAATGTCTAATTCGGGGAGGTTTATATTATTGAAATGGCCGCCCGGCTTTCCCCGCCTCTCATGTTTAGTAATTCAGACCTTTAATAACAGCCACTCAGAGCCCAACGCCGTGTTTATATTTTACATTCGCCCCATGTGCTTTTGTGGTTCAATATGATTCTTCTTTCTCGCTCTCTTGCCTTTTTTTTTTTCTCCTCTTTTTTTTTTTTTTAAATTTTCTTGGCAAACCCACAGGGCCCCGAGATCAAACCCAGGCTGTGTGAGGAGAGGAGGGGGAGAGCCAGGCCCTGGCTGCTCTGGCAAGCGCCTAGGCCTCACTCTGCTGCTTGATTTATTTACTAATAACCAAAATGACCCCCCCATCTCCACTCCACCCCTGCCAGCAAAAACAAAACCCTCCTGGGGCTTGAGCAGCATCAGATCTGCTCAGAGATTCTCCAACACTCATGTCTTTTAAATAAGGAGCTTATTTTTAATTTATAGCAACTCAAGACTGTAAAGCTGTTCCTTTCATATCTGCTTTTCAGAGGCTTGGGCATTTTTGGTCCCTTTGTCCTTGATTCTTTTCCTTAAAGGAGAGTTGCTTCTAATTTACGTTTCCTGGCACTGAGAGAGCTATAGAAGACACACTCAAAATCTGAACAGCTTTCCTCCTCCCTCTGAACACAAACAGAATTGAATACATTGAAGATAATCTTATTCACCTTCTTTTTACTTAATGTGGCTGCAGTTTAACAGTGCAGTGTGTCAGATGCTTTTGTCACTGCTTGTACCTTTGACTGTTCTGGGTTGGTTTTTTTTTTTTTTCTTCCCTCCTTTCATTTAGATTTAGCTTTCAAGACAGAAGATACCACTAGGCAGCACAAGGTCTGGAAAGGAAGATGAGTTTTCTGTGGTTGTGTCATAAGAGCACCAAGTGAAAATTGAAATTAATCCTCTTAAATTGTCTGGAGTTGGGGAGTTTTAAACCAGATATTAGTGTACTTAGAAATAAAACAAATGGGTTGTTTTATTAGAAGGAGGCAGTAATTGAAAAAAAGGAAATATTTATGCAGGGCTGGGTTTCAGATAAAACTGTGTAGGATTTCATTAGTGACCATTGTTTTCACCCTGTGGAGAAAAAGGCCCGAACAGCAGGGTACTTGAGAGTAGCAGTGCCAGATTAGCATGTAAACATCTTTGAAACACTGCTAGGAAGAGAGTTCACCTGCGAGTGCAGGCGGCGTGTTTCATACTTTGGTTCTAAATCTAATTTGTCACAAAATACTGTGCTGCAGCTAATGAAAAGCATTTTGATTTAAAAAATAACGACTCGGTTTATCCTTTTTTCTTCAGCCTTGGCGAAGACAGGCCTTGAATACCAGAGGAAAAAAAAATCTGTGGAAGCAGTAATGAGACTGTTCAGGTGACTGACTGTTTCCCAGACCAACAGCACAAGGCTGGCTGGACAAAAAGCAGTAATATGATTTCATGCCTTAAATAGCATATGTTTTTGCACTCGCTTCACAAGATGTGGTCAAGCCGATGATGTCATTGGCCAGAGGACAAGGTGCAGTTAATTTGATTTATTGACCTGGGGTGAGGTGTAGCACTGAAACCTTCTCATAGGGAAACCATTTATCTGAGGACAATTTCCTTTATAGCAGCAATTTAACCACTGCTGAGACTGTAGATATTTTATCCAGCATGATAAAAATGTACATTGTGTCCTGCAACCAAAATTTCTTTGTCGCTGACGTTTCAGTGATTTTTATAGAATGGAATACTGGACAGTGGCCTTTTGCAGTCCTAAGGCTGAGCTGGGGCTTGTGGCGCTGAATTCAGGTATTTACATGCCAAAATCCAGATGTGTTTCTCTCTCAAACATATATGTGTGTGCCTGTGTCGTAGCTTAAAATTGCTTAAGATAGGAGTGTGCTGCGGATAGAAATGTGCCATTGTCACCAGTGAAACCCATAGGCAGCATTTCAGTGGGAAGCACCTTTTCCAAAACCTTGGCATCATCTTCCCTTGTCAGAAGGTGCCCAGACCAGTGAGTGGGTATTACCTCTCAGTCTTAAGTAAGAACAACTGTGTTAGTTTATCACTGGCAGGTGTCAGATCTTAAGCTGCTCCTTGGACCATCTTTATGGGTGTTGGGTCAGAGAGTAAAAGCAGGTTTTTTTCTTCCCTATGGCTGTGGTGAAAGTGGAGGGTTGTGCTGCTGTTGCAGTGCTTTTTAATTTATATCAGGAGACTATGTTCTGTTTTGACTGTCTTTTCAGCTTTTAATTTGAGCCAGCTGGAAGACTTGTTCTCCCTGTGAAATAGTCCCACAGCCTCATTACATCTGCTTAGTTATCAGGGTGATTTTGTGTTTTGTTTTATTTTTTTTTTCCTCTTCTTTCTGTTTTTCAAAGCTAACCAAAATGTAGCAGTCTGACAACTGGTTGGAAAACAGGCTAAGCTGTGCCAGTAGCCAGGCAGAGGAGAATTGGGAAGGTGTATGTCAGTACAGTGATTTTAAAACCAGAGGAGCAAGACCTTACCCCTCACTTCCCAGAAGGAAGGGGCAGAATCTAAGCTTCCCAACTTGTCATTTAAAGAGGGGAAAAAAAAATCTCAGGTTTGCTGTCACTCTCATTTTTTCAAAGATTAGCCTACAGCCATAATTCAAGCAGTAAGTGTTAATGCTGACTCCTGATGCTGGATGTGGATACCTCCTGAGTGCTTGTCCTAGCCAGCGACAGTGGAGGTGCCTCCCTTGAGGGAATTGCTGAGGTTGCCTTCGACTTGGTCTGCCTGGTAAGCCTAAGGAAGCACCAACAGTCTGTGCTGGGAGTCTCCTCTGTGGTGTGACAAAGTGGTGTTCCTGCTTCAGCTTGATCAGAATCATTCATTGCCCAGAAAAATGGGATTTGGAGCACCATCGTCGCTTCAGTAATAGTTTCTGGATCTCAAGCAGTAAATTCCACATTTGGAGTAGCTCGCTTGTGCTGTTTTCTTTATATTGGGATGTGTGAGAATACAAAGAATTGTGGGGTAAATATTTTGCCCATGCTGTCCAGGATGTTGTGGTTGGGTTCATCTGTCATGCAGTTTCTTTCCCTTAAATAGGGTTCAAGTCTCCCCCTAGGCTTGTTTTCTCTCCTCATTCTCTGGCAAATTTGTGGTAGCTTTGTGTAGCATGCAGTAAGTTCTCATTTGCTTTCCTCAAATTTTGGCTCCTGTAGAGTTCAAGACTTCAAAACAGGTTGCAGCATCACTTTCTATTCCTCTTAAAGTGTTGTTGCCCTCAGGACAATAATCTTGATACTGCTGTTTTATACAGCTGACAATTAGACAGCCTCTGCTATTTGCACATACAGCTTTATTCATTTTTATCTTGAGAGAATCAGTGGCAATCCTGGCAAATGAGTCTTCTATGACATACGTGTTTTCAGTCTTGGTGACAAAGCTGTTGTCTAAAGAAGGTGTTGAACAAAATTAAGTATGACTTGAGCGTCCCAAATGTGATCTGCTTGGCTGTGCTTAAGCTGGAATGTGAATGAAAGACTATCTCGTGTGGCTGGATAGACTTACAGTGCTGGCTGTTCACTGCTGCAGAGATTTGCTTCTGTGTTAACACATTCCCTCCCCCCGGCTTTTCCAAATGTGCCTCATTGTTATACAGGGCAAGTTAACTGTGGCGTTTGTTGGGCTGAGTGTAGGAAATAAATTTAAGGAAAGACACTGCTCTTGGTCCATGTGTATTAACTAATTGCTTGTATTTCACACAAAACAGTTTGATAATGCTAATCTGAGGAAAAAAATGCATTAGATGTATTTTCCTTTCTGTAGCTCTTTGCGTTAAATTTCTTGAATGGTGTGAATATTCCCTCATCCCGCTTCATGCACACTTATTTTTCTCTGTAGAAAAGGAAATAATTGCTTAAGATCTCGGTATTATTCCTTTCCCTAGATTATTTCACAGCTATCTAGGAAATACCCACAGTTGTTAACTATTTAATATATGTGAGCTTTATAGTGCATTGCTACGTCTTTGCAAAAGGAGTCTTTTATAGAGTGCTATTGACTAATTGAATTAGTTTAGGGTTAATAACACAACTGAATGATGAAGTGTTGGTTTGCTGGAGAGGAGGATTTACCGGGTTCCAATCCTGAGTTTGTCACCAGTTTTGCTTGCTTTGCTCTTCTGGGCTAAATCTGTGTAATGGGAATTACAGCGCACATTTTCACAGGGGTGCTGCTGGGGAAGGAATTAGCTACTGTTTTAGAGTATTTCTGGAGGTGATGGTGCTGTGATTCTCCTGCCTTTACACACAGTCACCCAGGCTGGTGCCCAGGCTGCCTCGGTGCTGGCACTGGGGGTACTGGTGGTGCTGATGAAGGCAGGGCTGAAGGCCTCCCGTTGTAAGGCACAGATTACTGTCAGTTCTAACTACGGGGGGATGCAGATCTGCTCCAGGGGATGTGGTTCAGTGACAGTTTAAATCAGCCCGAGCCTGTCCTCATCTCCCTGGGTGTTCCTGCCCCTTCCCCGTGCTGGTGCCGATGCTTGCCCGATTCCTTTGCTGAGCTGGTTCAGGGAATTAAATTGGCAGAAAACAACCCTCGCCAAAAATAATGAATAGTTTTTTTGTTGGTTTAGCTCTCTGACCTGGCTTACAATGAGATTAGACAAACAGCAGTACCAATCAGGAAAGGGAACAAGAAGCACATGTGTTGACCCAAGTCTTCTCGTAATTTCGTTCTCACCAGTGGCTTCCCAGCTGGCATAAATGGGGAGTCATGCTCTCAGCCATGTGATCCTACCACTTACTTGGCACCCATCCTGGCACTTAACTGGTTTCCAGGATGCTGTAGCTTAACTTGCTAACCTGGTGGAAAACTAGCCCCAGATCATTTTACGTCTTTGGTTTATGGAGTTGGCTCCACAAAGACCTTCAATTGCAAGAGAGGGGATAGAAAGAACCATGTGAGTGAAAGTGGAGGAAAGGGAAAGAAGGAAAGGAAATGAAGCTTCCTCTTTTCAAAAGCAGCAGCGAGTATTCTGGTTAGCTTAGTAGTGTAGCTTTGCTTTCAGATTGGGCATAAACCTTCCTGAAACCACAGCTGATTGAATTGATGAGCTCAATTTGATCTGAAATGGCCCTGGCCAAAGGGAAGGGATGGCAGTGTGTTGCTGTGGGCACTGTGCTGGATCTCCTGTTCTAGCAGTAGGCTGTACATAGAGCACTGAAGCCAGAGATGAAACTGCACCTAAGCAGAAGAGCAGGTTGGAAACCAGTAGATGCTGAACATCTGGTGTGGTTTGTGCTGTCATAGGGATGATTGCATAGCAAGGACAGAAACTCAGAAATTGAGGATGAGACCTTTAAGTAGTTCCCATTATTTTAGTGCTGCTTATAGTGAGACACCTCTCTAAAAAGCACTGTGACTTAAAAGGACATGTTGACAAAAGTACTTGGGAAATTGCAGACACTGTTACTTCTGCTAAATTTTGGACAGATATCCCTGTAAAGCAGTCTTATAAAAACCCTCACCAAACCCAAGCATACCTGCTTCATCCACTTAATATGATCACTCCGAGACAGATTCATCTTTTCTATAAATTGTAATACTGTGACAAGGAACCTTTTGCTCATCATTCCTTTTATTTTTTTCTTCCCAGAAATCTGATTTGGCTGTATAGAGATGAAGTAGCATATATAGCATGTTTGACACTGTATGACAGGGCATGAAGCTTTGGAAAAGGAAGATACGAACGTGTAAGTTACTAAAATAGTAAATACTGTTGAAGACTTAAAAATAAGTGTAACAACCCCTGTTGAATCAGACTGGAGATGTAGCTTGCTTCTTTTTTCCCCTCATTTTCTTTCAGGGTTGGTAGGAAGTCACCATCTTTTTTGCAGTGAGCTCCTTTGCTGTTTGTTCTCTTTGTCCTTTCGATGATTCAGTTTTATTTGAAAAATACCACGTGACTTAGTAATTTGTGCCTGACCATACCAGTGTGAAGTTGTGGCTTTATACTACTTGGATACAGCTGAAGGGGAGGAGTATACAGTGGATACAGGTAGAAATGACTCAGATGTTTGAATCACTCATTTCTACATTTATTAGTTAATACAGTCTACCGAATGGGAAATGAGATTCAAGTTTCTTTCAGGAATTCTCTTTGCAGAGGTTCCTTTCTAAGCATCCATAATTTTTTGTTACCTGATCATCTTCGGTAGTTTATCACTGTTATTTGAATTTTCAAATGTAAGTTTAAATAGATACTTGAATTTTTCTAAGGCTGCAGAGAGATGGATATGCCAGTAAATGCTGCCTCCCTTCCCGAGCAGCTCCTATGGGAACATTTCCCACCCCATCCCCCATGTGCTCTGGAAAAAGTGCCAGAAAGCTCGGGCTGGGGCCAGCATCTTCTGGCTCTTGGCTGTAGTAGCAGAAGACACGATGCTACTGGCTGTTGGAGTTTGCTGTTCCCCTGCGTCTGTTGGTGTGTCTTCCCTTTCAGGTACTGTCCAATCCATTGCAGCTACAATCAGCTGGGTTAGCAAAGGCTGTGACTGCACTGCCTGGAGTAGCTGAGGTAATTGGGATGGAAATGTGGGAGGCACCTGCTGAGTTGCTTCATCATCACACCTGAGGGGACAGTTCACGTGACACTTAATCAAGTTTGCAAGTGGGCTGCTACTCAGAAGAGGAGGGAACATAAGCAGGATAAGTATTTAGCCATCACTTTGTGGGCTGTTGTCTGTTTTGGCAGAGACTGTGTAAAACTGTCTTGGCTTCTTGCAGAGGTGGTTGGGACTGTGTGAAGAGACTGGAGGCAGAAGGGCAAAGGGAGCAGTAGCTTTCCACTTGTAGTCTCTGTTTCTGAATGAGGGTGTCTGTTCACAGTGTTGGAAATATTTGGTCCTTTTCAGGTATTGCTGAGCTTTCCAGTGATCCTTTTTTGGTTTTATTGAATCTATGTTGATCTGAACTACACAGTGTAAATCGCTACGAGTATTTCCAGTACCTCAAGGGAAGTATGCAACTTACAAGTCATTTCCCTTAAACTTCTATCCTAAGAATATCTTTACCTGCTGTTCCATTTCAGCCAGAATATAGTTATGCTAGACAGCTTATGGCAGCAAAGTTGCCTAAACTTGGGAGGGCAGGAATATCTTTTGGAACAGTGGAGAACTTCTTTGGAACAGTTTAGTCTGAGGTGCAGCAGCTTCTGCCTTCGAGTGGGTCCCTCTGTCTCACCAGCAAGTGGTTTGAGTCACATCATTGCTAACCTTTATGCAGCTATTGCTGTCATGTAACGTGTGGAAGCAGCAGTGGTTGTAAGACAAGACAGACTGTTAGCCAAACCTCTCAAATGAGGAGGGGTCAGGTGGAAAAGTGTAATCTAGAGACCCGATTGTTTTCAAGTTTGGTTTTTTCTGGTTGGTTTTACTCAGTGTTGTGAAAAAAAATTGGGTTTTCTAAAGTTGCAGGAATTTTTCAGGTACCAGTTTACCCTTTCTGCAGTTTGTGCAGGTGGTACAAAGAAGGGCTGAGCAGTCTGTTGCGTGTTGTTCTTTACCTCTGGCTCAGTCACGTGCTGGGTTGCAAATTCTTGGCACTTGGGAGTGTAATCAAAGGAACTCTCCCTGTGCTTGCCCTGTTTTTACACTCTTTCCTAGGTGCCTGCTGTTGGAGGAGGGTCAAGTAGATCTTTGGTCAGAGCCTGGATGGTAGTTTTAGTTTTGTCTTTCCCACAAAAAGAAAACGCTTTACCACTTATTTCCAAGTCCATCCTGAGTTTTGTACCTGGCTCCTTTCCTATCCTAAGGTGCTCAGGAGCACCATGGAAGAGCCCAGGTAAGATGGCATTCCTTGTGTGCTGTACACATTTGCAGCTCTGGGAAATAGTGTGAGGTTGCTCCAAGGGCTTTTCTACTAATTTCTTCCCTAGGAGGGAGCTGGAGAATTGGAAGCTCCTTTTGCTCTCTTACTTTGTGCAAATAAGAGAGTGGGTGTCAATAATTCAGCCTCAGTTGCTGCTTCATGTAAAAGATCCACAATTGAGCAGATTCTCAACTCCTTAAAACCAGATGAGGGTTTTGAGTGTGAGAATTATCCTACAGACAGGGACTGCAGAAGTTGTATTTTCTGAGCTGATTTTATTGCAAGAATATTCCTTTTCTCATTACAGTGGGAGACAATGGCATTGTAAATAACGTCTCCTCTCAGTTTTGAGAGCTGAAAATGCTGTGTTTTATCATTATATGGTTTAATTTGGTTTGGAACCTGGTTGCAACAGAGATGCATTATGTGGTTCAGGTCAGTGATGCATGAGGGACTTGTTCCAAATATACTAAGGCATGACTAAAGGTCAGTGCCCCAAAACTTCCAGAGAAAGTGCTTCAGCCATGCCTGTGTTAGCAAACCCCACTTCTTTAATATTGTTCTCAACACAGTTAAAATTGAAAATGGATCCACACACATCTTGGAGCACAATTTAATGATATCTGTAGTAAATGTAACTATTTCTGAACTAACAGCTAAATTTAGCACATATAGCATTGTATTTAAGTGCTTTTGCACTGAAATTTTCTGTAATTGTGGATGATGAACTCGACAGTGGGAAGAATTTGCTATAGGGAAGTTTGAATAAAGGCATAAAGGAGTTAGAATAGTTGTGTGGCATCTTAAATCCCTGAGCCTTTCTCAACTTCATTTGTTGGCACAGAGAGGAGGGACAAGTAGTATTTCTTTGTGTTGTGCTGTCTCTAGTCAGGTTTGCAAGTGCTGTGGGCATCTCTGAGGATCCTAGCAGAATATTTTCAGTTGTTGCTTTTGTTATAACAGTGGTACATGAATAATACAAGAAAAAATACCATGTACAGGGGTGGGCCAGCACTTACCTCTTTGCGTTCCCCTATCTAGTGTCAACATAAGCAAAAGTTAGACCTGGCAAAAGGACTGTTGGGGGAAAGCTAATTCAAGAAGTTCACTTTAAAGTTATATAAAAAGTTTTCTAAAGCCTTGAGATAATCTATAATTTTCTGTGTGCACTGAGAAGCAACATTACTTGCTTAAGTAATCAGTTAATCTGTCAGTCTTTCACAATGCAAAATCAGCTGCAGACAGTGGGGTTTTTTTATTACTTTTTAAGTGGTGATTTCATGTTGTGTAAGTTAAAGCTAGGAATGCTGTGTTTATTAATGAGGAAGGGAATGTCATTGCCATTTGTCTTATCACAAATAGGTTTGTGAATTGTATAATGCAGACACTTAAATTTATACTCCATTGTGGAGAGGAGGAGAATTCTGCATTTATCATGTAACTGGTGTGAGGTTTTATCAATTTCCCTAGTTTTCTGAGTTTGTGGCAGTTGTTTTAACTGTATTGGGTGTATTAGGATATATGGCTGGAGTTGGCAGCATCTGTTCCTAAGGGTTTTAACAACATGTGACAGACTGTTCATTTCCTTATGTTTGTGTGTCAGGCAATAGGTTGGCACACTCCATGGTTTCCTTACAGTGTGTTGGCAGTTCTGTGATCTCCCCAGTACACCTCCTGTTGAGGAACATCAGTGGAGCTTGGGATTTTTGTGGTGTCATCATTCAAGTAGTGGTCATCCTTCTGGGTTGTGTGAAGCAATATGAAGAGAACACTGAAGACAGAGGCAGATGGGGCACAGCTATCTACTAATCATCAGTATGTGAAACTCCTCATTTTATTGCTTGTAGTCTCTGCTTTGTCCAGTGCTCATTAGTTGAGACCTCTATACAGAGACCAGAGACTGCAGAGCCAGGTGACTTAACTACTTCTGGCCTTTGGTTTTGGTGTAATCAGTGAACTTGATACCAGCACAGAAAGTGTGCTAGGAAGGCATGAAGCCAATGTGGAAATGTGGTGCTGCTGTTTAATTGGGAACTAGGGCAGTTTTGTTTTCTTAGAAGCTGAAAAAAGCCCCATCAGTGTGTACTGAGATTGTTTAGACACAATGACTAATTACATATAGTTGTGTGGAAGTGTTCTTCGGCCCAGCAATAATTTATGTATTGCCCTTTAAGGACCATTGAGGTAGCAAATAAGCATACTCTACTCTATAGTGTGCTCTGGTTGTTAGCATTTGTTTTGAAACAATGTCTTTGGTGCTAACCAGCTATGAGGTTGAACTGTGAAACACTCTGGTATTACTGATCTGCAACTCTTGACTTTTTTATTCAGCACGTTAATGTGAAGAAGTTAATTTTCAGGTGTGCTTTCCTTCCTGTGCCTTTGTAATACTGGGTGATTTATTTCAGCAGATATTTCAGCTTGCAGCATCCAGTGGGGCACTTGGCATTTCATCCTTAGCTGCTGCTCATGACCATAATTGTGGGCTGATAAATCAGTGGCAGCTTTTTTGAGTTTTGGGAGCTTCTGTGTTTGTGAATGGTGAGGAGCTGGGGATAGCAGATACTCCTCATATAAACAGGACTGTTCAGAGGAAAAGGGATGATGTTTTTATTCACTAGAAGCTACTCTGGGGCTGTGGTCTGAGCCCTGCGGATTTGAAGTGTTGCCTTCAGCCGCGGCATGAAAACCGCGACTGGTGGTGCAGTCCTGGAACAAAAGGACTTGTGGGCTCCAAATGTGCTCCAAACGTGGAATAGGTTCTTTACCAGTTAGTTCTGATAGCTGCTGTGTGACAGTTCCAGTTTGATTATGTCTGCCTGGTTGAAATAAGAACTGGAAAACATGGTCGGTGGAGTTCTTTGATTTTCCCCCCTCTGTTTGGTGTCTTAACTTGTGTGTGTTTTGTTGTGTGTGGCTGCAGCCATATGCATAGGAGAGGAAAAGCAAAGGGAAGAATTGCTCTACTGGAGAAATTGAGGAACACTGGGAGAAAACCATAATTTTTTCAATTAGCCTCTTTTTATCACATGTATCAGACTTCTTTTTGTGTGCCGGAGTGTTTAACAAGTCTCACACCAGGTGAACAAAACAAGAGGTATTGAAAAGGCAATCTACTTACAGTAATATCTTATTTCCTGTGTTGTTGGCTGGATTTTTGTTCAAATAAGAACATTTATTTAGTGGCAGCACGGGTGCTCCTTGAATCTGCAGTGAAGGCAGCATTCTGTGCTTGATACTAGCCAGTTGCCATGGCAACAATTATGATGTCATGAATTCAGTACAGTGACTTCACTGCAGTGTATTTTATCTTTATTCTCTGTTTTCTTAAGATCTTTCTAGCAAACCAAAAAGCACCTACATGTCATAGTGTGGCTTGTTTATTATGTGATTCAGCTGTACTGGCCCAAAAAGTTTGCTGATAAGCATGAAGAGGAGAATACAATCTTTTTAAAATCATTGAAATGTGATTATTTTCATCTGAGAGAAACATATTTTTAAAACTGAGAGTAGCACTGTCCTGTTTTGTCTCTTCTCCCAGAATAATTTTGTTCAATCCTGGCTTGCCTTTCTTAGCCCTGTTCTCTATAGAAGCAGGTGAAAATGTTTTGTTAGTCTCTTTTCATGGGTTTGTTGTCCTGCAAATTGTAGCAAGAAACTCCTGCCCATCAGCCTTTGGAAATGGTCAGCTGTTTTCTGCTCTCTGAGCACTTCCATTTTTCCCCAGGTTGTGCAGCTCCATTTCACAGGTGGCAGAGCTGACTGTTCCGGGCATGCTCTGCCCTCTGTTGCTTTCTGGTAGTCAAAGTGAAGTGGTTAGCATTTTTTCCTATTTTTGAAAATGATATGACTTCCAAATTTAGCCCAGTAAAAATGCCAGTAAAAACACTGGAGTTTGACTGGCCTGCATTTCTTTTGTTGACATAACTGTGTGTCTGTTTTGGGCTGGCTTATTGGCCTAACTCAAAGGTTGCCCGAGACTCCTGGGCCTTCTGACTTTACACTATCAGTGAAGAGTGCAGAGTGTGTTAAAGTGGTATGCCAGGTATTTTTTTGTAGGCTTTTTTCTTTGCCCTTGGTTAGTAAAAGGTTCTTCACCTTTGGCTTAGTTTGACAGAGGTAATTTGTGTGTATAGATAAGGCCAAAGCATGTTGTTGTGAGGCTGGAAAGCCTTTCTAATAGCAGGGGAAAATGTAGGATATGCTGATTTCTTCCCATGGCTTATTGCTGCAGTGATCATTTGCATTAAATTATATTGAGCATAAATCCATTTAGATGAGGTTAGAATTAAGTGGCCTCTTCATATTTTTCTCCTCTGAAGAAAGATGGAGGCTTGAAAAGCACCCACTAGCAAATGGGAGGGTGGCACGGGCAGCATGTAGGGGAGATGAAAAACATAACAGGAAAAGAGAAGTTCCAGTTGTCTTTCTGCAGAAGAGGAGTAATACCCTGTGTAGCCTGTCATTTGTGATAAACATATCAGGGGAGCTGAATTGTGACATGCTGCAGCTGGAGTTTAAATGTGTGATTGAGATGTTTTGTTAACGAGCTACTGATGGAGCAAACTACAAAGTGCTGTCGCAGGTACTGCTGTTCCCATTGCCTCAGTGCAGGGCTCTGGTGCAGGGAGATTTCCTGGTTTGTGTTGGCAACAGCTGTGCTTAGGAGCCTTCTCCTTTAATCAACATAAATGTGCCAGTGACAGGGTGGCCTGTGTTCAGTTCTCTAAATGCTTGTTCCAGATTTCAAGCATTGTTATCTTGCTATAATGCCCGTGCACGTGGAGGGATTTATTCACTTAAGGAATACTGGCATGATTTAGTTTGTTAAAGCTTTTGGTCTTTAGACACCTCGAGGTAGCCTTTTGTAGTTTAGGTATTGGGATTTGTTTGTTTGTGGATTTCTAAACATTAAGGTTTTTCTAAACATGTAGGTTTTCAAGATGCAATTGGCCATGGAACTAGATAATTGCATCTAGGCTTGCTTTCCCACAAGAGGTTAGACCAGGTGATTTCTTTAGATTGTTTCCACCTTGGGCTAGTCTAGGATCCTAGGATTGAGCTTTCTGAAGGAACTGCAACTTTCTTAATGGCGAACTAACATAACTGTGCATGAAAAATTGCTAACTCAAAACTAACTTTTTAGCCATGTGGAGATGAGATAACTCAGCTCCCAGGACTATTGGCATGGATGAGTGTTGCATTTAGAAATAGTAGTATGGTGGTTAATACCAGACTGAATATATGCAGAGTATAGAGCTCTGGACTGCAGGTGTGTTGGCAACAGCAGCTCTTCTGAAGAAGTGAAAGGGGAGTGTGCAAGTTTTTTGGAATGCTTAGGAAAAGTGATCAAACCTACAAAACTTCAGTGTGTGAAAATGAAAGGAAACTTGGAATGGAAAAAGCCAAACTCAGTTTTACCATGTGAGTCCCTTGTTCTCTCTTATGGATGGGTGGGCATGTGCCCTGTCTGCAACAGGAGAGCAGAAAGGAACCTGCTGCACTTTCCTCAGAATCACCACTTAAGAGGCTGGGATGATGATGAGGGAGGGAGCAACAGCAAGAGAACACTACCACCCACCCAACTGGTTTCCTTTAGAATTAGTGAATGAAACAACCTAAACTTTCAGTGCTGTCTTTTATTGCACTCCAAATGCTCTATGAGAACCAGTTGTGCTCTTGCCCACTGGGACTTGGAAACTAAACAAGCAAATTGGAATTGCCTCAGTTAGGGCTGGTGCTTCTACTTAAAAGTACAACATAAACCCCATACAGACCGTTGGTGCTGAGCTCACGTTACAGGCTTCTGCATGTTCTGTTCGTCCAGGGACCATAGAACTGACTTTGTAAATGATTACCCATACTGGTAGTGCATGGAAAAATGGCAGTATTGGTGAAAGTATTGGGAAAGTGCTTATCTTGCAGTTCAGGATTAAGTGACAGATAGTGGCTTGAGTTTGTGTTTGTTCAGTGCCTAATGTTTGTGGTTTGGTACTATTTTGGTTGCAGCTTTGAAGAGTTTTTCTCTAGGTTAGCAGTTTCAACAGGATTTCAGTGAAAAGAGTTAAAAATGCTCGGATGTGTCTCTTTGCAGTGCCTGCATCCCAGTCCAGAGCCAAGTTTGGTTCCAGGACTGGAGAGTGAGAGAGTCAGCAGGAGGTGGTGGAGGCCTGAAGGGCTGCTTGCTCCTGTAGGAGGGTCAGGAGTCTGGAAGTGCCAGAGAGGGGTTCCCAGGGCAGTACCTGGTGGAAAGGGGAGCTGCTGAACTCCAGGGTCCCTGCTGACCTGTTAGCCTCTCAGTGGGTTCGTCTCTCATCTTTCTGAATATCAGGTGGCATAACCCCCAGTCCCTTGCTGCCTCCAGGCTCCTGGGGAGGGCTGTGGGCAGCATCACAGGTAGATGTGTCCTGTCCTTTAACAAAACCTGTCCTGAGAGAGCAGGGGTTTATCGGCTTAATAAACTGCTACATCTCTTCCAAAGACCTGTATAGAACATCCTATATATCACCTTTCTGAGCTGTAGGAGTCTGAAATGTATTGCTTTGAGAACAATCAGAGGAATCTTCGTCAGTACAGAGGGGCTGGCCTTGGCAAGAATATGTTAAAACTGTTATTGATGAGCTTTGAAGTAAAAATTGGCCTGAATTGGGATCCCTGTGAAAAGCTCCGTGCCAAATGTGTGAGTGCAGAGGGGTGGTTCCCCCTGCCCGTGTGTCAGTGCTGGGGAGCATGGGGGATGTGGGGTGACATGGTTCTCCTGGCCTCAGCAGGCTGCCTGGCTCCCTTTTGCTGCAGCTCTGATTCAGATTACCCAGCAGTCCCTGTGCTGTGCTATGATCAAACGATACAGCCCGCACGGAAAAATGTGCTACTCAAAGCTCTGTGTGGCTCCTGGAGCCAACTTGATCTATACAATGGGAAATAGGAAAGCCTTCTTTATCTGATTAAACAGCCGACTTTGGCATGAAATCTCCTTTTTAAAATCAACTTGCTGGAAGTGCTATGACAATAAAAATGCCTTTTTTTTTGCTCTTGTTGTGAAAGCAGAAAAATTGACTGACGCTCCCTCGTTTCATGTCTCGCTGCCAGCGCGTTCTCTGACATTCTTTGGGTTTAATCATCAGATGTGATGCCCTGGTTGTACTTAAGCACAGAACTTTCAGCTCACTATTAGCTGCCAGCATCTGTGCTACACGAGGGTTTGTGCATGGTGACCTCAACTAGTGTTTTGTCTTGCTGGCTATATTGGTGTTAAATGAATCGATCATAAAATGAATTACGTCTCAACAGTAATCATTAAAATACAGACATTGAATCATCAGTTTGGGAATTTACTGGGCCTGCTTTACCAGTGAGACATTACCTTGCACGCAGAAATGTAGCAGTATAGTATGTTTGCTTCAAGAAGTGGGGATTCTTTTCCAGCAGTTCCTCAATAAGAAACTTTTCTGTCCTTCTTTTGGCATTAAGTTATGATTTTACTGAAACAGAAACATGCCATTAGTAGCTTGCTCAAATACTGTGTTACCATGCATATTATTTTTGCCCAAAGCACAGTAGAAGGTATTAAGGTACAAAACTGAAGAAACAAGCTGTCCTCATATCCCACTTGAACAGAAAGAGAAGTTGAAGATTTGCTGTACAGCCCTTTTGGAATTTCCAAGGCTGTTACATAAATGGTGTCAGGATAAACACATTTGAGTCTTGAATGTGAATTTGGGGAAATAACTTTTAACACACAAACTATATTTTGAAAGTAAAATATATACATGGTTAACAAGAAAAAGGCTGACAAAGTTGTCTGTATACACAATAAAAAAAGGCTGGTTGATTGTGTATCTGTTTTGGCCAGTGAGCTCTCTGAATGTATCTCTAACTCTCTGAACCTGCTGAAGCTCCTCTGCAGTCGGTGTGGCTGAGGAGTCAGGAGGTGAGGTTTGTGCTCCTTGTGTATCCATACACCACCCTTATTAAGCACGTCTTAATGAACTTTCCAGGCCTAGTCTTGTGTCTAGTTTCTAGTTTTGCTTCCTCTAGGTAATGCTGGGGTTTGAGGGCTTGGGAAAGAAGATACCGTTTACACACTTTTCTTTTAGTTGTCTGGTTTAAGATTCTCTCCTTGTTCAGCAGACACACATGTGCTTCTGTTGCAGTGCCGTGGTGGAGGAAGGATTTGGAGGAAAGGGAGAGGAAGCACAAAGGTGAGGGAATAAGCCATCAGAAATGGTTTGGAGAAAGACAGAGCAGAGAAAGGACAGCTCTGAAAAATATTCCTCCTGCTTTTTATAATCAGCACACCGTGTGGGTGAGCTTCATGTCTACATCTGTGGTGTAGCAGGTAGGGACACTCGCCTCGTTGTAAGTGCCAGGTATTGTTGGATGAAATGCTGCTGAAGAGAAAACTCACAGACTGTGAAGGAGAAACCTTAGCATCAGTGGACTTTCATTTTTGTCATTCAGATGTCTATTAATGCAGGTAATTAGAAAAGAGCAATTGGCCTAAGTGCAGTGTTCCAGCAATTCAGCCTCAAGATTTTAGGCAGAGATTGGCATTTCATCTGATGCCCCAAATTTGTGGTGTTTGCATTGGCTTCTGCTTCTCAGGTAGCCCTGGTGGAGAGAGGAAAAAACCATTTCCCAATGAACACTGTCTTTCATATGGTGTTTATGAGCACTGTAATTAATTGTAGGATCAATTAATGATACGCTGTTGGTAATAAGGAAGGTTGGTATCTAATCAGACTGAAGAAAAGTATCACTGAGATATTCTCCTGAAATGTCCTTAGAGCAGAGGAAAGAGCTTTTTTTGGGCTCTGGGGGGGATCACAAGGTTCCACATGTGATTTCTAGGGATGTGTTCAGTTGTGAGAGCATGTAAAGCATTACACATGTGACAGATCTCTTTCAAGCTAAAGGAATTCCCTTTACCATCGTGTTTTACTAAACACACATACATTATGATAGTTTTGTTCTTTGACCCAGAATTAACTGAAAATCCAGAGACCGTGGGACTCACCTGGTTGAGCTGTGTTGGTGGGTTTGTATTTCAGTGGGGTGAAGGCACAGAGTGCTTAGGAAGAACAGGGATCTTTGATATTTCCTGTTGCAGAACCTTTGCTTGAGAAGCTGTATTGGATTTATTTCCCCTTTTAGATTTAGCAAAGCTATCTGGAACACTCAGCTGTTTAACTACTGGTATGATGTGCTGCTGCAGAGGCGTTTGACTTTCATATTGCTTTCATTCAATAAGATGCGCATTTTTCCTGGATAAATGAACTCATATTCAGTAGTGCAATTGATGAATTCTCCTCCTCTTTTTTTCCTGCTGTAACACTGGCAAGCACTTCAGTTCATCCAGGTGTCAGTGCTTTTAGTTGTGTGATCAGAATTTTCTAATGAGGGGAGGAAACGGTAAGAACGGGTTTGAAATCACTTTTCAAGTTCCAAAAAGAAAAAAGAAAGCCAAGCCATCTTAAAATTAACAGCTGGAGTATTATTCTTTATGGCCTTTCAGAAAGGAAAGAATAGAGATGGATTTTTTTTTTTGACTTGTGTGAGTGCAACCTTACACAGTTTTCCTCTCATTTTCCTCTCATGTTCACCCCTCATCTTTCTCCTGGAGATGTAATTCCTCTTCTGATGTCTTTCCTCTGAGGTTTGTCCTCTGTGACGCAGACTTGGTTCAGTTGACACAATCTCTGATTCTCTTCAGTTTTGCTCTTTTTTTTTTTTTCCACCATGTCTCACTGTATTTTTGGTCAATTAATTTTAATGATCTTTTTAGAGAAATTCTTTCTCTCTCTCTTTTTTTTTTCTGGAGCCCAAGTAAATTGAAAGCAAAAATAAAGCCATGCCAAGTGGTTTCAGGGTGCTTAGAACAGAGTAGTGTCTGCACAAGGGCACTCCACCCCACCTTGTGAATAAAAAGCTTGAGTGAGGTATGTATTGCTAGGCTTCAATTACTGTTTTCTCTTGGCAGTGGGGGTGGGATCAATCACATTTAAATAATATTTTCGATATTTGATGTGAGGTCCTTTTTTCTTTTCTGTGACAATATTTCTACAAGGAGTGTCTATATATATATAATTTAACCTCTTTCCTTCCCCAAACCCCCAAGACTGAAGTGAGGAAGTGCTTCCCCATGCAGGGGATCCTGGATGAAATCCTGTGTGTCTGAAGTGAGTGGCTCCTGACCTTGCTCATTGGCTGGGAGAGCTTTTTTCCTGCTACAGGACACTTGTGTCCTATTTGGAGTGACTTTGTAGGCTTTACTGGGACCACTTGGACAACACTGGGACATGGCACTTTGCCTGGGCAGCTCTGGATTTTATACAGTTGAGTCATTGAGTGGTTAAGGCAGATGAGGATTTTCATGTAAATAGTTGTTTTTCCTAAAGCCAGTGTTTCTGATGACTTTGAGCAACACCACTGGTGTTCATTCTACCTGTAACTGAGTAAAAAGTATTTTGAAATGGGACTTGGGACAGGAAGCTGCATGAGACCAGGTGTAATTTCTAGACACATACAAGTTCTGCAGGCACAGGTCGGTCAGAGGAGAATATTTGGTAGTGTTGGAGGCTCAGGGCCAGGGGTGAAAAACGTGCTCTTCAGGCTGCTTTTTGATGCTTCCAGTGGGCAGAAACAAATGTTTGGTGTACAAAGTCTTCTGAGTCTTTGATTTCAAAAGATAGTCCAAGTTTGCACTAATAAAAGCCTATTTTGTATTTATGGTGTTATAGCAAGAAGGGTTTTTTTGCCCTCAAAAAGTCCCTGTAGGAATAGAGAGTCTGTAAATACATTACAAGTTGGGTCTGTAAACTGGCAGCAAAGCTGCAGTTGAGTGCCAGAACTTGCATCTGTAGTAGAAACAGATTTTTATGGACATTTGCTGCAAAGTGAAGCATTCTGATATTTAAAACAGTCACTTGGGAATTCCCTTCGCTGGGTTTTCAGGTGATGGCAGAGCACCTTTCAGTTGGGGAGCAGTTCAAAGGTACCCTCTGCCTTTCTGGTCTGGAACATGAGGATGGTGCTGCAAGGAGACTTATCAGTACCATGTGCTACCTGTTCTGTGGAAGGACTGCCTGCCCTTACTCAACAAATACCTTATTGGTTGTGCTGTTTAACAACAGCTGAGGGGACATCATATTGCAAGCTAAAGTCTGGTCCTCTTACAAAGTAGATATAGTTTCAATTACAGTGTTGCATTTCAGAAGGAGGATTTTGTCATTGTAAAACTTAATAACAGCTTTGGTTTCCTTCAGAGCTGTGTCATGAATGGGTGTAATCCACTAAAAATGTGAAGTACACACTTGGTCTTCATCTACAGGAGAAAGTATTTCTAGCTCCAGTATTTCAAATTAATGTAACGACATCGTGACAGTAACAGAGGGTCTAGGAATGCTGTTGTAATTCAGTCATATAATTCGTGCTATTATAATTCAGTCCGAGTTAAGAACTGGTTTTTGCGTGTAGATCTTGGGGAACAGCATGTTCATTCATCAGGATTATGGTGAAACTTGAAGATCTGTAAGGATGAAAGAATAAAAGCTGATGGGGGATGAATAGGGAGAGTTAAAAATTCCTTTGTCATGCTGTACAGCAATTCCAACCATGAAAATAGGCTGGATATTATCTTTTTCAAATCAGAATTTGGTGTGCTTGTGGAAATTAGCTGAAAAGTTCAGCCTTTCAAAGGGGCAGAATCAACCAAAGGGCTTAGCACTGCCTTTCTGCTTGTCAAGTTGGAGACTTCCAGGTCTCTGAGCTTTGATCTTGGAGCCAGCAGTGAGAGGCACTGCCTTAGGATTGCAGGATCATTGCAACTCTTGGCATCATCACCACAGTTTAATTTTATTGTTGGTTAGGGGTTCTTTTGTCTCAGCTGCAATTCCTTGAGGGCTGTCGTTTCATAAGTATTAGCAGAGCTTCCCCTTTTCCCTCAGACATAATTCTGCCCTGAGGTGCTGCTGTTTCTTCCCTGCATTAAGGTTGTGTGTGGTTCCTTTGTGCATATTCAGCTCAAGGTGTTTCAGGCACATAATGTTCTTTTGGTTTAAGGTTTGGTTGTTGTGAGGTGGAAATGAGAAAACCAGTTCAATGGGATAACTGCTCTGCTGTTGACAGAGGAGCAAAGAAATAAGATACAGCATTTGTATGAAAAGAAGTGGTTTGCAATATTGTTTTGGCAACAAACCTGTGGGTTGACAGAGCAAGGGAAACTTGGAGGTACTTGGTTCCATAGCAAAGCAAAACATGAAATGAAATAAAGTCCTTGAAACAAGGGTTGATCACCAAGTAAAATATTAGTCTGCTGCTTTTAAATGTGTTAATGTGAGTAAATTCAGAGCACTGAGCTGAGATTATCACTGCTTTGTACTGCCTCTAACTGGTATTCTAAGCAAGTTTCCTTGCTCTCATGTTCCTCAGTTTCTCAAGTTGCAGGGTTTTGATTTGCTTTCACCTTCTTCAAGTTCAAAACCCCAAACAGGCAAATAAAATTACAAACAAACAGAAATGAAGCAAAAAAGTCCAGTCCCAAACCAAAATCCTAAGTAATACCCTGTCTTCTTGTGGGCTTTGGATTTTAACATTTGGGATGTATTTTTTAACCATTAGATAGAATATGCTGTATAAATATACAGTAATAGATACATATTTTTTTTCCTTCTTTCCCTAATAATGCATTTCAGTATTGCTTAAGTAATCCCTAGTGTTGTCCCACTCATAGAAGACATTTCAGGCTGGATGTGGCTCAGCACACCAAGGTATGTTCTTTTGGTCTTCCCACCCAAGAAACAGCAAGTGTCTTGATTGCAATTTTTAGATTGCGATTTTTTTCCTCCTCTGAAATTCCCCATGTGCTTTATGTTATCCCATATTCAATTTGTAGTTTTCAGAGAGCCTTGTTCAAGCTGCAGTAACCCTTTGCAGCACTTGGCTTGTTTTGCACTGTGTCTTCAGGCTTTAGTCCTCTGATTGCTGTCAAATACCTGCTTTGTGCTATTTGGTTAGCTTTGAATAGTTCTCTGGGATATTTCAGTGCTCACTAACACTTAAGAAATCACAGGTATGGTAATCTAGCACTGATTAAAAAAGACTTTTTCTTTTGAATTCTCAAAAATAAGAATGAGTAAGAATTGAAAAGCATGGCTACCGAGAAAGCTTTGGCTGTCAGAGTGCTGAAAAAGAGAAAAGCCATACAGACATAGAAGCATTAGCTTTTATTTTATGTATCTATTGTAGCAGCATGCTTTCCTGGTGGAATTAATAGTGAGTGCTCTTGGAGAAGCATTACCCCACCTCAGCTACTAATCCATGGGGGTGGCTCAGTGAGGAGCCACCAGCAGGGCACTGAGGAAGGTCAGGAATTGTTGAAGGACTCAAGGAATGCTCTTCTGAGGTGTCATTTGTGAGCTGTGCTGGTGTGGGGCAAGAACCAGGTGTCTGTCATATCTGAAGCACTTGCTCCTAAAATGAAGGTGATGTCAAATGCCTGCTATTGGCATTTCAGTATGGTAAAATAAGTTGGAATAAATTGGAAGGAAATGAGTCAGTCTTTGTTTAAAAACCCATTAGTGTACAGTGCTCAAAGCCTTCCTCTCCTCGAGCTTCCTTTATGAGTCTCCCAGCTTCTCTAAAATAAGCATGAAGGGTGTTTTTAGTTGCCATGGAAGTTGTGTCGTGCCAAGACAAAAGGTAGACTCTTCTGGTAGAGTAATTTTAGACAAGGTATCAGGGAGATACTCTTCTTCTGGTGCAGAAAAAGAGACTGTGGTGTTATCAAGGTGTGGTGAAACAATATATAGTTTTTAGAGCCATTTCACTGAAGCTTTTGGGTTACACTGAAGCCAGAGGTCTCAAGGCTACTGTTTCCATAAGCTTCATTTGACTGGTTTTGATAAGCATGTGGTTCCTTGTTTTTGTGCCTTACTAGATTGGGGAAGCACCTGGGCAGAATCTGAGACACCTTATCATCCCGCTGTGCTCTGCATGGACCAAACTTACTTTTTGGGGAGACAGGAGGGCTCTCCACTTCTGTTTGTGTGAGCAGTGGTGTATCCATCTCCACCTTTCAAACAATAGCTCCTCTTTTTGCAGCAGCCACAGCTGGATGGTGAGGCCAAATAAAAGAGCAGGCTTGCAGCTCACAAATCTGAGGGGGTTTGGCAATGTTGGCTTAGGGGAAACTCCCCCAGCGACTGCCCAGTGTCTCTGTGCTGCCTCGGTGTCAGCAGTGAGTCTGTCTCTGGATAAGAGTGTGCATGTAAGAAAAGCTGAGCTCTCTGGGCAGCATTGCCTTCCTAAGAGACATTCTGGCAAAGGTGGGAATAGCTCTTGAGCACAGGGTCAACCATACTGGTTTGATGTTGACTTTTGAACTGGCAAGTCTTGGAAAACAAAATAACTAAACTGGCTTAATATTGCTGCAGAATCCCATGGTTGGTCAGGACTTGGTAATTAAAGAGTCGGGCAGAATTTGTTATGTTAAAGAGTCTCATACCAACCAAGTGGAGGGCCTTGTATTTTGGAATTTGTTGAAGATGTCACTTCTTTTTCCTCCTGATGGTCTCTTTTTTTGAGGATGGGTTTTATCTGTACTATGGCTTCTGTAATCACATTGGTTTTTAAATCCTGTTGGAAAGGTACCTCTAGTGCAATTTCACGTTAGTTTATCTGATATCTGGCCCCAATGAAGGGCATCCCCTTGCCTCTTTGGCTGGTAGTTTTTATACCTTTCCTCCCTGAATGTTGTGTTGTGTTTGTGTATATTAAAATATACCTGTTTAGTTTGTTGACTGAGTGGAAATCTGTTCCTCATTTAAGAGTTGGTTTTATTCTGTATCAGTTAAGGGAACCAATTCTCGTGATGTAACTGTGTGACAAGAGGGAAGCAGTGGGAGCTTTTGGGGAAGTCTTGTTCCCCACAGCCTGGCTTCCCAGTGTTGGGGAGCTGTGGCACCAGCTCTCTGGGGTGTGTTTTGTCTTGTTGGTTTTTTGTGTACTGGCACCAGTGTGGGTTCCTGCTGAATGGGAAGGATCTCTTGTTTCTCTGCCCTTCCAGGGTTCCGTGTGTTTGTAGTGCCACCCACCCACCCACCCCCAAGTTAGGTGAGGTGAAGTGTGCAGGCACCAGGAGAGGATGGACAGCCAAGGACTTTGTGGAATAACCTCTGTGTGCTTCAGTCCAGAATGGTGCTCCTTCTGGTCTCTGTGAGGTTCTCTTCAAAGAAGCAATCTCATATAAAGTATCTTTGGAAGGGAGAAATGGGTTTGACTGATTGCTTTCAGTTCTGGTTTGGTTTTTGTAGTTTGGCTTTCCTTACAGGCACCTGTAAAAAGTGGGGCTGTGGTTTGATTAGGAAAGAATGTTGGAAAAGTAGGAAGAGGGTGAGAATGTGGAGGGATGGTTATTATGATGGTGATGATGATTAGGTTTATTTTTGCTTTTTGCCGTGGGTCCATTGTAGCCCTGAAATGAAGCATCTTAAACAAAAAAAGGAGAGCACTTACCTGGTTTTGGTAGCGTGGCAACATTTCTGGAGACATTGTCTGATGTATTCCCAGTGGACATGCACAATTAAGGGAGGGAAGTAGTTTAAGGTAGAATACATAATCTACGTAGTGACTTCTGGAATAGAAAGCCTCTAAGTAGGTGGGTGATTACTGTGTGCATTACAGGAGAAGGAGGACTGGATGAAAGCTATTTATGCAATATACATATTCCCCTGTCTGAAAGCTAAGTGAGCATATGCCTGGGAGCTGCACTAACAAAATAAACAGATGAGATTTCTTTTTAACTTTAAAATAATACAACTGCTGCCTCCAGTCAGTGTCAGGATGAATGACTTCTCTTTTGTGAGCTGTATGCTGGATTAATGCAGTCTGTTTTATTTGGGTTGCCTTCTGAGCTGTTTCTTGGTGACTGGTTCACATGTGGTCTATGGCTGTACTCTGCTTGCTGCCCCAAATATTAAGGGCTAGGTCCACTCTGCAAGTCTTCTTCAGGAGCTGTGCTTAACACCTAGTTCTCTCTCCTCTGTGATAAAGTGATGCAGGACCTGTCTGCTGAAGGAGTGGTTTGACTCTTAAGTCAGTCCCTACCATCATGATAGGTATTGCTTGTCTAGTGTTTGGTGTTTTCTTTCCATATACTCGGAATGTTCTGCTCCCCAAAGCTACTTTTCCATCTTGCTTTTGGCTGAAAATTGTCAGAAGTCACTTGCTGGAACTTTTAGGCTTAAGCCCAGAGAAAGGTTTTATACAAATTGGATCTCTTACTGCAGGAAATAACTGATTTTTGACTTGGCTTCTTAAGTAGTGGTGTATCTTTGTTTCCAGTTCCCTGAATAACTTTCTAATATTGTGGTTGATTGTGACCAATTTGGCCAAAAGGCAGGTGTACTTAGAAATTTTTCTGCAAGTTTCCTGGAATTGAGCCAAGGGAGGAAAGGGATTCTAGGAATGGCCAGAGAAGAAGACACTAAGATGGACTCATCTTAGAGACATGGAAGAGTTAACGTCATTAAATATGTCATTAAAAACATAAGAAAATATTCCAGTGCTGTCTGCTTTCTATTGCTGTAACACTGTCAGTGTTCTAAGTGGTTTATAAGTTAGTACTCAAAGAGACTCGTGGTGCACAAACCACGTTGAGTTTTTATCTGCAGTTACTTGAATTGCTGTGTAAGGTCTTTATTTCCATCTTTTTTGCCTTTTGCCCAATATCTATAAGCTGAAGTACATTGAGTAATTTGTGAAGTTGACATAATAGGTGTGGATTCTGTAGTTCATTCTAGTGCAATTCCCCCAATTTATTATTGTTAAAAACCCCAAGCAAACCCCACATAATTACTTCAGAAAACACAGTTGTTAATTACAGAAAACAAGCTTGTGAAAAAGAAAGCTTTGCTGATGTTTCCCAGGTTACCTCACAGGTAGCATAAGAGGCTATAAATGTGCTGCCAACAGGAGACAAAAAGCTCTCTGTACAGCTCAGTGTGGCAGTGCCTGCACGGGCAGATCTGCTGGAGCCTTATTTGTCTGTCACTTCATGGACAGGCATTTTTAGCATAATTTGCACACTCTGATTGTGTGTTGACTTTTAAATAAAATTAACCTTGGGGGGGCTAGTTGAGATTCATATCCTTAAAAATGGATCTGCTTTATAGTCCTATGTGGAAAAGGAAGAGAAGTGTTTCAAGTTACAGAATGAACTTAAAAAATTTTATTTTTTTTTGGTGCTTCTTTTTGTTCAGGTGAAGAAAAGATCTGTCTTCAAATTAGAATAGTCAAGTAATGAAGAGGGCATTATGAAGGAGGGAAGTTAGATGATGGATTCAGTGTTACCTCCTGCCCTCTGGAAATAGTGTGCTCTAGGTAGATGTTTATGGTTGTCAGGAGATGTAAATCAGGATGGAGACGGGTTAATTGTTGATAGGGGACAACTTAAGATCATTATGCATTAAAAATCTTTTATTGAATTAAGTTAAACCAATTATTAATAATTTATTGTGATATTGACACAAATCTCTTCATTTTCCAGTCTCATATTTTATTACAAATCCTATTGGCAAACCCCTTCCAGTATATCCATCACAGATAAACCCCACAAAGGACTATATGAATTATGTGTAGGTAGTTAGTGCACAGTGTGGAGGGGAGGAAGTGGCCTGGTGGACAAACCCCCCCAAACGCTTGGGAGAAGCAGAGGCTGCAGTTATGAATTATTTCATATCAATATTGCCTATGGCATGGATATTTAAAGAGGGTGAGCAGCGAATATATTAGAGGAGCTGCTGTGAGCTCTCAGGGCCCTGCCGGGGCAGCCGGGCTCACATCCACCCTGCTGCCTCCTCCTCAGCCAGCCAGGCCCGGCTCACGCTGCCCCCTGAACAGTTCCGTGTGCTCACTTGTCCTGGTGGGCAGAGGGGAGGAGTTCTGGGCACACGGGTGGGTTTGGGGGGCTCAGGCAGCACCCCCGGCTGGCTCTGGTGCTGCTGGCTGAGCAGTGGCTGTGCTGGGAATTCTGATGGGCTCTGGAATTGTGTGCCTTTCAGGTGACTGCTGCAAACCAGATGGCTTGGATAAGATTTTGATAAATGTATCGGCATCCATTGAGAGTAAGATTTAACATGAAAATAAATAAAAAGGACCCAGGGGAGTAATTCTATTTTATTTATATTCCTTAGCTCGGATAGATTTATTTTTAAATTTTTTTGTTCCGTTCCTTTCTTCTAGCCTTCTTAATAAGAGCATTGGACAATTTATCCCCATGATGAAATTATATGAAATGTTTTTTGCCCTTTTTTGAATCTGAAACCTTCAGCAATGCATACAGCACAACTGAATTTTCAAAGGAAAACTCTTTGAAGTCCTTTTTTCTTTTTTCTTTCTTTGTGTCTCTGTCTCCCCCTTTCTCCATCTCTCCCCCCTCCTTCTCTCTGTCTGTCAAGTTCAAGAGCAGCTCAGATGCCATGAATTAAGTGAAGCACAAAAGGGGAAAAGGAGACCCTTTTGAAGAACAAAGGCCTCCCATTAGGCTGCCGTGTTCTTTCTCTGACCAAAATTGCTCCCTACATGGTTTTTATTGCTGTCCACATGCTTGGCACATAAGGTAAATACAGTAGGACCCTCGTTACCTCACACTCTCTCTTCCTCTTCCCCCTTCAATAAATGTTTTGTCTCTTTGATGTCCCTAGTAATTCTTACCCTGATTGTTCCCACCCTCATAAAAGCCCCAGGGGTAGTCATGGTGGTGGAGAGCATTAGATACTGTGTAAATGCTTCCAGAAAAGAAGACAAACTGCAGCCAAAGAATTTAGTTCGGGTGGAAGAGAATGGGGAGGAAATACAGATGTTGTCTTCTCAACATGTTGCCTCCATGCCCCAGCCACACTTACATATCCCAGGGAAGTTCATCATTTCTTCCTGTTTGTTTCAAAACCGGGCAGGGAAGGAGGGCTAAATCAGAGTTAGGAGAAAATGCAGGCCAAGAGACTTTGAAATTGTCTAGATCTTCTCATAAGCCTTGTGGATTATTTGTTTTTCTTTGGTTTGGACAGCTCTCTGTATCAGAGTTCTGCTGAAAAGAACCAGCTAAGGTTCAGACCTAGGCAGATCTTAACAGGTGAACTTTGCATTGCATGCCTTTTAAAACCAAAAAAAGCCAGTCAGGCCCTTCTTACTGAATAGAAGTTTAAAAATAGCACTGAGATGTATGCATGCATATAAAGAACTGAAACCTGTGCAAAGCACTGCCTGAAACGTAATATTGCAACTAAACTCTTTAGTACTTGAATGGCAAAATTTGCTGGTGGTTTCCAACATATCTTTTGATAAGTTGAGTTTTATGGCAGAGTCTTGAAAGGTGAAAATAATTGATGTGAGATGGCATCATTCATGCCCAAATTGTCTGGAGGTTGTAAAGTATTGAAGTGTTCCTTGGAGTTTGGAATTGTGTTCTCCCAACTTCTTCCCAAATAATCTTCAGAGACACCTGTTTGGTTTGGTATTTGTGCTTGCTTTCATCTTCTAATTCTGCATTTGCACTGAGGGGAAGTATTTTTATTAGCTTGTGTAACACAATTAAATATGTAATGATTAACTGAACATGCCCTACTATTTTTATTTCTGGCACTGCTTCTTGATGCTGCCACCTCACCTCCTGGAGTGTATTCTGTTCTGAGCATCTGCTGTTATGAACACAGCAATCCCAGAGAAAATGTCAACAGGGCTACTTAAAGAAATAACAATGACTCTTATCAGTCTGTTTTGTAGATTACAAGGCAAGGAAAATCACCTTGAAATCTGACTTTTCATGGCAAGTTGGATTTTTTCCTCATCTTTTCTTTTTCCCCCCCATGTTGATCATGTTGCATAAGTAATTTAAAACTAAATTATTGATTGTTATCAGTCACTCTGTGTGAGCAAGGTTTTACCTACCCTTGTGTCTGCAGAGGAATTAAACTGGCTCCCCCATCCACTTGTAATTGGCCTCCTTAGCTTCCTGCTGTGTGTGTGTGTGAAGGGGAGGCAGTGCTGGCATTTATTGAACTTTCAGAAGGTAATTGGCATATTTGGAGCCATCTTTTATGCAAGAGTGGATGGTCTGAGGTGGAGTCTGTAACTTGAGGTGTTCTGGTGGAATGCTCCATAGGCACAGTAGTACATTTCATGGTGGAGGTGAGTGCTGTGATTAATGGCCATGGGTACAGCTGCCTGAGGATGGCAGATGGACCTTTGTTGTGCCTTCCCCTCCCTCTCACCGTGCCCCATTTGGCAGGGAGGCTCTTCTGTTGGCATTTAACCTATGTCCTCTTGCTCTGTACCTGGAGTCATCTTGGGCAGCCTTACCACTCTGTGCCAGCCCCTCCTTCCCTCGCAGCCCTGGGGGGCTGGTTCTGTTCCCTGCCCAGAGCAGCAAATGCAGGGCTTGGCACGGTGGTGGCTTGGCCACAGCATGCACGGGATGGTGTTTGCACCCAGCCACAGCACAGCCATGCTTTGTTGGGAACTGCATGGAGTGTGAGGTGTGTACCAGCAGGGCTGAGCTGTGGGACCTTGGGCTCGATGGCTCCGTGCTGGGTAGGGGGAGAGGAGACTTCCTGAGCGAGGTGGGGTATGGGGTACACTTCAGTGACATTTTCACACTGCTTTGGAACAGAGTCACACAGTGGAAAACACATTGCTGCTGTTGAAATAAGCTGAGCGTTTCTAAGAGATGATGATGTCTTCAGAATGGTTTTATTTCTTTGGCACTGATGCTGCCAGAAGCTTCTCAGGTCTGTGTTAACTTTGATCTCTTAGCCATTGAGGAAAGGCTTGCTTAGCAGAGCTCTGAAATGTTGGGTCAGTTACCCTGGGCATTGAATAGTCATACTCAGTGTCACCCCAGGATCAGAGGTTCATTACATCATCTGTTCTTTCCCAGAGAGCTAAGATTTTTTATGAAGCTGTGTAACTACTCTCATCTTCATCACACAAAATGCAGAATTCCTGAAGTTAAAGCTAATAAAGCTTTCTGCTCTTTTATTCTTCGATTTGCAGTCAACAGTGAGCAAGACTCCTTACCCTCAGACTGTAGCTGGCATTCTGAGTTCTCAGCCACTAAAACATGCTCTTTTTCACCTAAACCAAACTTTAGGTTATAATATGGAGATTATTCTTTTTGTGTTTAACTTCCTTGTTTCCTGTATTTAGCATTTTTTTCAGGCAGCAGCATTGAACAGAAACTTATGCAAAAAAAGATTGTGTTACATCTTGGAGTTTGAACACTGAGTAAAACTTTCAAAGTTTATTCCCATTCCTCTGCCAGAGGAGGTTTCTCATACTGACACCTGATGTTTTCTTTTCTGAGAGCAAAACAAAATGTTACATAAATTAGAAGTTGGTGTAGCAAAACCCATTCCAGAGTCCTCTTTGATAGGTGAGTTTTCCAGGCTGTCGTGGTTTAGGAAATGGCAGCCTGTCTGTTTTGCCATGAGTGTGGTCTACCCTGAGTGGCCTTGGAAAAGAGAAGACAGAGCTTCACATCCAACAACTGACCTTATGGTAACCTCTTTCTCTGAAACTGCCCATGTGTGGAGCAGTCAACACCTTTTTGACTGTAATCTGCTTTTATGAAGTGCAAAGATGATCTAAACTCTGTACAGCTGCAAGAGTGCAGCTATTTCACACAGGTTATCCACACCCTCTGGCTTGTAATGCTGGAGACTTGGCTCTTCTATTTGCATACCCCTCTCTGGATCAGAACAAAAGAATCATTGTTTGCTCCATGTGTTTCTGTTTCTGCAGCCATCAGGAATATCAATATGTGCTCATCACCTGGACTGGGCACACAAGTGCTGCCTTCTGTTGTCTTGGGGTTGGGGGGGAGCCTGAGAGGGTTTGGGGGGTTTCTGTGGTTTTTGGAGGGTTTTGTTCACTGTGTTTGACCTTGGGCAAGTTGTTTCATTACAGCATCCCTTCCTTCTTATCACACCTCTGTCCTGTTTTTATTGTTTGAGATGGAGACAGTGGCAACCAAGTCTGGAGGTTTTGGAGACAATTGACAAAATCAGTCTGGATTTAAACTTGTGAGCTTGGATTCTGTTGTCTAGTCACAGTACTTACCCGTGTTTTGCAGGTCTGAGTGGTCTCTAAAAATTACAGCAATGCACAGTCAGCCCTCCCAGTTCAGATCACTGATGTCAAATTCAGTGAGCTCTTCTCAAGATTTCATTCTTTGTTTTAAAGTAAAACAGAGTCATTGTTCTTTCCAGGAATACCCCATCCCAACCTAATCCATGAACCCAAAAAAATGTCAAACAATAACAGGAACAAAACTCCTGCTATACTAAAAAACTCTGCCAACTCTTTTAATTCTTCACCTTTGATTCTTATTTTCCTTATCAGTTCTCACTGATACAGTCTGGGTTATTTGTATTTGGTTTCACCACCCTCCCAGTGTTTTGGTGCTGCATGTGTGAGTGTAGAGATTTTTAAGGACTTATCTTGCATTCAGAATTATTTCTAGCTGATCTTCTCAGTGCTGAGCCTGGAATCAGCCCAATGTCCGTGCTTTATATCATTGCAGCTGTGCTATCTGAGAGCCTTGTGCTCTTTGCTCACAACATTCTGTAAGGCAGGAAGGATTTTTACAGAGAGTCAACTGAGGCACTGAGGGCAGGTCTATGAAGATAGATAGATGTGGTTGTGGGGATGTGGATATGGATATCTTCCATAGCCATACTTGGACAGCTTAATTAACAGAACTAATTATTGTTCCAGACACATCTACCTGTCCCAATGTGAATTAACACAGAGTTTAAGGACGTAGGAAGGAAATGAAGCTTTGTCATCCTCTGAAGCATTTTTTTGCTTTGTTTTTACTTGACTCTTTTTTTTGGTTTTCCTGAAAAACGATACTTTGTATTTCACGTGGATCCAAACCGGTTTGGTGCCACTCAGGGTGCCTTTCCTGTGTGTTAATGTCTTTTATGATCTTATTCCCAGTATTGGAAGTGGTTCATGTGCCTACACAGGATTTCACTCCAGTCTCCTAAGCCTTATCTTGCTGTAACTTTCGAGTTGTATTTGCTTGTTTAATACTAAACTGTTTCTTTTTGGTGTTTAACACGTCACATTCTAACTCTGTAATTGACTCAGTATTACTCAAAGGTTTCTCTTAAATACCCATTTTAAAGGAGTGAAAAGCAGCGTTCTTTAAAAGATTGGGTTAAAATTCCTTAATGTGCAGAATTAAAAATAAGTGACTAGTGTGGCTGCACAGTCAGATGTTGCAAGATCAGCATGAGCCTAACAAAGCCTGGAAGGGATTCTGCTCTCGTAGGTAAAGACTTGAACGAATACATGGGACTTGCAGTGTTCCCCCAAAGGCCCAAAGAAATGAATTCTCTCCAATCACAATGTGATTTCTCTGGAAAAGTTGACTCCTCTGAGAACACCTTCCCAGCATCTCCTGGGACTTGAACCATAAAGGTCTTTGGTTCAAAGCAAGCTGGAGTTTGCACAGGGCAGGGGTAGAGAAATAATTAATCTGGTGAAGACTGAGGTGCTTACTTACCTTGTGTTTGATGGAGAAAATGTGTACTTGTGGTTGTGTTCTTGCCTGAGGAATTATCATCTTTTCTGTTGCAATATTCTCATATTAACAAGAAAAGACCTTCAAATGTTCATTTTTTTAAAATGTGTGCTTAGTTTTTAAGACATTTTGGGGATTTTGGCTGGCCTAATGATTTATGCCATTCATAACCATAAAACTGAAGCTCTTCCTAATACAGAAATCAACTCCTGTAGTGGCAAACAGTTTTCCAAATACAAAGCAAAGGTGTGTTGTACAATGTTTGGATGGCTTTGGCTGCAGTCAGCAATGAGGCGGCTCTGCTGCCCGACAGTGTCACTGGGCAGTGACTGAGTAAAGCTACAGGACTTGCAGGTAACCAGAACCTCTTTAGGTATTCAACAAAGGAGGGAGCATCACTTTTATGCCCTGTTTTTGTTCCTAGGGAAACCACAGCCCAAGACACGAGTTAAAAGCACGCTGTAAACAAGTGGCTCATGCTGTTAAAATAACAAACATTTCTTGGCATTGGCTGGTGTGTAAAAGATGTGGTGTAATGTGTTGTAGTCTGCCTTCAGAGGTAACAACTGGGTTTTTTCTGGTGAAACCTGAGCCCAGCTGAACTGTTGTGCAGCAGATCCCTAAAGCATTACTGGGACAGCTTTGCCTGCTCCCCTCCTGCTATCAATTGATGTAAACTGTGCCAAAATCTGGGTTTGGAGGAACTGTGTGTGCTGAAGTTTCCAGTGCCGTTTCCCCAGATCTTTTCAGCTTGTCTGATGTGCACAGAAGTTCCAAGTGCCAGTGCTGCTTTAAAATTAAAATGAATTTTTGGCATTTTGTTCCAAATAAAGGAAGGGAGCCCTCTCACTCTATTAGAGAGAATTTCTTGAGGAGGAACCTGTCAAAATGCTCCTTGTGTGAATTTTATCCTCTTCATGGGAAAGGTGTGGAAGGAGAGTGGAGCAGCAGTTGGAACTTGCAAAGGGATATTTCTGTATAACTAATAAAATTACTCTTCAGGTCAGCAGGGCTGCAGAGTCAGCTGTTGTGGCCAGTGGGTTTTGATTAAATTGGAGCACAACATTTCCTTCTCTCCTTTGTGTGGATCTGGCTCTTTGAGGCATGCCCTCCTCGAGCATGTACTGTTTCAGGGCTTATTTCAAGCACTTCCAGTCTTTGTACCTGCTTGGAGCACCAGGAATTTTTCCCTTCTACCTTGACCTTGGTGTGCTGTGCATTTGTGAAGCTAATGAGGTAGATTTAAGAGAATAGCCTGTCCCTCAAGTTGAGGGTGAGAGGCTGTGAAATAAATCCACAGTGTGTTATAGAATGGAAGAAAATAAGAGGAGAGGGAAAATATGCCTTTACATAGTTTCTAAGTGGCAGGGAAAAAGATGATGCACTGTCAAAAGGTCATTTTTTCTTGCTTTGGTAATGCATTTTTGTTGTTTGTTAACCTGTTTACAAGCTCTAAATTAGATTTTTATACTAAAAGTCTCTGGGCTTTATTAAACCTCCTAGGCAGGCAGGGTTTTTGGGCAGGGGGATGTTTAAGCCTGTTCTTCAAGGAATGTTGAGGTTATTGGATTATGCTGACTGTTAATTCCATTTCTTAGGATTTTTTTCCACCCACTGTCCAGTTGGTCACATTTGTCAGGAGCATGGGAGTCTGAAGGAGACTGCAGGTTCTTAGGCATTCCCCAGCAGATGGGCAAGTAGAGAAAACTCTGCTCCCCTTCCCAGGAAAGGAAAGAATTCAGGAAGAACACAAGACTCATCAGTTGTGGGGAAATGAGTGCCAGAAGCAGCTCTTGTCAAAAGGGTGGCTCCTCTGCCACGGGCATTCCTGCCTGAGGTGACACTGATTTTCAGCTTTTCTAGGAATTAGGGTGTGCAGAACAGCTTGTTTGTGGGTAGTCTCTGATGTATCAAAAGGGGCAAACTTTGGCTTTAATCATAATCTGATTAAAAAAACCCTCCAAAGCACAACAATTGCAAGGTACAAGTAAGGCAGAAAAGAACTTTTGCTGGTTTAATTGCCCAGTGAATTACATTGCCACTGCCTGGGCTTTAATAACGTCCTTCTCTTCCATTTTTTCAAGAGGGGAAAAGTTTTGAACAACTTTTAATCAAACTATGTCAATTGTCTCTTTTCACCATGTTTTCTGGGAAGCTTTAGTTCAGAGAAAGGAGATGGTATGTGAATAGATTGGGAGTTTGAGGAAAACTTGTGAAGTTGAGCAGTGCTGTGCCAGCTCTTTTTTCTGTGAACTTCCCCTATTATAATATTACATTTATCAGTTTCTAGTTCAACCCAAAATAAATGTGCTTATGGTGTGGTGGGCTCTGTTTTGTTCTTCATTACTGTGGCAGGTAGTAGAAGCACCTTGTTCAAAAAGGAAGGTTTATGGGTATCTTTTCCTTCTCTGCTGCTGGTAAGAGAGTTGATACAACTCACTCGTGTAATTTTTCAGTCAGAACAATATATCAACTCGTTTTTAACATGCTTACCTGTGAGCTGTTGATCAAAACTAGTGTTTCTCAGAGGTGAGTGTTATTTCAGCTGTGAAAAGCCTGTCCTGGTTCTGTGGAGCAGCCTTGGTGGGTCTCTCTTGGCTGCCAGAATTGCTCCCCAGAAGGGGGGATTTCTGGTGCCCAACTCGCCTGGCTGATCTCACCATCCCTGGGGTGGCCTCATGGCAGGGATGAGCAGGGAAGGAGGGACTTGGCCTACAACTTTGTCAGCTCTGGTTGTTTTTGCTATCACATTAATAGAACATTTCAACAACTTCTACATCCATACATGTTTTGTAGAAGAGCTGCTTGGCACACATAATGCAAACAAGGGGGAGATGTCACAGGAGTAAGACAATGTTTCTGCAGGCCTGAGGAAGGGTGAGTTACAGTGAGAATTCTCAGGGGTTTGTGGAAAATATGGATGGACAAAGGATATAAAGGAGGCTCTGCTGGGTAGGAGGTATTTGAGTGGAGCTTCTGGGACTCAGTATGAAATGTTCTTGGTGTGTTCCTGGCAATCACGTTCCCATGGTGATAGGAAAGCACTCCGTTTTCTGTGCCTTGTTCTGGACTTGTATTGGACAGATGGAAATCAAAATACAGATCTTATACTTCTTGCATAATTAACATTTGCATCTCACTGCTGTGAGATGTAACCGAGGCCAAAAGATTAACAGGATCAGGAAAGAAAAGGGATTATTCATTTACAGTACATTATGTTGGGTTAAATGAAAGTTTTGTAAAGCCTTTGTAAAGAATTGAAAAACCATTATACAACAGGGAACAAATAAAGTGCTAACCAAAGGGGATTAGGAGGAAACTTCTCTGGTAAGTAGGCTGTTCCATGGGTGTCCACTGTGAAGTTTCTTGTACCTCGTGTTAATCATGGTCAGGCAAGTTTTAGCTTAAGTGATTCATCTCTTCACAACAATTCTTTATGGCCCCTTAAACAGATGCTATCTGTTGGTTTGAATAGAAATGTCCAGCTGGAAAGGCTGCTTAGGGAAGCAGAGTGTAAATGTAGTTATAGCCGAGGTCTCTTTCCAGAAGAGGGAGCCTCTGGAGAAGGGCCAGGGCCTGCCACCTTCAGAGTGTAACCAGAGAGCTGCCAAAGCAACAGCAGCACTGTTCTGTGTGGGCAAAGCTCTGGGTGAGGAGGGGCATTTGGAGCAGCACAGCTCTGCTAGGGACATAGCCAGTTAGAGAATTTTTACAGCTAAAATAGGTGGGTACGTGATGTAGAACTGACTGTGTGTCTGATTTCAAGTGTGAGAATAAAACCTCCCCTATTAGTACAAATTGGTACTAAAAACAAACAGGGTGAGCTCAGCAGCAATAAAACCAGGCTTTAATATGATACATGTGTTTCTGTAATCAGGCAGGATGAAAACCTAAGAAATGAGTTATTAATTTGACCATTAATTTAATAGTCAGACTGGTGATTGTTGCACAGGCAGGGTAGATTAGCTGTGAGCTGAAGGAATACTGTAAGAGTTTGAACTTGCACAGTGAAGTAAAACTTGGAAGAGGAGTTGTGACGAATGCTGTCTGAAGGGACTTCCCAGCCTTGTAGACTGCCTGCTGACTCTTGCAGCCCAGTAATCTCAGTGAAATGTGCAAGGACTGATGGTTGATGTTTGAAAAATAATTTAAAAATGAGGAAATCAAAAAATAACGTGTGTGTTTGCTCTCCACATGTGGATGGGGATGTCCTGGGTAGGAAATACAGAGGAGAGGCCGTGGCGTGGTTTGGGAAGCACTGCCTGCTGCACTCATGTGCACTTACAGTGTCTGCCCTCCTCAGGCTATTTAAATACAGTACACAAGGGCTTGTTTGGAAAGACCCTCATCTGGTTTTCCTGATGGCATTTACCAAGCTGCTAAAGCTCAAGTGATGCCAATAAATGCCTTTATTTCCAAATTTACATCTAACTCTTGTTATGATTGCGAGATGAAGGACGGATACCTCTGCAGACAGGATTTCATGAGCCAGAGTGAATGCCCACAGCAGCTTGTTGGCAAAGGAAGCAGCACCTCCACCCCTGCCTCTGTTACCAACCCCTTGTGCTGGTCAGCCCCTCTGTGGCCTGATAAAGCAGTGCCAAAATGCCACCCCAACGCCCCCCAAAAGAGGCAATGGTGAGATTCCCACTGCCCTCCTGGGCTGAGCCAGCTGCAGGTTGAGTGACCAGCCCATGGCCCTGCAGTCCCCAGCACCTGTGGGAAATGTGCCCCGGGGTGAGGACCTTGTGGTGACACAGATCCCCACCTGCTCTCCTGCCTCTGGCTGGCCTGCAGTGTTTGCTGGAAAGGGAGAGAGAATGCCACTGCCAAAATAAGTGGGAATGGGGAGAAAGAGGAATGCTGGAGACTGAGTTGGATTTCTAGAATCTGCAAGGCAAGGCAGCTTGTGTTTAGTAATTTAGACTGACTGGGAAGAAATCTCTCTAATTTGTTGATGTTGGGTATTTGTTGATGTCAGTAAATCTTAAGTGGCTGAGGAAGCTGCAAAGGGAGTGGAAAAATGAGTGAGTCAATAATGTCAAAAAATGGGGCAGTTTATTTTAAAAGCTGGAGGTCAGTTGCCTTTGCTTGAGTGACTAGATAATTTTATTTGCTGATAGACAATTTTTGGTCAATAAAAATAATCTAATGTCAATTCATACAGTGTTCTGGGGTGGGAGAGAAAGTCTTTTCAGATGAATTTGCTGTAAGCTTTTTCAGTTCTTGTTAAGATTAAAGCTCTGTTTTGTAATTGTATTGATAAAATGCACTCTTCTATAATGTATCTGATTTAGAATGGCTTACTTCATTGATTACCAAATTAAAGTGATACAAAATCAATAGTAACACATACTAAAAGGATTAAGGACAGGATAACTGAAAAATCTCTATATAGTTGTTAATGGAAAGTCAAAATCTACTAGCCGTGTCTTTTTCTTCAGCAAGTACACGTCCATATCTGCCAGTGGGGAGGGAGAGATGGAAACTGCACTGGTAGAGTGTTCAGAGGAGGCAAAGATGGGTGGGTTTGCAGCTGTCAGGTCCCTTCCTGCACAGGGGTATGGGAGGCACCAGGTCCTTTTCTGGGGGTGACCCATGTATTTGAATTTAGCTAAATGTGGTGTCTGCTAAACACGTAATAAAAAAGATGCAGATTTCACTTCTGATAGAGGAGCTTGTGCTGTGAAAGACATGCACTCAAAAATGAGTTGACTTGTGATGAATTACAGTCTGGAAATGGCTTTTGGAGCGAGACAGTACCTATGATAACAATTAAAACACTTGAATTACAAAGCTGAGTCTAACCTTCTGGTGCTGCTGGGAGATTGGTGACATCAGAAGAGTTGCTACCAAAGCCAGAGGTGTCTCTGAGAACAGTTGTGGTGGTTTCAGCATGTGCAGAGCCTGCCAAACTGAACATAAAGTTCAGGATCTTGGGTTACACAAAGTCTGACCTGGTGAACAGTGACCTGCTCACAGGACAGAAGGGACTTCTGTTTGAGGAAGACTCTTTCACCAGCCCGAGGTGCATCACAAAATCCAGCTGGAAACTGATCCTCAGGGTGATTTCAGACTTAAAACATGCCTTATACTTATAGAAAAGGGGCTGCCAGTTAGGAGCTAAAGCTGAGAAAAGGAATATAGCTCTGTCTCTTAGAGTGCATTGGTGAGAATGTGGTGTCCTTAATCTAATCCATCACCCCCAGGTTGAGGCTGAAGTTGCACAGGATGGCCTTCCCTTATTGCAGAAATGCTGTGCCCAGCTCCAGGTCTGTCAGAAGTCAATACCTTCACTCCTCCCTGTTACCTGGTCCCTTCCCTCCTTCTCCTCTCTGCACTGTTCATAAGCAAGTACCATGAGCTGGGTTAGTGCTGATCAGGCCAAATGACATTCAAATTGCACAGGGGCAATTTCATTGCAAGCTTGTCCTCAGCATGCATCAAATGTCATGAGCAGAAACCACAGCAGAGATAAGAGCTTTAAAGGACAGAATCAATATGTATTTAAATCTTCTGTATTTTGAGATGTACAAAGGCTCCATATGAGTGAGAGTGTGTGTGTGTGTGTGTGTGCATGCACTTCTGTACTGGTATTTGGAGTGTCTCCTTAACACCTGGCACTAAATATTTATTTGTTACACCAGTGGTAGCTGGTACTGCTGCTAATTCTTTCAAAATGACATCTTCACTTCCAGTTCACATCCTCTTCATTTTTCAGCCTCTCAGGTTGCAGCTCTGTCACCTGCATGTCCATTGCATTTCATCCTGTAAATTGTGTAACCCATTGGCTTGCAGTGCAGACAGAGAGCCTTCAGTGTTTCATTCTCTGGCTTTTATTAACATGCAGTGGACTGGTACTGTTAATGTGGGGTGGTTCTTAAAGGGCAAACTATGCCAGGCATAGAGGGGAATACTGATCTTTTTTATTCCTTCTAATGAATTATGATCCCCCTCCCAAACTGAGTGGGCTCAGAGTCACCACTTTAACCATGAAATGGCATGTTTCTCTTGCTCTGTGGTTGTACCCTGCTGAAGCCTGGTGTGTTTCCCTGGCCATTTGGGTGCCACCAGCTCAGCTGGTGCTTTGAAGGGCTGCTGATTAGTCTGGAAAGAAGTTGGGAAGGGAAAGCAGAAAGGGTAGAGAAGAAAACTAAATCTACTTAAGCAAAGGAGCAGCTCTCAAGTTAGTGATGGACTAAGGCTGGTTCCCACAGGTGGGATAAAGCTCACAGGTGTACAATGTCCTATATATATGTTGGTGGATGAATAAAATATATAGCTGGTGTCCAGTATGCACATCAAACTGCTCCTGTAGGCTCATGTTTCCCCTTTCATACCCAAATGTACATTCTCATGTGAGACAGCTGACCTGATGGTGGCCTCTGGTGAAGGTGGATGTCCCTGGGTCCCTTGGAACACAGGGATGGCCTGCAAGGGGTGGCTAAGCCAGGGAGGAGAGCAGGCGTTTTGTGAAGGCAGCACAAACAGGAGTGACTGACCTGTGAGTCTGCTTCTTACCAACCCCCTGCTCTTTGGGAAGCAGATAAGCAGCATGTTGTTATTTTTATGTTTGGCAGATGTTAAAAGGAAAGAGGTTTGTATTGTTTCTGACTTTTTCTTTCTGCTCTCCCTTGCAAACAGTTGTCCTCTTTTAATCAAATTGAACAAATTACGATGTTTCAATGATATTAAGGTCAAGCTGGATAAGTCAGAGATAAGATCTTGAGTTCATGTGCAGTCGTGTAGGCATTCTTGGTGCTCCAGCTACAAGATCTTTCATGTTATGATTTTTCATGGGAATAACTACTGTATTTTCATGCTCAACAAGTAGCCAAAAAGCAAATCAAATGCTTGGAGTTACCGAGGAAAGATTGGAGTGCAAAGCAATATAAGAAAAAAATAGCATTGTGCCACAATCCATTAATGCTGCTTTCTCTTGGGTACTGCACACTGTGCAGCTCTTCTCCTTGTGCATTAAAAAATACTGAGAAAAAGCAGCATTAGGAAGTATTTTATGGAATTCATTCACACTTTTAATGAATGACTGTGTAGACTTGAGATTATCAGCCTTGAAGACAGAGCTCAGGGGGGATGTGGCAGAAGTCAGTGCAGTGTCATGGAGAGGGAAGAGAGGCTTTCAATTCGTGGTCTCTTTTTGTGCAAGAAGAGGGGGAAATGGAAGTAGAGCTACAGAAGGAGGTGGATTCAAAGGGAAATAAACAGGGATGTTCTTCAGTGTATACTTAAGCCATGGGACTCCTGCTGCAGGCTGGCTCCTAAAAGTTTGCAGGGATTCAGGGGGATGGTGATGCAGATTCATGGCAGAGGAAAATGTGTTGAGAGTTACTTGGTGTTCAGCAACATTCTGTGTCCCAGGGAGGCTGTGCTTTGTGACTGAGGACAGAGAAGGGTGGGCAGTGTCTGAGGGACCTCCTGTGCTCCTGCTCTCTGCCTGGGACTGAACTTTTGGTTCCTGCTCCCCAAGGGCCAGAGGGGATCAGCAGGGGATGTGGCCCTTTCCCTCAGCCTGTGGGGCTGTTCTGAACCACGGGGTGAGCAGAGGAGAGGGGCAGGCCTGGATGCAGGAGGAGTGGGCTGTGTGTGCAGGATGCACAAGGGAGTGGGATGGATAAAGGGGGATCTGCGCTTGCAGGGGAGGAACAAAAGGTAGGTTCTGGACGTGGTGAACAGTTGTTTGTCAGTCACTTCTGATTTTTGGAATGGAACTTGGAAAGCCGATGCAGAAGGAGTACAATTAAAATTCCAAATATAACAAAGCACTTGTCAGAGAGGTGCTGTCTTGTGGAAGTCCTAAAACTTATCCAGAAGGATTTGAGTTTTTCTCCCTTTCAGAGAAAGGGATGGCAAGATGCAGAATAACAGGCATTTTCTAAATGCTGTGGTGTCTCTTAAACTCCAGTGCCTTGCAGCAGGAGAGAAGCCATTTCCTTCGCAGGCATTGCCTCTTGGAAATAACAGATATTCACTTCTCATGCTGAGCATTGCTGAACCAGGAGCATATCCAGAGGTTTATTTCCCTGTTTTAATCAAGGAAAAACGGATGTGCTTTTTAGTAGCTGTTTCCTTTACAAGCTTCTGTAATTGGTGTTTCACTGGCTGAGTGTTTAAACTCTGTAGCCAATATGAAGCAGATCCAGCCTCCCTCTCATGGCCAGCTGTGCAAGTTGCTATGGGAACTCGGTGGGGACTGTCTGCAGATTGCTGCTCTGGGGACCACACCTGGCTTATTTGCATTCCATTTAAGTTGGGGCAAATTCAAAAGAAGAAAAGAGGAGTGCAGCCCGGCCGGTAGGCAGGCAGAAAAGGGCTTGTCATTTTGAGGCTGTCACATTGGAGGAAAGGCTGCTCGTATTCACAGTTGTTGCAGACTCATGCAGTGTTCTCAATTTCTGTAGCCCTTTTTCCCATGCATTCTGCCAGCCTTGTGAGGCTTGTTAGAAATGGAATGTCACAGAGGAGTGGGGTTTGGGGATTCTTTTTTGTGTTCTTGCCTCTGCCTTAGTTAAATCGCAGTGAATTTGCAAACTTCCTCTGCATTTTTAACGAGTGATCTGCCCGTGGTGGTGAGGGCACATGGAATGCAGGTCCTCCTTTCCAAATGGCCTGTTGGATCAGCTCAGGGCAGTGTTAAAATGTCAGTGCAATATTGAGTGTTGCTGAAGAGCTTCGCTTGAGGGCGTGTTTTGTGAACACTGAATTGCTCTTCCCTCAGTGGTGACTGTGGCTGCCTAAGAGGGCTGGCAATGATTCTCATTCAAGGCAGCAGCCATGGGCACTTGGCAGCTCTCACGTGTCTGTGGCTGCATTTGTGGGCATGGTGCTGTCCTGGCACTTAAAGGCTTTACTTTTTGCCTTGCTCCTTCATTCTCACTACAGCAACTTGTCTTTTGCCCAGGACTGGATAGAAGGGATGAAAACACTGTGTGCTGACTTGCTCTTTATGCTGTTCCTTCCCCTGGCTTGGCAAGCTGCATTGGTACCTTTCTGCAGCAGGAGAGAACATGGAAACTGTTCTCTGAACAGCAGGTTTAGGAGCTTTGAGAGATCTGAGATCACTGTCTCAGCTTTTTAAAAAAACCCTTACAGAGCATAAAATACACTGTGTATACTATATATATGTTTTATATAAAACACAAAATATGGTTAAATGCATAAAGTATATATGTTTATATATCAAACATAGAAAGTTCATATAAATATATACATATGTATATATATATAAATTGTGAGGTTTAATGTCTGGTATCTGCTTGTAAACATTTTCAGTTCTGATTTATTGTTGGTGTCACCAGGGTTATGGTCTACCTTGAAGATTCCAATGTTCAGCCCCTTATGATGCTGTGGATCAACCCACAGGCTTGTTATGTAGCACCTTCAGACGTTTATAAAGTTCACTTCTTGTCTGATTGCTGTAGCTTGGTGTACTATGATATCTTAGGGTTATGAGTAGTTATTTTTCAATTCTTCAGTGGACAGTTCCTTGAATGTGGGGTGTGATGCTTTAAGGTGGGTCTGTGCTAAACAGCTTCTGGTGTAATGGTGGCTGTTGCTCTGCCACTGCTTCAGCAACTCGTTACCAACTCTCCATTCTCTTTGCTTTCAAAGCCATGGAGCTCTAATGCCTTCTGCAACACATCTGATGGAAATAAGTGATTACAGAGTTAAATCCTGTGGGTTAGGAACCACATTTCCATTTTTGAGCGTGGAAATGGTTTGTGTGAGACCAGAAATCAGGAGGAGTATTCTCAAGAGTGGCATTGGAGGGGTATGTGCATATTTAAGTGATACAAGTTGTCAGCCTTGGGGCTGACAGGCAGTGTCTCAAAGAGGTAATAAAGAGTTGGGAGAGTTTAATTTCTTTGGTTTGTCACACAAGTTGTGTGATAGAGTTCATAAGGTGGGTATGTAACACACCAGTGGACCTAAAGTGTAGACAATAAAAGTTTTAAGGCAACATTCCTGCTGAAAACATCTTTCCTGGCTGCTTGTTTCTGTGTCCTTGCTGCCTTTGTTCCTCAGCAGGGTGAATGTTTCTCCCCGTGGATTACAAACCAGGTTTGGGTTGGTGTTTCTCCTTGCAGTTGGAGTAGTTTAAAGGCAGACCAGTTCTCTTGGGTAGCTGGTAAGAGACAGCAGTGCCTTGGCTGACTGAGCACTCGTGGCACATGGCCCTGGTACTGCCAGCCATTTTTTCAGGGCCCTACATTAAGTGTCCTGCTTTTAATTTGTGGTTTGTCTGTGAACACAGTGAGATGTGCATAGATGAAACTTGTTTTCTGTTGAGGAATGAGCAATTAAGAATTAAAGAATCCTGGGCATCGCTTTTAAAAAAACTTCAGTGAGGCCTTTTTGACCTAATCTTTTTTCAGTTGGATTCTTTTACTCTGTAATTTTTGAGTACATCATGAATTTCTTTTGAGAGGATTTTGCATCTGTCAATACTTCCAATCAGAATAAGTGACAGAGTGTCAGTGTGGGAAAGTTGAGCTCTCCTCTGATTTGATGGAGGACTAAACAAGAGCAAATACAGTCTTATTTACCTCTGACCATGTAGAGTGATAGATGCTTGGGTAGGTGTGCTGATGGAGGGAATCAGTGTCTGCAGTGTGAATAACTCTGTTCCTTCCTTCAGATCCTGCATCTGGCAATTCTTTGTTCCATTTGTAACGTACAAAGCAGCTTGTCTGGAACTTGGCCTTTTCCTCTTTTGAGATCAAATAATTTAAGCTTCAGAAAGCAGCATTCTCATGGCATGTCTTGTGGTTCCTACAGGTGTTAATAGTGTGTGTATCAGAGTGCTGAGGGCATTAAAGCAATATCCTCCTGGAGATGGGAGATAGTTATTAAGGGAGAGGAGCCTGAGCAGGCTCTGCAGAGCGTGGGGATCACAGCCCTGCAACTGCAATCCTTGGGAGGAGCTGCAGAGGTTCTGCATGTGCTTCTTTCTCTTGGTTGGTTGTCAGACACCAATTCTGGCTGGAGCTTGATATTAAATACCTGTGCTGGGCATCTGGATGGATCCAATTGGCTTCAGCAGGAATTACAGGCAACTTAAACCTGTGACTGTGATTTATGGGTTTTGAGGGTGACCTGTGGTGTGGTGAATGACCCACAGTGTGCAGACTGGAGTTTGAACTGAGCTGTGTGGTTAAGGCATATTCTGAATTAGTCTGTTCTTTATAGAGCCCCTGCTCATCAAACTGGAGCAGTAATTGCTGCCTTGGCAAAGTGGAGAGCAGGGGAACAGGGTGTTTGCATAAGGCATTGTGGTTTGATTTACAGGTGAATTTAAAAAGCATGTTTGAGGGCCTGTCCCTGCTGCATGAGTGGACATGGGGAGGCAAAACCAGTGCCTGGGGAAGCATCACTGTGTGTGCAATCCAGACTGTAACAGGTCATACAGCTGCTTAAACAAATACTGCTTTCAGTGTTTGAGCTTGGCATAAGTGCCCTTCACATGATGTCAGATCAGTTATGTTGTGATTTGCATATTAGTCAATATTTATCTTACCAAAATATTTGGTGTTTTTATTGTGTATCGCAGAAACACTTTGAAACCAGCAATATTTATGGCACCTCCTTTGCCTGGTGTTTTGGGAGCATGAACTGCATTTACCCCAGGCTGCAGCATCTCAGGAAAGCTTGCAAGTTTTCCAAGGTGGTTTTGTGTTTGCTTGGTTGGTTTGTGTTGTTGTTTGGTTTTTGAGGGGGCAGACCTAGTCTTTTTTCCCCCCAGTACTGCTGTAATACAGAACTCTGTCCTTAAATTGCCCCTTTTTCTTATTCTGATAAATGTTGATGTGTTACTGATGTTGTTCTTCAGCCCTCCCTTGTGTTTTGTTCCTGTAACTTCACTATCAGTCTTCATTTCAGCCTCTGTCCTGCAATACTTGTTTGGAAAGCAGCGTGAGGGATGCAAGTCCTGTACAAGTAAGAGACTAGAATAAGTGTTTACTAATGAGACAATATTTATCTGCCAAGGTGTTCAGTCCATGCCAGTGTGAAGTGGTTTAGATTTGACAAACCACTCATTTTAAAAGAAAACGAGGCCAAAACCTTAAAACGGGTGTTTCCCATACAATATTTACATTTGAAGAAATTTTTGTGTGTGTTTTTAAAAAAACTTAATCTTGCTTAAGTTTATATGCTCCTTTTTCATATGCAAGTTTAGTAGAGCAATATATCTGTAATGGTACAGAACCATACTGCAAGTGTGGTGGAATCAGAGCATGGTTGGCTCATTTTCTGTGCTAACTTCTGGTTAAATTGAGAGGAGCTGAATGCCCTGCAGACAATAAAACTGCTCGTGTGCAGCAGCTCAGTGGCAGGGGAAACAGGATAGTTAAATAACACAAATTTGTTTGCAAATGGTGACACTTTGGGTTGTTTTTTGAATTAAGTTCCTGGAGTCTGTGCTTATGATACAGTGTTTGGTGCATGCAAATAAATAATTAAAAAAAACAAACAGCAAAGGTCTCAAGCCATTATGAAATAGTCATGAAAACCTTGAAAACGTAATATGAATGACACACAAGTGCTTAAATCAGAATATATAAAGACCTAACATTTACTGTCTTCAAAATATTCCATAACTTGTGAGTAAATGTTATGACAATAATTGCACTGAATTTATATCCTTTGCTGTGAAAAGGAAAACATTCAACAGAATGAAAGAACAACTTTTATTTAAATATAATAGGGATCCTTTCTTATGTTCCACGACTTGGGGGCAGTAAGGGAAGGGCAGGACTGTTCAGATGATGCTCCAGAGTGACAGAATGAGCCATGAGTTTCAAACAAGACTCAGTTTGCTTGTGAAGATAATAAATCTGTAATTTCTGGGATATTTATTTTCTCTTGATGTCACTGCCCCCCTTTTCTTTCCTTCTCTCCTCATTTGCTGGTACTGTACTTGGAGTTTGTTGTGACCACAGTTTTCTTACTATTAAAAAAAAAAAAAGCTTAATTCTTGGTATGACTGTGCCCCCTCCCTGGCAGTGTCCCAGGCCAGCTTGGATGGGGCTTTGAGCAATCTGGTCTCATGAAAGGTGTCCCTGCCCATGGCACAGGGCTTGGAACTAGAGGATCTTTTAAGTGCTTTCCACTACAAACCATTTTATGATCCTATGAACTTACATAAAGGGCGAGGTAATAACATTGTCCAAGGATGAAGTGGAGGAACAATGTGGTTTGGGGTTTTTCTGTGATGTTTGGTTTTGGTTGGTTGGCTTGGGGTGTTTTTATTTGTCTTTCTGTTTGACCAGTTGTTCGTTTGACAGGGCAACATATAAGCTTTTATTTCAGTTAGCAAGTGAGTGGATGTTACAGTTCAAATGGACTTCTGTGTGGGGATTGGTATTTGTGAGGCAGATTCATTGGCACAACTGGCAGTGGGAAGAAACTTTGTGTCTGTGCAGTGTTGATGTGGCAGCACCAGCTCTGCTGGTTCTGCTGGTGGTACCAGTCACCCATCAGCACACACGTGCCCCTTTCAAACGGCACTTCCTGTGCTCCTGCACTCTTGGTGCTGCACCTGTGCCTCCTCCAGCCCAGCCCTGCCCCAGGAGGGACCCCGGGGACAGCCCTGCTGCTCTCCCTCTCCGTGCTGCTGCCTCAGCCCAACCCCTGCTGAAATACCTCACTGTGTGAAGGGCTCCGTTTGTTACGCCCTCCGTACCCAGGCTTTTCCAAGGAAGCCAAGGATTATCTCCCAGTGCACTCCAACAGTGTGGATGGAGGAGTGATGTTTGCTGAAGGTCTGTGGACCATGAAGATGTGCCTCAGAGGGCTCAGTGGGACACGTGAAGGAGCAGACAACCAAGTTGGGAACAGGGTATTGGGAAAACCTGTTCAGTACGTGCAGTTGTTTCCCTACAGTAGGGAGCACCTTCTCCCTTCTCTTCTTGCAATCTTTTTCAAGTGTAGATCACTCATGTTAAATATATAGCTGGGAACATCTTGTGTTAAGTAGAGATATGAACCTGAACAGAAGAAGAGGTCAAGCGTGGAAATAAATTCCAGTCAGTACTGGATGATTGAGAAGTCCCTTTTCTCTCGCTCCCTCTTGTTTGGAGAGGCGGTGCTTGAATTCACTTCAGAAATGAGGAGGAGAAAAGTACAGCCAGGGGGTTTTCTAAAGAAAAAACCCAACAACTTTCTCTTTAGATTCACATTAACATCTGGAAGTGGGTGGCTCAACCCTGTAATCATCTGCATCATCACATTACCTTTTCCTGATCAAAATATGGGATGTTAAATGTTGTGATGGCCACATCACGTTTGAATTTCTATATAAACATTCTTGCTGTTCAGGACACTAGTATTTGAGTGGTAAACAAACTATCTGAGAAGGTTTAATACAGTCTCATAGTTAGCACGCCTAACTCTGTGGAGTGCCCTTGGAGGAGAAGGGTGATTTCTCCCCAAAGCAAAGGCTCTCCCCAGTCCTGCAGTGCTGCAGAGGACTCTGGTCACAGCAGTGAGCGTGTCCTGGGCATCACCCAGTGCCTCAAAGATGGGACACGGCTGTGACCTGCCCCTGTCACAGCCCACAGCCCCACAGTAAGCTGCATTTAGCCATATTGTGTATGCCTCTGAAAGGATTAGGAATAGATTTTGGGGTTTTTTTCCTTGGAAGTCATTGGGAAGCAAAAGACTAAATCTATTTTGATTTTGCTGGGGATAGATTAATGGGCGTCAAATGTGACACAGTACTTGACATATGCACTGCAGTTAAGTTGGCCGTGGCAAAGGGATTACCCAGTAATGAATCACCAAGCTCTTGAGCTGTTTAAAGGGAACAGAGCTGCTTCCTTGCCCTGGTAGGACTCCCTTCCCTGCCCAGGACCTTCCTGGGACAGCGCGTGTTCCCATGTGGAGAACTGCACACAGATGTGCAGGCTCTGGTTTGACAGCTTTGTGGTCGGCTCCTACCTTGCTAATTGTTTTCCTGGGATTATTTGGATTGTGTAGAAAGCTTTTTCCAAATCCCCTTTATTACCGAAGTTATTGTTGCCAGCAGGAATAAGATTAAAGGTGCTTAAGTCTGTAGAGTTGTTTCTAATTTGTACGTGTCATTTCAGTGGCATTTGAACAGAACTCTGTCTCTTCCCCTCCCTGCTCCCCTGTGGTACTGTGCTTGAGTTAGGGCTGAGAAGCCAAGCTATTGGAAGAAAATTCATTTTGTTCCCTAATTATTATGCTGGCACTCGGGAGATAATTTTTCCCTTCATGCACTGCCAATTAATATGCAAATGAGCTGATAAATATTTATACCGTGATTTAAATTATGCAGGGAGCGCTTTCAGTGTACTCTGCAAATGAATTGTTCATGGACTTCAAAGTGCTGGCTGCTGTGCTAACGAGAGGAGATTTGCATAAGGCCCTAATCAGGCGCATACTGATTAAGCTTCATTATGGAAACTGCCAGCTGCAATCTTTGTTTCTATTTTATTACAAAAAGGGGAACTTTTCACGCTTCAGTCGCCTTGACAATGTCAGCCCCAGCTAGTAGGAGAGACTAAAACTCCACGCAGCAACTGAAGTTTCCCTGTTCAGCTGAAGATTGCTATGGTGTAACTGAAGTTGTATTTCTCCCCCACTCCCCACTCCCGTTGGTGTTCGGTCAGAGCAGTAGTGTAGATTTGATAGAAATTGCCATTCTCCCGTTCCCTGGACTGTGAGAGCCCACAGAGGACAGCACAGCAATGCTGGACTGCAGCGACTACGTCCTAGGTGGGTACAGCTCCGCTCTCTCTTGCGGGCACCGAGGCTGCCGGATTGACTATGCATAGAGGCTTAATGACATAGGCAGGGCTGGAGGGGCTGCCTGCGAGGCTGCAGCTCACCAGTGCAGCGGCAGCAAGGAGCTGCTGCTGGACGGAGAGCTGGATTTGTACAGCGAATACAGGGCTGGGGGTTTGTTCAGTTTTTGTGTTCTGTTTTGTTTTTCTCCTCTCCTCCTTGCCCTCGCGCCAGGAGAATTCATTTCCACTGCACGGACTTGGGGGATATTAATACAGACCTTTTGCTTTTAGGATTTCCATCTGAGAAGCGTTTGGCTTCTAACAGACACTGGGCTTGACTTGCATATCCCTGTGTTAGGAATTTTAAAGCATTCAAATGAACGAGGGGGAGCCTCAGTCTCAAAGAATTCAGTAACTGTATTGAGTCATTCCACAACAGAATGTATGTTATGTCTGTGTATATTTAATACAGCCAGGTTCTCTGTGTGTAATAGGAAACAAGGTGGAGTGTGCAGTGGTTGCCATTGATACCGTGGCGAGCTGTTCTTAAGGTTACTGGGGTAATATATCTCCTGTGCTGAGATTGTACCAGGGCTGCAGAACAGACATGCCATCATTTCTTCATGTCTTTTAAAGTTATTTATAGTAATGGGTCATCCCAGTTTTACAATAGGGTTTATTTATTTTCAAGGCTTTTTCCATAAAGCTCAATGTATGTGTGTGTGTATATATTTATTTATTATTCTTTTCATTCCATCATAGAAGTTCATGTAAGAACTTATATGTCAAAATAAAAGAATATATGCTGGGAGGGTAAATTTTAAAGCAGACATCTGAATATGTTTGTTTCTGAGTATGATATATTTTTTTAAAAAAATTAATTTCTGAAGAATCTTGGCATGTTTTCGCTCCCGTTGAACTTTGGTTTTTCCATACCCATCAATGAATCATTTATTGCTGGTGCTGATGGGGCATTAAGCAGTTTCACTTCAGTGGGTGAGAGGAAACAGTAACACAAGCCTGTTAAGGTTTTCTATGTTTTGCTGGCTGTGTGCAGTCCCTAATGCTGCAGGCTGGTCCAGTGCCCACTGCTGCTTCCTTGGCATGCCTTGGGCAGTGCCCCTGAGGGTGTGAGAGCCTGGCTGGCACTGCCAGTGACACCTCAGCCCTGCCCGTGAGCAGCAGTGTGGGATGTGCTCACTGCTGGGAGCTGGGTTCAACACGCACCTGCTGCTTTCGGGCCTGCCTTCGGCAGGGCTTGGCTTAGAGAATGGGGCAGGACTTGGAGCCCAGGGCCTTCAGTTAAAACCCCAGGAAGGTCTGAGGGAAGAAGAAAAGGTGAAGGCATTAGGGTTTGGTTTTTTAGCTCACTTCATTTGTTTATTCTTTAAAGCAGAGATTGTCTGAGCATGTAACAGCCCAGTAGCCTTTCTCTTTGATGTATGGGAATCCGTAGGTTTGGTATCCCTGGGTGTGAGTCTGTTCTGCTGGTAGCAGCTCTGTCCTTCAGATGTATGTCCTACCATTTGCAATGGAAATAGCACCATTGTTCTTGATGCTTTACATGCAGAAGGCCCACAGATTGAGCAGGAAACAGTCAGCTGGTGAAATAATGCATGCTATCCTTCCTTTGAACCTGAGCACTACCAGAAGGATGTTTCCTCTTCCAGCTTGCTGCTTTTTTGCAATAGCAGTGCTCGAGGTCTTTGTTAAGGATGGATCTTTACAATGAAATATTCCTCATTTAGACAAGCTTTTGGTAGTTAAGTAAACTTTATGTGTATGTCTTGTACTAGAAAACACTGAAAACCTTTTCTAAAAGGATTTATTTTGCAGCATAGTCTGACAGAAAAGCATGGCTTGGCTTGCTTAATGGAAGGAGGGGTCTGTGCAGGTATAACTTAGTGTAACTGAACGACCTGCTCGTCGTGCAGGAATGCTCCTTGTGCAGCTGGAACAGCCACTGCCCTGCTGGGAGTTGTGTGCACAGGACACCTGGGTCCCCTCCCCTGGCTTTCTGCCATTCATGTCCTGCACTGTGGCTCCAGTGCTTCAGTTTCTGCAGCAAAGGCCCTGTGTTGGTTTTCTTGCGTGAGTTTTCTGAAGTGGCTCAGAGTGGATCCCGTGTTGTTGAGACCATCTCAGCCTCTATTTGTGGTCAGTTGTATTGTGACTTCAGGCCACCCCTCTGCCCTGGGCTTCAAAAAGTACCTCTGGTGTCCAGTAGTCCCCTGAGTTAGCCCAGTTTCCACAATCAAATGCATTTGACTTGTAAGCACTCTTTGCTCATGTTCCTGTTGGATGAGGACTCTGGTGTTTGCACCAAAGCAAAGACTCCCATCCAGTGTTCTCTAAACCTAAACTAATTTCTGTGTGTAAAAGAATGAACTAATGCTGTTTCCCAAATGCATGTTGCCTATAGTCACCCTAAAGAAACGTGCTGTTGCCACAACACTAAACTCAATGTAAGGTATATGCAATGTCTAGATAGAAACCTACTGTATATTTATTTTACACACAGTTCTATCTGCAGAGAGAGCAAATATTTCTGTACAGTCAGTGCTTCTAGAGCATGGATCATGCCATCCAAATGTGGAAAATGACAGAATGAGGAGCCTTGGAAGCAGGAGGTTCTGCAGCAGCAACCTTAGCAGAGCTCTGTCTTTCAAGACTGAAGTCACAGCTTGAATGAGCTCAGCAGAAGTGGTGAAAAACAGGGCAAAACTTGCAGCCCTTTGCTGAAGTGTGGGCCAGCAGTGCTGAACTGCAGAGCTTCTCACTCACACACTCCCCCTCTCCAAAAGCAGTTTAACAAGTCTGCCTTTATACCAAGAGCAGCACTGATAGTTCAGATCTCTTTTACACGTGGCTGAACATTTGAAAGATGTAAGAGTAGGCACAGGAACTTTGTGAGAAGAGTTGAGGCTCTGGAGAGGATGTGTTAACTTGTCAGGAGAAGTTTCCTGCTTGTTACATCCTCTGGGGTTTCAAGGCTACACTGGGTCCAACTGCCGTGGTTGTGTGTGTGGAAATTTATATTAGTTTTAAAAGTATTGATCACAGAATGATTTGGGTTAGAATGGACCTTAAGGACTGTTTAGTTCCAGCCCTTCAGCCCCTGCCAAAGGCAGGACTACTTTCCATTAGACCAGGTTTCTCAAGGTCCAACATGGCCTTGAACACTTCCAGGACAGGGCCATCCCTGGGATCTCTGGGCACCTGTTCTGTGCCTCAGCACCCTCTCATCCTGACACCCAGTCCAAACCTGCCCTCTCTCAGTTTCAGGCCACTCTGCACCGTGCTATCCCTACATGCCCTTGTAAAAAATCCCTCTCCGTTTCTCTTGGAGGCTCCCTTTATTCCCTGGGAGGCTGCTCTGAGGTCTCCCTGGAGCACTCCCTTCTCCAGGCAGAGCAGCACCAGCTCTGTCTGTGCCCACCCCTCTCCCCATCTCGGTGTCTCCCCTGGCTGGCTCTGACAGGTCCCTGTCCTTCCTGTGCCCTGCTGTCCCTGCAGCAGGACATGGGACAGGGCACAGTCCAGCTGCTCATTCCCAGCTTTCACAGCCTGCCAAGCAGGGAAGTGCCTGGGAACTCTTGGAGCTCCCTGGGGACGAGATGGCAGCAGTTCATGCTGCTGCTGTGTTCTCCTTCAGTCCATTGGTGTTTTGGAAGCCACTGCTTTGATGACAATACATGGCAAAGGTAACCTTTGAAGCACCTTGCAGGAGAATATCCTGAAATAAAGGGTTCATTTGAAGCTCATTGAACTGGACGTTAGCTCATTATGGGAATGAAGAATGTGCTTAAGGATTTGCTTATGCTTCATTTTATGATCTGGTGTGTCTTGAGGTTCTGTTTGTGATTTTGGTGTGTGGTGATGTGGCACACTGGGGTGGGTGGCAAGGAGTGAGGAGGTGATGGGCTGCAGAGCTGCTGCTGTGCACAGAACATCTGGCTGGATTCCTGTGTAAGGGACCTGCATCTCTGCCTGCTGCCTGGAGAGCCCCTCTGACCTGCACTGTGTGCTGCTGACAGGCTGGGAACCCAGAACACACTTCTCAATGGGCTCATCCAGAGGGAGAGAGGAGAGGAGTGATTTTATATTTATATTGCATGAATATACAGGAAATATAAAATAATGTCAGTGACATTCCAGTAAAATAGGAAATGCACTAGTAGAAAAATGGCACCCATTTAATTATACTGACTGAATTTCTTTTCTCTTGTCGGGGTGGGGTGTGGGGAACAAACACAAGAATAATGTAGGCCATGGTGTTCACACTTAACATTTGGAATCTTGGTGTAGTCATTATTCCTTCCCTCCCCCTCCTTTTTTTCTTCTGTGACTTTCATTGTATTGAAAATTAAGTTCCTACCTATCATTGCCCTCCAGCATGCTGTCTTTTATTCCCTTAATAGCACGTTTTCACATATGGGAATAATGACATAAAAAATTTTGAAACAATATTTATCTGGAAGATTCAGTGTTGTGTTCTGCCTCTGGTTGCTCTTTGTGTGTTATAACCTGAATTAGGGTAAAGTACATAGCAAATTTCTGATGTTCTGTATTTCCCTTAGACAAAAAGGTGTGAGTAGATCTGGGTTTTTTTGCTGTCTTGGTTTATCTTTGTTTCTGTTTTATGCAGACTCAAGAATGAACAATCCGTCAGAAACCAGTAAACCATCGATGGAGAGTGGGGACGGGAACACAGGTAAGGGACAGCGAGGGGGGCACAGGCATTTTCTGCTGGAATTGAGGGAATGGTAAAAGCCAAATTTCCTCACCAGTTTACTGGGGTTAAAAAGAAACCAAATCAAAGAAAAAGAAAAGCAAACCCACACCATTTTTAGAGAGTTAGGAACATTTTAGTAATTTACCAAACTGCATTGGAGCATTACCCACAGTTTGTATGGAAGATTCCCCATCCCCACTTCTATCTGTAATGTTTATGACACTACAGAAGGTCTGGTGGCACCAGCTCTCCATAAATAGTCTCATGTTTTCCTGGCAGAACATTTCTAAGTTTGTCATTAATTTTGGGGTGGAAATGTTCCCTGGCAGATGTGGGCCACTGCCTGGTCTTGTTTCCATTTTACATTTCATTCAGGCTGTCACAACAGTTCTCAAGAACAACTCAGAGGGAGAAAGCTTAATTTCTCAACATTAAAAAACAATTACCCAGCTTTTCTGTAATCTCCTTGTGTGTTCCAATAGAACCTTAAAGGTGGTGGGGAAGAACAGGCTTTGTGCCAGGGCCAGTGTGCCTGTTGGTGCATCCTAAAGGTGTGACCAAATTCTGAGCCATTGGAGGAGGTTGTTAAGCCTCTCTAGCTTCATCATTCTAGCTTTTGCTTTATTTCCTTTCTGGAGGTAATTTAATGTTCCTTTTGGAAGCAAGAGAAATGACAGCTCTGGATGGAAAGTAAATAGTTTAACCTAACTCAGGACCTTCTCTGGGCTCAGAATGGCATTTGGGAAGAGAGAATTTTAATGAGAACGAGCTTGTTGCTTTGAGAGAGGTCTGGTTACCTTGTATGAGAAAAATTATTTTTCTTCCTTTGTGGTTCAGTAATAAGAGTTTTATTTTAAACTCCAGAGTTGAGAAGAAATTAACACTATATTTCACTTTATACTACTGTCCCCTCAGTTTTTGTGCAAGGCTTTAATACAGCTGAGAGTAACTGAGTGTTCCCCATACTGATCTGAGGGGCTGGATGTGTTCTGCCAGTGCCTGGGGTCAGTCCAGAGGAATCCTGCCTCTTCTTAATGTGTGTTTTGTCCACTGGCTCCTCAGGTTTTGGAATTGCCACTGTATTCTTAATAGCAGAGGTATCAATTCTTTTTATGCACGAAAGCATTTTATTATGGATTTAATCCTGATTTAGGATGATATAAAACATCATTTCCAAAACATATGGGCTGTAAATATTTCATGGTCCTAAACAGCATCAAGAGACCAATGGTTTTCAATATCCCTGCAGACTCTTGTAGCTGGGAGTTGTGTGTAACTCCTGGGGAGGTTCAGCCTTCCTCCTCTGCATGGCCACAGTGCCCTGGGTTTGCTGTCTCCAGAGTCATTCCCACCACACAGTGAGGGGCTGCAAAGCTGAGTGTGGGGCCTTTCATGGTAAAAGGGGGTACAGTGTCTGTATTCTTTATACTGAGCTTAGTTATTACAGAAGTTTGATTCCTATTGGTGGTGGGACCTTTGGAACATTGCTTCTGTAGTTGAAATGTTTCCAGTCTTTCAGTTTTGTGTCCTGTTTTTTTTTAAATTACATTAACTAAAGTAATCTAGAATTTTTCAGGACCCTTTGTTCTGAAGTCGTTGTTTTGGTTTTATATACAGTGCTCATAAACCACTGGAGATAGTGCTTGATGGCATTTGTGACCTTCTCTGGGAGCTCAGGCATCAGCTGTATTAGTCAGCTTGGCAGATGTTAAACCTGAAAGGAATATTCACAGGATGCAATTTTGGGCTCAGGGTGCTCAGGTTGTGGTTCTGGGCTCAGAGCACACACAGTGAAGGCAAGGCAGCTTTCAGCCTGGGGGCTGAGGGACTGGAAGTGCCATTGATTCTCCTTCAGGGCCTGTGCTCCCCAGATAATGTGGGAAGATGGTTTTTATAAAACTCAGAGTTCCTATTTTTGTAACTTTCTGCCTGTTTTCCAATGACATTTGTAAATCACTTGAGTCTGCCGTGTAAACACCACTGGTCTGTGTTTGAAACCTCAGTGGGTGTTTGTTTGGGTCATTCCTGATTTAAACTGTAGTAAGAAGATGCCACTTGAAAGTTTTGGGAGAAACTAATTTAGGGGAAGAATTTGCATTTGGCAGAGTTAGTGTTCTCAGGAAGAAACAGTTGCCCCTGGTAAAGATGACAAGATCAGCAGTTCCCTGAGCTAACAGCCACGTTTCATGGGGTTTGTATTTTGGGCTCTGACTATTTAGGGAACATAGTAAAGTCCCCTAAATACATTGGCCACAACAGTGCCTTAAATAGATTATAACGAAATTTGTTGTGCTGGCTGGACTTCCCTTTTAAACATCTGAAGAAGCAACCTGTATTTCAGACCAGTTGAAAACAAGGACAAAAAATACGAGTCCACGAGTTGTTGTGTGGCTGTTTTCTCATGAATGTGGATGGATCAACTGGTCATCAGTACTGTGGAGTCACAGAAATCTTTTCCAGCCTTTAGTTGCGGGCAGACAGTCTCTGTAGTGTCTACTGGAAAAAAGAGAAGTAAGAAGGATGTCTTACAGTAAATGGGTAGCCTTTTGATGTCCTTTTTATAGGCTGCAGCATAAAACTTTCCAAAACGTCTCAACCTTGTTGTTTGTTTAATGCATCTTCTCTTTTAAAGAGCTCTGTGAATGCAGCACCAGGAAAGCCAAGGTTATAATGACGGTGCAAACTGCAGGGTTACAACCAGGTTGACATAGCAGCAAAATAATAGTTTCTGTAAGTGTTGTATTTGGAAGGATTCTAAGGATTCTTGTTTGCATTGCTTCATTCCAGAGATTGATTTCCCATTTTCCATAAGAAGGAAGTCTGTAGGAGAGTGGGAGAGAGACCATAAAATATCCTTGGACTGCTAAACTCCTGGGCAAACATTAATGCTAAACTTCTTATTAGTAAATGAGGACAAAGAATCAGCAATTCCTGAGCAGTGGGGGTATCTCTGTCTCTGACATATGCAGGGGGAGTGATGCTGGGAGGTGTGTCCAGGGCACAGAGCACAAACCCACTCCAGGCAGTGTGAAATCTTCCTCCTTGCTTGCCTTCCCTTGCTGAGGTCTTCCTTGCACCTCACTCACAACACTGGAGTTCTTCACTCCTCTTCCTTCCTTATGCAGTTTGAGAGCTCAGCCTGAAGTGTGATGGTTGTTCTTGAATTTTGAGAGTTAAGTTGTTCTCCTGACTGCAGGGGCAATGTTACCTTGCCTGCTCTGTTTTGTGGTGCCTTTACCTCCTCCAGGTACAATTCCCAGGTGGGATAAACTAATCCATGGTGCTCAGCATTCTGTTCCTGTCTCTGGAGTGGCACTGTGACAGGGACAGTGTGCTTGGAACCAAGAAGAAAGCAGAAAGGTCCTGCTACTGTTGAGTTGGACACAGAAGATACAGGAATACTTGGGGTTGTTAAAACCCCAGTGCCTGTGATTGCATCTTACATGTCTATGAATCATCAAGGCTTGCTGTATTTCATTCTTTATCTTGGGCAAAAGTGGCATTTTGGTCTTTTCATGGCCTTAGACTGTGCTGAGCTTCTGCTTCTGACAGCTCTCTTTTCCAGCTCCTCATAGATTTCTAGATTTCTTGGATTCCCCAGGAATGGTGTCCCATCCTTGTGAGCACCTTAAAGACAAGGTCTCTTACATGCTGGCCTCACTTCATTTTCCTTGCTGATGCTCAGAGGGTGTGGGCATCCTGTGATAAATGCCAACATCCCTCCCAAACCCAGGGCTGCAGCCAAAGGGCAGGAACTCTGGACTTCCAGATACCAAATGGGGTTTCACATGCAAGTAGGAGAGAGGGTGAGCAGGTGTGGTGTGGGCTCTCCTTGCTCTGAGTTTGGTTTGGGGAGGCCTGGGGAGGAGGAGTTGGAGTCTTTCAAGATGGAATTTAAAGCAAATGTTGTCTCTCAGTGCCTGGCCAGGCTCTTTGCTGGGACCAGTGGGGGTATTTACTTTAGCTTGGGATTCCAGCTAGTCCTCTCTGAAACTGATAACTTTTTTAACCCCTGCAAGTTTCCAGTTGGAATGAGGAGTATCTGCCTTACAATAGGTTTTCTTACCTGTATTTTTTGTACCTGGGAGTCCCTGACTGTAGGTTGAAAATTGATTCAAAGCCTCTGCTTAAATGAGGAGGTGGTAGATTGTTTTCTTTGAATTACAGTAGGTGTTTGTCAGGAATTATTTTTATGTATTTACCCAATTCCCTTTGGCCTTCTGCATGGAGAGAATGAAAACAGATGAGATTCTTGTAGCTCTTTCTAGCAGACCTTTTACTGCCTACCTTTCTTTGGAGAAAGGCAACCAAGTTGCACCCCTTCAAGATCAGACCAGTGACAGTCCTTGCATTCACTTTGAATTGGAATTTCAGACTCAGTAAGCAAAATAATTTTACATAGTTCAAAATTGGAATATTTTTAACACATCTGTGGATCTTTGGTTTATCTCTTAAGTCTGTAAACCTCAGCCCAAAGCACAGAACTGAAAACATGAGAGTAGGCCAGCCCTCCAAGGGCCACCTTAGGATAGCTCACCTGGATGCCAGAGCCCTCCACTGTCTGCATTGTGTCTGTGCTTAATTGAACTAGGAAATGTTCTCTCTGTAAGCTGTTGGTAGGTCAAAACAGCAAGGTAAAATACTGGATGGTCTCTTTTCCTAATCACATTTTATGCCTGCCTGCCTCTGCAGATGTTTCTAAGGAATAGCAACCCCTTGTTGTTTAACAACTGAGACTCTTGCTTAGTAGATAACCCAGATTTTTATGGCAAAGAATGTAGATGATGGAAGGAATTTTGAAGCAGGAGTAAGTTGAACACCTTCCCATAGACCCTGCCCAAAATCTGATTGTCCTGAAGAGTAAGCATGCAAGTCTGAAGCTGGTTTTGCCTCATTTCAGTCATGCAGGTTTAAAGATTGCATCATCTGTTCTAGAAATTCCACCCAGCCTGGTACACTTTGGAGTCTCCCTTCTTTTAGTGACCACTGTAGGGAGTGACCCCCAACACACAGAACCACCTCTTGAAAATGGCTCATGGAGATTTTATCGCCTCCCCCCAGAATGATTCTTCAGAGTTTGTGTTTGTGGCACCTCTTGGCAGAAGAGAATTCTGTGGTAATGTCTTGTGGAAAAAATGTTGGGTGTTTTTCTTTCCCTTCTCACAGCCCGATTATTTTGGGGTAGTTTGGGAGTTCTCATGTTTTCAGAGCTGTTTAGGAAGAAGACTTCAAAAAAGTAGGAAAATAATCAGTTTTTAGTTCTATGAGAGGGAGTGAAAGCAGGAGCAGGCCCAGGCAGTCATCTGATGAGAGCTTTGCACAGATTTTAATGGAGGTATCTTTTATCAAAGGAGTAAAACTGTGGTCCATAACTGCTGTGTATATGTGGAACTTCTCTTTGCATCAGATATTGTTTTACCTGCCTTTAATGAGAGGTGACTTTATTTGAACCTTGCTGTTGGCACACTCTGAACTTGAAGTAGTCTCCAGTTGCTGAGTAGAGAGTGCCTGGGTGAGGGAAGCACAGTTTGATGTGAGCAGCATTTACCCCTTTGGTTCTCAGACCATGCAGGGCTGATGGGCTGACAGTGCACATGGAGACACAGACCACAGGTTTATTGAGGTTGGAAAGGAGCTTTAGGATCATCAAGCCCCACTGGGAACCTGACACTGCCAAGTCTACCACTAAACAGTGTCCCTGAATGCCACATCTACACCTCTGTTAAATCTCTCCAGGGTGCAGGGGCTGGGGAAGGTAATAGTGGCTGAAGAATGATGTTGGTTTTGTTCAGCTCCCAATGCTCCATCACCAAAGCCAGGATGCTGCTTCCCCAGCCCCCTTCAGTAAAACATTCCTTTCTTGTCACTCTGAGTATTTCTCTGTGACATAGTATTGAGAGAATAGCAGGAAACTTAGGAGTATTAATTCTTATTTTGCTGCTTAAAAGTAATAATTAATAATTGTTACTCTCTCTGTCCCTGCAGGCACGCAAACCAATGGCCTGGACTTTCAGAAGCAGCCTGTGCCTGTGGGAGGAGCAATCTCTACAGCCCAGGCCCAGGCCTTCCTTGGGCACCTTCATCAGGTAAGGGAAGCTCCATCTCAGGGCGGGGCAGACCCAGGTACAGACACAGCTACCTTGGCTGGTCTGGTCTCTCCTTCTCTGGGTGATGGGGAGTCCTGTCCTGGCACATCTGGGGAGGCCACGTGCTGGAGTAGCACGGATGGGAAAAGTGCTTGTGGCTCTCACTGGAGTGCCTGAGGCTGCAGGACATGGCAGGGGAGGGTGAGCCCTCTCTAGAACTACAGATCACCTTCCTGGAGACTTGAGAAGGCATACATTTTGATTCTCTGGCATGTGTTTTTGGAGGAGGTTTTTTTGCTTGTTTTTTCGGTTTGGTTTCTTTTTTTTTACCTTACTAGAGATACCAAATTGAAAGGCAAGGTAACATTTCACCCTTTTGGGAAAGGAGTGTGTTGGCCCCACAGCTGCCAAGGTTCTGAGTGTGTCACAGTTAGGTAAAAGTGAGAAGTGGTGTTGAAGGGTAGTCAGCACTCTGCTTTGCTCTTGCACATTAACTGCAAAGTTGGTTGTACTTACTAAGCATATCTGGTTTGTGAAGGTTTTTTTTTCTTAAAGTTATTTCAATGACCTGTTTGTCAGATGATATTCAGACTTGCAATGCTGTCCCTCTGTTCTGCTGCTGCTGTGTTTGGGGAATCAAAGCTGCACTTCAGATGTAGGCTGAGGCAAAGTGGGGCATCCCCAGGTGAAGAGAAGTAAAGGGGCAGTTTTTTGTAGTTTTTTTTATCTGTCCACACTTGATGTATGAAAACAAATGTCCTAATTTCTGTCCCTTCCTCAGCACCAAGTTTAAACTTTCAAATACTGTACCTAATTGGATGACCTTGAATGTTTGAGGTCTGAGGTTGCACAGTTATTGTGGTATAATTGAAGTAGTGAAGCTTTTATGCCCTCTTTTAAGAGCTCTGAGCTGCCGTTTTATTGTCTGGAACATTCCACACGTCCTGTCCCATAATTGCAATGTTCCTCCTAGATTGGTTTCTGTAGGACCCGGGGAGTGGCAGGGTTTGAATCTGCTGAGCCAATGGGCTGGTGTGGGGGGCCTTTGTGTGGAGGGAGCTGACTGGTTTTCAGGGGTCATCAGTGTGTGTTTAACATGCAGACCTAGGGCTGTCCTGCAGCATTTTGTTTGTTTTAGTCTCTGTTTTGTTACATAGATCGACCCAGGACAGTAGTTGTGTTGAGCACAGTGCTTTAGCCTGCCTTGGCAATGTATTTATTGAAACAGTTGTCTGGTCCTTTATAATTTCATGTTTGATAAGGTGTGATTCATTTCTTTAAACGAGTTCAAAGGGAAATCTCGGGTGTTCTTTTATTCCCCTGCAGGTGTGTGGGAATCCATTGTGGCATGTCCTCTGCTGCTGTGGCTGCTGTTAGAGGGGTGTTATTCAGCCTTACACCCCGTGCTCTCCTCCAGGCTAATGCCAAACATCAGGCTGGGGCCAGCATTCAGGAGCAGCTCAGTTTGTAACCTGAAAGTGCTGGTGTGCTGGAAGGGGTGGCCAGAGTGCAGTCCCAGAGATTTGCAGGGCTGTGCTGGCCATACCTGAGCGAGAGACATTTGGGGTCCTTGATGTGGGTTTGGAGTATTATCTCTGAGGATATTTTTGGATGGCAGGGCAGTGGTGTTTAGGTTATTCTCTGCTGTTAATCTGTGGTAAAAGCTCAGATACCTCACCTGTGCCAAACTGTGTTTTGCTTGTGATGAGGAGGGACTTTGTTTAGATGGAGAACATGCTTAGTAAGTCTGGTACCTTCATTAGAGAGGTAGGAAATATTTCCAAGGTGACTTTTAAGGGTTGCCTCTTCAAATATTCAGTTACTAATTTCATGTACTGCAGTTTTTCCTGTGCTGGAAAATATATGTACTTTTTGTGTGGGGGCATTTTTTACAGAGGCAGAGGTGGTGCATTTTGCTTTTCATTATTGTATCCTTACGTGCTGCCTTGTTTTCAGATGAGCAGGGGTTTTCAAACATGGCCAGAGATGGCATTCTCTACAGGCTGTAACTCTGACCTTTGAAAGTGTTGGTAATTAATTACATAGCATTCCTTCTTTATAACTGGGAGTGCTGGTAGAAACAAGGCGAGACTGATTAAAATCATCTCCACCAAATGAAAAGACAGCATTTGTTGTGCAGAGAAAATCCTTATTAGAGATAAAACAACACTCTTTAAAAATCTCACCTTTTGAGGCATCAGCTTTCCTTCACTGCCCACCCACAAGACCTCCTTTGGACCTGTTAATCACAAACTGAATTCAAGTTTGGAGTGTACCTGAATCAATACAGCCTTTGTAAAGTGTCCCTGGTCCTGTGTATTGAGCTCTTCTTTTCAGGGACTGCAGAGCCTTGAGTGGGCTGGCCTGTGTGTGCTCTGGGCTCTGTGCTGTGCAGGGATTGCTCCTCTGTCCTGGAGGGAACTGGGTGAATGCAGGCTTTGGGGGGGAGACCCAATCTGAAAGACAAGTAGGATGGTGATGTCTAGAGCCTGATGGCCTTCCCTGAAGCTGGATTTTTTGGGACAGGAATAGGACTAAGTTAGCCTGTCTGCCCCACTATGCTCCATTTCAGCTCCATCCTGATAATATCCAGACCCTAGGCAGGAATACCTTGTGCAAGAGGTGGACAAATAACACTTGGGGAAGAGGCTTGCAGGTCCTTTTCAGTGTGGAGCACACGCCCTGTTCCACTGATGGAGGTGTTAGAGGGGCACGCAGTGTTCTTGGGGGAGTTTTGTTGGGATGTGGGAGGGGAGATTGTTCTTTTTGCATTGTCAGTTTTTTGTGGATTCTACATTATTTCATTTCCATTTCTGCACTGTTGTAGGTCCAGCTCGCTGGAACAAGTTTACAGGCTGCTGCTCAGTCCTTAAATGTACAGGTAAAGACAGTTCCCTTCTGCTGCTCCTCCTGGGCCCCTTAGAGATAGTTTGTACCCTGGGATATGTTGCTCTGTTTTTTCAGTCTCACTGGTTTTGCAAGGGATAGGTATGAAGGAATAGCAGTTTTACAGCTGTAGGTCAGGTTTGTAAGCATTCAGACACTGGAGTTTTTTAAAACAGGCAGTGATCCTAACTTAATGCTGAATTTCAGTCAGAAAAAACCCTATAAAACTCCAGGCATATTTCATGTTCTTTCATTTATTCACTGATTTTAAACATGCCAAGTATTACTTTGCAATTTTTCCTTACTTCTGGTAACAATCTAGGAATATAACCTAACATTAACTGTGTAATGTGGCTGGCTTAAATTGCTTGTGTAAATAACACAGTGATTTGAAAATAAGTCAGTGTAAACGTTGTTTAATAATGTACGTGAGACAACAAAGCTTTCAAACTTTTTTATGATGCTGAGCACTTCAGTGTCTCAGTTAATGTTCCACTTCCTCTCAGTGCTATATTAAAGGGGCAAGGGATGCAGTTTTATTGAAAACTGGTTTCAGTATTGCTTGTTATTAAAGAATGTAGGTAGTGCATTACACGAAATGCAATAGAATGTGGGCCCACTTATACATAATAACAATTTGGAAAGAAGAGGAGGTATAGTGACCTTCCTTTCTGAGAGGAAGGAGGCAGAAAATTGCCTTGGTTGCCATGGTAAACTTCCATCCCTGAGAGAGATGTTGGCAAACAGGCTGTATCTCCAGTGCAGAGTGTTTACAGTCCTGCGCTGTAATTATCGCTCGATGACTGGCAGAATTAATCAGAGCCTTTATGTTAATTAGCCTGCTCTGCAGTCCCCAAAACAGGTGGTGGAAAATATGCAAATCTATGCAGAATTTTAATGTTCTGCATAACCAATTTTAATTATCATAAAACTCTCTCCCCCTCTTCCTGCACTTGTGTTTCCTCCCTCATGTCTTCACAATTTCTTCTGTTTAAAAAAACAAACAACCAAACCACAGCAATAAATCAAAATAAACTGGAATCTTTTTGAATAAAGCGATATTCAATTAAATAAATGCTAAACTTTGGTTATTTAAAAGCACTTTATGTATGATGTATTGTGCTGTAGGTAGTTAAAACTGTGAGGATTTCTCAAAGCAGTTCCATCTAAGCCAACAGGGTGATGACTTAGAGGTGCAGGATGCAGCCCTAGAAAATGGAATCACAGTCCCCTTCCCCTCATTCCATCCTTCACAGTTTTGGGCAGTGGATAATTTGAACAGCCCTCCTGTCTGTGTGATGAAAGGCAGTGTCAGCCTTGGCTGCATGGCCTGAATGAGACCTGAAAAGAATGTCCAGGAGTTGCAGGAGAGCCTCAAGCCCCTTTGTTTGGTTTGGGCTGCATTACCTGCAGCCCCGTTTGAGCAATGGGAGCTGGGAGGGTGGGCTCAGAGAGCCACTGCTTAAACACACTCCTGAAATAAACCCCAGGGCTTTTTGTATGCAGATGAAAGATTTTTATTGTGCACTGTTGAGATAGCAGTGTTCTACATTAACATCTGTTTTACACTATAAAGAGTTGTATTTTTTTTTTGACTAGTCTAAATCTAATGAAGAATCTGGGGACTCTCAGCAGCCCAGCCAGCCTTCCCAGCAGCCTTCAGTGCAGGCGGCCATCCCCCAGACCCAGCTGATGCTGGCAGGAGGACAGATCACTGGGGTAAGCCTTGCCTGCAGCCACCCTGCCACCAAAGGGGGTCTCATGCCTTGGGCACAGAAGGGGTCCTCCTAGGAGAACGAGCAGGATTTAGTGTTTGGGGTTTGGTGCAGAAGTATTTGCTCTCAAACATCAGCAACAAAATAGAATTATTTCTCTGTGTCCTCAGTACACGTCTTGACTCTGCAGTGGAAGGAAGAGCTGGTGTGTGTACAAATAAGACAGTCACTGATGTGATAAAGAGGAATTTTTACTGTTTTTTCAAGATTTAAATGAGGCATGGAGAACGAGACTAAATCTCACCAGGTAGCTGGGTGTAGAACAGAATGAAGGGAACTGCTAATTCTTCTTCTCAAATACATTTCTTTTTAAGTACCTGTGTTAGTACTCCTTCAGCCTATTCAACCCTTCTGGTTTAACCTACCAGTTTTGAGGGGTTTTAACTGCTAGGCTTTGGGAGTAAATATGAGATAATTGCTGTTTTAGACTTCTTGGTGTTTCTGAATTGTTGTAAAGGCTTTCAGTAACTTCCAAAAAAGAGCAAGTTTTGTGAAAGGACTTGTTAAAGAATTAGGCTCTGTGTAATCAGCTCTTCAGTTTTGAGGGTTTGTGTGTTTGGGGCAGTTTCTCCAATAATGGATTTATGTTCTGAAGTGTTAGGTTAGATCATCTCTGCACTTGACTGAAATGATATCTTAACTTCAGACTCAATTGTTAAACCTTCTCCTATGTTAGTGTGCAAATAAACAGCCTATTTAGTTTCCAGTTAACTGCATTTGAAAGCTTTAAAAGTGAGACCTTTTTAAGGTGTTGTTAAAACCTGGCCTATTTTATAATTTTCTGCATTTCCCAAAAATATTGGTTTGTTTTAATTCATGATTGTCTGCTGTAGTGAAACATTCAAAACACCAGGCCTATGCAGATAGGGATTGTAGTAAATATGGGCATCAAGATTCATTTACATGTAAAGGAGAGGCTGCTGCCACCTGTTCCACAGAGATAATGTGTGTTTGGGAAGGGGAAGGGATGTAAAGTTGCCAACTCCATTCTATTAAAAATAAAAAAAAAGGCAGATGGGGAGACTTGGAGAGAAACAAATGGAGCTCATGTTCTTTACTTATATCTTAGGGCATAATGGAAATGATGGAATATGGCAGGGATTCATGCTAATGTGCAGCAGCTGGGGTGTTATCAGTTTGTTCAGTGGCCACAGCCAGCATTCCTGCCTCGCATTCATCTGGCTAATCACTTGCTGTTCTGCTGCCTGTAAAGTCCCTTTCAAAGCCTGGCAGTGCTGAGTCCTTTCTTTGGCTTGCTGCTTAATTACCTTTCCCAGAAACTCCTGGTGGAGTGGAGGAGAAGGCTCAGGAGTGAGTTGGGTTCTGTGGGTTGCAGGGAGTGCAGCTCGGTGTGTGTGAGGCCTGTGTAGGTGTGGAGGGGGCAGCTGTCCTTGCCCAGGGCTGTGGTCCTGGGACCTCTGGTTACCAGAGCCAGTTACCAGTAGCTAATGGGTGTGTGGCTGGGGTGGTTGCACTATTAATGGCTGTGTTCTCTAACTGTTGTAGCTGACGCTGACGCCCGCCCAGCAGCAGCTGTTGCTCCAGCAGGCCCAGGCCCAGCTGCTGGCAGCTGCAGTGCAGCACTCGGCCAGCCAGCAGCACGGCCAGCAGCACGGCCAGCAGCACAGCCAGCACAGCGCCGCCGGTGCCACCATCTCGGCCTCTGCCGCCACGCCCATGACGCAGATCCCTCTGTCCCAGCCCATACAGATTGCACAGGTGAGCCTGTGGGCCTGACAGGGGGGACAGGGACACATTGTGCTTGCTTTGCACCTTCACATGAGAGCTGGGCTTTGCACAGGTGAGCCTGCGGGCCTGACAGGGGGGACAGGGACACATTGTGCTTGCTTGGCACCTTCACATGCAAGCTGGGCTTTGCACAGGTGAGCCTGCGGGCCTGACAGGGAGGAACAGCAACACCTTGTGCTTGCTTGGCACCTTCAGATACAAGCTTGGGTTTTATTTGAAAGACCTCTCAGCCTTTCCTCACGTGTCCTTGGCTGGTGAGGTTGAGCCTGCTAGGGTGCCAGCTGCTCGTGGGTTCCACTGGGCTGCTGGGTGTGTTCCAGAACCTCAGCAGGTCCGTGTTCTCTGAACTTCCCTCCTCATCGTTAGCTTGGGAAAGGAGTAAAAGGGATACAGAAAGGTGCCCACAGAAATTGCCCTTGTGGAGACCTGTGTGGATGGGAAGGGATGCCTGTGTGTCACAGAGGATGCTTGGCAGGCCCAAATGGTGCTTGGTAGAAGCAAAATGGCAGAGCTGGAGAAAGGCAGTTTGACTTGACAGATCTGTGTGCTGTTTTGGCTTGGTGCTGAATGCCCAGAGTTCAGTGACAAAGATGGGCACTCTTGTGTCTCTAGAGACAAACTTGTCTGGAGCTGGAGTCTGTCCAGTTTCCTGGTTTGGTACTGCACTACTGTTAATTCTGAAGAACTGCTTGCCAAGGCAGTTCTGCTTGCTAAAACAAAAAGGATCTTCCTGGATCTTCCAGGATTGGCATAATCCAGCATGGAGAATGCAGTGCCACTTAACTCTGTGCTCTGTATATGCAGTGTGGACTCCTTAGACGGGGGGACAAGGGTGAATAAATGTACAGCTGAAGCATCTTGACTGCTGCTGGTTGGTGGTTGTGTTGCTCATGCTGAGGTTCATGTTTGCAGAGGTGAAGGCTCTCAGCACATGGTATCAGTTTGATTAGTGTGTTGGGTATGTCATCTCCAAAGGTGCTGCTGCTTAGAGAGAGCAGGTTCCTTAAGACTGTCTGGTGCTTTCTGTTCAGGCTGTTTTCTCTTGCATTCTCCTGGGATGGAGTGTCTAAAAAGTGACTGTTGGGTCTGATTAAGGACAAGAATGGAAATGTCACAATTATCTGTGAAGTCCATTGGTGAAATGTGCAATTCTTTTATTGTGCAAGTCCAGTGGCTGAATAACAGCCTGGCTGTGCTGTCAGGTTTTGGTTAGCTGAAGTGATGGGGTGTTGGTTGAGAGGTTCTGACCTCTCTGTCTCTCCTCAGAGAGGCCAGAGTGATGCCATCCCACATCTAAGTGACCAGTACTGATGTGGCCACAGATCCCTCACACTGAGCCTCTTGTTGGACTGTGACAGGCCTTGTGACCAAATAGTAACACATCTTTCAGCAAAGGATCTCACTTCACTGCCATGATGTGGAGATGACTAAAGGATGTAGCGTGCAAGGAAACCTGTAGTTCCCAAGCCCATCTCTTCCTTTTGTTAAGCCTTTGTAGCCAATAGCACAGGTTCCAAGAAAAGAATGGGATGTCCTTGTCCAGGGAGTGGATGGTGAGCTTCCAACATCTTCCCAGGCATCTATCACAGAGTTCCCATGTGGTGTTATGCCACTCTTTGAACCCAAGTGTACGTAATCCACAGGTGTGTGCCTCTTGTTTAAAGATGGGGAGGTCTGCTTTACTGAAGTGTGGCACACTGAAATCTCATATTAACAAAGTCTCTACCTTGAACTTGCTGTCTTTGTTTGCCAAATATGCCACCAAAGCAGCAGATACCTTTGAAAGCAACATGGTGCACGTGTGAGATGCTGCCAATCCCACTCCTCCACTGCAGTGGGGAGCTCTGAAAACATGTGAAGCAGTTACAGTTATTAGTTTGGTACTGGGTTTTGTCTCCAGAATGTAAAGAATCTTCAGAGAGGTGTTTGAGAGGAGTTGGAAAGATCAGGCATGTGCTGTCAGATAGGAACTTCTGAAGGGAGCATTGTCAGATTTGTGCTTGGTGGAGAATACATGTGATCATGTTGTTGCCACATGGGGAACAAATTAAAGGTGTGCTTGTTTTCTGGCGTTTCTGATTACTGAAATGGCTGACTTTACAATTAATTTCCTTTAGGATAGGTTATTTTGATACATAAACAAGCTTGGGTGAGTCTTGTTAGCTGCTTCTCATGATCAAAGTGCAGGGCATGATTTGTGCAGGTGCTGGATATCATTGAGATCCTTCTGGAGAACCTGTACCAGGAGGTTCATAGGTGGGTTACACGGGGCTGTTTGATCCTTCTTGGCACTGATTTGTGAGAGTGCTCAGCTTTGTTTGTGTTGCTGTTGTCAACATATAGCTGATTACACAAATAGCTGAGTGTTTGTTTTAATTGATGATTTTCGGATAATTGATTAACTGGCAGGTCTCTGCTGCGGAGGGATTACCATATTTATTTTAATTAACTAATTGCACTTCTTTAATGTGCACTGCAGTTCACATAAGGTGGCTCTGCAGCAGCCTGGGAAGAGGCTTGTGCTGCTGCTGAACTGACACAGAACAGCTGTACCAACCTTTGGAGTTCTTGGTAACTTTACTTGTTCCCAGGATCTCTGATCAGTGTTTAGGTGATGCAAACCTCAAAACTACAGAGATGCTGAATTGTAATTAGAGGTGACATTGAATGTAGAGCTTCAGATTTTTATTTTTTTCTTTTAAACAAAAATCATCTTCGTGGCAAGATGCAGCTCTTGGCAGATTATTTTGCAGAGGGAGGAGCTGGATTATTTTGATCTTTCTGAATGGTTAGGCAGCACCAGAAGACATGCATGTTTCCCTGATAGTCTTCCCATCTCTTTCCATCTGCTTATGCTAGCACAGGGATTTTAACACTGAGGAAAAAAGGATCAGTAGAGGAAAAGAGTGTCAGGTTTGTTCCTGTGGTTGCTACTGGGAGATTTATTGTATTGGTATAATTAACTAAATAATAAAGCTCTCCCAAGGTAGAAATAAAGTTGGATTTCAAATGAATTTGAAGGGCTGGTAGGGCTATTTAAGTGTGATTAGCCTTGGAGGTATCATTTTCATTTTGCATTGCAGCTTTATATTTCTGTATTTAAACAAGACTTAGCCAACACACCATTTACCAAGGCAGATGCACAGAATAAGATTGCTTATCCCAGTTATCCCTGAGGCCTCAATTTAAAAACAGTTTTCTCATATTAAAGTGTAAGAGCCTGATGATAAGAGCTGTCATGTTTTGGCTGGGTAGCCGGTGTTATGAATACAATAGTCTTAAACAAAAAGCTCTCCTCCTCTGCTCCTACAGCTCCACTGCTGCTTTCCTTTGTTTGCTCTCTGATGTGGAACTCCATCTCCTGTGGTGGTGCTTCAGGTCATCTGAGATCTACTTGGTCATCTGGGGCCATTTCATGTGTCTGCTTTTGGTGGGAGAGATCCTCCTCTTGTCTGTTCTTCTGTTGAGACTTTTTCCTTCCACACTTTCTTCCCAACTCCTCCTTTTGTGTCTGTATTTCCTTTCCTTCCACCTCCTGTTGCCACCCTTGGTCAGCTTGCCCTGCTCCTGCCATTTGTGCTTTTAGCTCTGCCCCCAGTCCCACATCCCATTCAGGGTGAGCCCCTCTGTGCTGGAGGGTGGGCACACTCTGCCCAGGCAATAACCTGCCAAGCACTGAAAAGTGCTGAATGAGGGAGGGGAGGTCCATGTTGTGCTGGGTTCCAGAATGAACAGGTTTGTTAGCAGTGCTGGCCCATGTGGTGGTGTCATGGTATGAGGAAACAGGGAGTTCCAGGGCAAAACTGGAGCAGTTATTTCTCCCTTTTTAGAAAGGAATTTGGCTTCAGTTTCCTAGGAATGGTTGTATTACTGCTCAAACTTTCTGAAAGCAAATGATACCACTGACTTTCCAAACACTTTGTTGTGCTTGTGGGCACTTCTTCAAATGCCACCATTCCCTTATAAAATGGGAGTTTGCATTGCTTGGCCAATCCATCTGGGGTCTGTGGCCCATGTTATTGAACTGCACGCTTTGGACTTAACACAGCTAAGTTGCCCAGCTGATTGATGGCCAGTGTCTGTGTAATGCAGGTTAAGTAGTTGTTTTCCTATTATGCATGTCTATGGTCTCATAAATCAAGGGACTCCCTGTTTTCTTCCTCCTCAGTCTTCCCTTTCCCCCACTGACACTCCCCACCCCTCACCCCAAAAGGGGATTGGTGCAATTTCAAAGTTACAGTTTTAACAGATTTAAAGTAATGTGATACACTTGTCTCGTTTGATTCAGTTAGTGGGAGGCTGCAAGTATGGAAAGTATTTGCTTGATGAGTATTTTGAAACAGCTTCTTCTTGGAAGGAGGGAAGAATTGTGCCTGTGTCTAGCTGGTTTTCATGGATTGGCAGTGTGATGTTGGCTGGCTCCAGTGTGCCTCACTGCTCAGTTCCAGCTGCTCCTGTCACTGTCCTGCTTGGAGCAGATGGAAGGAAAAAGGCTCTGGGTGGGGGGAGCAATGTTTTTAAGCAGCTCTGGCTATTTTCATTCTCCAGCTAAATGTCAATTTGAAGCATTTTTCTTGAAAATCCAGTTGCTCAGAGATTAGCATTTTATGTTGAGACCAGTCATTTAATTATAGAAAATTAATAGTTCTGAATGGTTTAAATACATAAAAGTAGGGTTCTACAATAAAGCAGTGATTTGGATTATTCCTTTTAACCTTTAATTATAGTCATATCTATTAAGCTTATTGTAATTTGTTTCAGAACTAATCAAATTTATTTATTTATTTATTGAGTTAGCTACTTTCTGAAATGTGACCTGAAGGACCAGTGTGCCAACAAGGAATCTGTAATATTCTGCTTTTCTGTTGTTGATTCAAATGGTAATTGCAGATTGTTGTTACAAACAAAAATAGCTCCCAGCTAAAATGCTTGATTTGTAGCTGAGTTCCATCCTCAAAATACAAGTTTGAGAAATCTGGGTGCTGATAAGGCTGAAGCATTTGAAAACTCCTAAATTTGGGGGTGGGGAGATGGATTGGTTGGTTGGTTTGTTTATTGCTTCTTGTTTTGCTTGGGTTTTAAAGCAGAACAGGGCTGGAAATACTTTGCTGGGTTATTTAGTAAATAACTTTGGGTTTATAAAAGACAATGCATTTCAGATTGCCTTTCTAAAGGATATTCAGTAGCTGGACTGCTGCTGTTTGACATCCACTTTTATCTGTAAATGTTAGAGTGTAAGTGGCTGATAGCAAATCTGGTTACATTGGGAGTCGTGGCTGACTTACATGTCTAACACACAGCTCTTTCTTTTCTTTTTCCTTTATTTCTTTTTGCTTTTTCCTTTTTATTTCCTCCTTTCTCCTTTTTTTTCCCCCTCTTCCCTGTTTCCTTAAGGATTTGCAGCACTTGCAGCAGCTTCAGCAGCAGAATCTCAACCTGCAGCAGTTTGTGTTGGTGCACCCAACCACCAACTTGCAGCCAGCACAGTTCATCATCTCACAAACACCGCAGGGCCAGCAGGGTAAGTGTCTCTTGCCAGCACAGCAAATCCTACATGGCTTTGTTAAAGAGGAGAGGTGTGACTGGGGTGCTTCACACACCTTCACTGACTGTTGGGATCCCTAGGACAGACACAGTCCTGGGTCTGTCTGCTCCCAGCCTGCTTGCTGGGGAGCTGGGGAGAGGCTGAAAAGGCCTTGACTCTTTAATGCTCAGCAACAACTAAAACATCAGTGTGTTATCAACATTATTCTCATGCTGAATCCCAACCACATCACTCTATCAGTGACTAGGAAGAAAATTAACCCTATCCCAGGCAAGCACAGGACAGACAGGGAAAAGATTACAGGATGAAAAGTTCTGGTGGAAGACTAGGAAAGTACTTAAGGCTAAAGTGGGGTACAGTGAATTGTGTCATAACATGAAATCCTAATTACAGCTTGGGCAGAGAGCTGGAATGCTTGATTTGTGTAACAGCTCTTACATAAGTATTCTGGGGATGCACTGGGTGTGCCAAGGACAAAGCAGGGCAGAGGGAGGTGCTGGTGTGCAGGAGCTGTGGTGTGAGAATGGCTGTGTTCCAGTTAGAATGCATCCCAGTGCTGATTGCAGCCTGTCTGTGCAGGAGCTGTGCTGTGAGAATGGCTGTGGTGCAGTT
>JAXCLP010000001.1:4704226-4729053 GCA_035584035.1 Lepidocolaptes lacrymiger | reverse complement strand
TGCATCCCAGTGCTGATTGCAGCCTGTCTGTGCAGGAGCTGTGCTGTGAGAATGGCTGTGGTGCAGTTAGAATGCATCCCAGTGCTGATTGCAGCCTGTCTGGGGATGCCCATGGCAAACTGGGCTCAGCCATGGCCCTTGTGCTGATCCACTCCAGTGGGCTTGCTTTCCTCCTCTCTGCTCTGCATGGACTCCACTCACTTGTTCAGGGCTGGGAATCCAAAGATTCTTGCTCAAAAGGCAAATCCTGTTATGCTTGAAGAGCCCTCCAGAGCCTGGCTGGCCTGTAAAGCAGCTCTTTGCACCTCATTTTCTTCTGCACCTTTCAATTTTTTCATGCATCATTCCTTCTTATGTGCTATGGCTTGGAGAGAACCTGGCTCTCCATTATGCTGAAGGCCTCTTACTCTCTGACTGCTCTCACATTTGAATAAAGGGTTAGTCAAAATTAACTTCCTTTTAACAGGACTTGATTTAGGAGGGATTTTATACCAGCACTGGTAGAAAGTGGCTAAAATGGTGTTTGTGGAAGCATTTAGTAATGTACCATTTTCTTAAAATGAGGCAGAACTTACAGATTTAACATACTGCTCTAGAAGAAATCAAACCACCAACATTTAGTTCAAGGAGTCTTTAAAATAGCTTTTTTTTTTAAGAAAACCCCAACAAATTCTTTTAAGGAAACAGCAAGCACAAAAGCATTGTTTTGAAAAACTCATTGGTATTAATGTCTGCCTACGTTTTTCAGCTAAATTCTGCAGGTTTTCTAAAGTATCTCTGAAGATGCCTCACAAAAAGGGATGATAACTAAGAGAAGCAAATTGTATTTATCTGCCAAAATGAGTTGTTTGCATTATAGAAAGGCAGGAAGGCTTTTTGGTTTGTTTAAAATCTCCTGGAGTGGAATAACTCCTCGAGGAGGTTTTGCTAGCCCCTTTCTCAGGGCCCATCTGTAGAATTATTCCTTCTCTGCAGTGTCAGCCTTGCCTGTTGCTGTGCCCAGTGCCAGTGTGTGCAGGAACACTGGGGTGTGCTGTGTGAATGAATGTGCAGCCAGGCCAGCTGAGGAGCTCAGAAACAGGAGGATTGAGGTGCTGAGTTCTGCCTGTCTGCAGTGTCAGCCCTGCCTGTTGCTGTGCCCAGTGCCAGTGTGTGCAGGAACACTGGGGTGTGCTGTGTGAATGAATGTGCAGCCAGGACAGCTGAGGAGCTCAGAAACAGGGACATTGAGGTGCTGAGTCCTGCCCATGGGCCATTAGTGCATGGCAGCCTCCCACACTGAAAGGCTTGGCTGGGTCTCATTTGCCTCATGAGCACTCCATGAGAGAGCAGCATGGATGTCATAATGCCCCTTGTAGCACTTTTGGGATGGCTTGTTTGCAGTATTTCACAGTTATTATTGGGGGATCTCAAACTGCTCATTATTACTTATGAGGAGGATTGAGAAGGTGTGTATTTTTATTTGGTTATTTGCTGTTGCAGCTGACTTTTCCATGTTGTTCTTGTCCTATTGCTCCATTAGTCAACTTCATAAAGTCATAAATATTCTGAGGAAACTAGCACAGAGTTTTCTTCAAAACCAATGGCATTAAGGTTTCTTTTGATGCCTCATTGGTACTTCATGGAGCTTTTTATATGTACATTTAATAACTAACATGAAGAAATAGATTGATGTATAGATTATGTATTCTGGAAGAAGGTGTTGCTTTACAGACTGTGCTGTGTATTTTGTGTGTGCCATGGAGTCATAAAAGTGAGGAACACTTTAAAATGAGAAGAGTCTTCCTTTCACACACACATTTGAGCTCCCAGCAGCAGGTGTGACATTTCCCCATAAATCCATGCTGTATGTTTAATTTGGCCACCTTCCTTTTCCAGGTGATTTCTGGCTGTTTGGTGCTTACACAAACCAAAAGTTTTTCCTGGCTGCTAATTGGTAACATCCTCACTGAAGGAATTGTTTCCAGCCTCAGCAGTTACACAGGAGATTGAATGGAAAGAGAAATTTGGAACAATTTCTTATTCCGAGTGACTCTTGTCCAAATTATTGTTAAAGTCATAGGCAGGGACTGTAATGTCTTTATACCTCTTGTATCTCTTCTTGTATCTAATAGATCTGTCTCTAGAATAATCAATTCAACATCCCTTACTGCAATTATAGCTGCTGCTTAGAAATATTACCCTCATCAGGTGCCTGTGTTCACCTTTCTACTTGGGAGATGTTGCCAATAAAAATCATATCAGTAAAAATCTGAATGGAGAGGGGAATTGCTGCTGCATTTAATATAAATTAATCTTGCAAAGAGAAGTTGTTAAGGTCTCAGGAAATACTGTATCATTGTCAAGGAGATTTAGAAATAGTACTTAGTTAAAAAATATCCAGAAAGGCAAATGTGGAAGCCAAGCTACTGATTCCCTTTAAACATTGAAACTGGGCCTACCCATTCTCAAGTTATTGTTGTTTATTATTAAAGACCTTGTTTACGATGTATTTTTCTATTGGAAAGTTCCCTGGGATGGTGATAGCAGGCCAGATCCAGCCCTGTTCCCCTCTTTTCTGTGGGTCCTGCAGGCTCTGAGGATTCCATGAAATCTGGTGTAATGGCTCTGACTTCCAGGACATGTCTGGGAGAAGATGAACAGCTTGGCAGAGATAAAGCAGTCAAGTTCTGAGATGAAAAAATTCACTCTTTAGGGAGATCAGTTAGGAATGAATTATGTATGATGCTTCTGGGCCAACTCCTTTAAAATTATGCTGGAAAAGTCTGCACTTGAATGTTTGTTTTATCTTTGGTTTAATTTTAGATAGTAAGAACTGAGCCCACGATCAGTCCTTGGGGACTGGTGGCTGGCAGGAAGAGTTTTTTGGCTTGGACCATCATTCATGCTGCTCATAGACATTACAAGAAAAATCTTAAATGATGGTGGATGCATTTCCTTTAACTATTAGAAACAATGAAATACCTCTGAACTATCATACCTGTGCACAGATCTTACCTCCAAGCAGTCATTCTGTGCTCCTTAGCAAAAGTGTCACTGCTGGGAAAACATCCTCAGGGGTTTCTTAGGAGACCAAAAGTCACAGGAGGACAGTGCTAATTACTCTGATTGCAGTTGCCAGACAAGTCAGTAACTTGTAATCGATGTGCTGCCAGTGGAGCAGAGCTCACCTGTGGTCACTGTCACTGCCCTGGGGTTTGTCTCATTGCTGGGCAGACACTCTGCAGTGTCACTGAGATGAGTTTGCTCCTTTCTGGTTCAAGCTCTCAGTTACAATTCCCTGTCCCAGGGGAAGGTCAAAACCTCTTCATTAGAGGTGACTGGGCACTAATTGGTATTTAGATTTGGGCAGCCAAAATCCTCTTGTAAGTGAACAAGTGTGTGCACTGTACAAAGCCCTGTGGAGCTGCAGTGGGGGCTGCCTTGGGAGTCCCTCCAGCAGCTCTGTCCCCTCTCTGTGGCTTTTCAGAGACACAGCTGGGACGTGTTGGTTGTGTGTGCAGAGCATTGGCAGAGTGGGCTGGGCTGGGCTGTTATGGTGCATGAGCAGCTGCCTGGATTCACTGGGTCTTGAGCATTCTGGTAGCAACACACTCTGTTTAAAATACATATTCAACTCTTGGTTAAACAAACCCCAAGTATCACTGTCAGAAAACAACCCTTCTGTAGTGGTGTGTCCCTTCCTGAGGATTCTTTTTCTCCTTCCACCCTCTTTTCACATCTCCTGTACCCTTAACCTCCCCTAAAACATCCAGTTTCTCACTCAGTATTTAGCAAGTCCTCAATTCCAGTGTCCTTTAGCTGTGTTCTCTCTCCTAAGAGGTACATCAGGCAGCTGATGATGTTGAGTTTCAGTGGTCCTTAGTTGGTGATCTGTCCTGAGTGGCACCGTGTCCATCTCTTGTCACTCCTCCTCGGGTTGAGCAACTTGCTATGCTGGAGGTGCCTCTGCAGTGTAAGTTTAATTAGTCAGGTTCTTAAAGTGTTGCAGTGGGAATTGATAGTCATAGCCAGGAGTTACCTAAAAAAATAGCAGTTAGTATTTTTCACAATAAAATTGAGTGGCTTGACTAACAATAGGTATATTTTTGTCAAGATTCTATCCCTTAAAAATATATACCTTATTGTATTAAAACTACCAAAACAATCATACAGATTATGGTTAAAATATATAGATGCAAGCATGTGTTTCAGGTTCCTCAGAGATCTAATAAACTATGCAAATAGTGGACTGTTAGAGAATTTATTTTTGGACTGACAGCATATTGTGTATATTGATTCCATCAGCTGCAAGTCTTTTAATGTTGTCACCTTTTCATAGTAGCAGGGTTTCCTGTATTCAGTGCAGTGTTTATTTTATTTGTTCAAATTGAGCAGTGTCCAGGATCCTCCCTGAGCTTCAATTCCAGTTGTGTTCCCCAAAGGTGCCTGCTTTATTTGACCCAGGAGGAATTATCTAGGCTTGTTGTGTCTTCTGGTGTGGTGTGCTTCAGTCTGCCAGCAGGAAGTGTCCTTCTTGTTAGGTTGGCATAGGGTGATGGGGAGAGGAAGGAGGGTGGTCAGGAAGCCAGATTTGGGGCTTTGATTAGTGGTCACTTGTTGAATTTGACCTGCTTGGTGCTTGGTATTTTTATATGACTCTGATTCCTGTTCAGCTGTTGGGTATCAGAAGAGATGTCCCCAAAATGTGCATGCTGAAAGGGGCAGTCAATGATTGCTGCACACAGACCATGGCAAACTCTTGTGCAGAGGAGACTGACCCACACTGCTCTGCCTTACCCTCCTGCCATCACACACACTGCAGGAAAACGCAGGGGAATTCCACAAAGGCTGGAACTGTGTGTGCAGGGAGGGAAGGAAAGCTTGCCTCTCAGATTTTTGGGGACTTTTCATCCTTCAGCCAGAGCCTTGTTGCACCTCATCTCCTGTCTTAGTCCCTTTCAATGGCAATGCCACCCCCTTTTGTCTCCACAGGTCTCCTGCAAGCGCAGAATCTCTTAACGCAACTACCTCAGCAAAGCCAAGCCAACCTCCTGCAGTCTCAGCCAAGCATCACCCTTGCCTCGCAGGTCAGCCTCACTCCTGCTCTGCTTGGGCTGTTTTGGGGGATTGAGACTCTGCCCAGGGAATGGACCATTCGTGGTGGTTACCTGAATGGGTGGTGTCTTTCTGGACAGCTCAGTTTTGTAGTTCCCACCCCAGTGTGCCTGTTTCCAGACTTTAACCTCCTAAATCTTTATTTTCAGCAGGAAGTTTTCGTGATTATTGATCCCTTGAGCTAATGGCAGTAGAGCATTGTTTGATTTCCTGTTAGGAAATTTCTGGGGCAAATTTGTGAAATTCAGAGGAGCAAGGTGTGGGCTGCCTAAAACCTCCAAAAGAGGATTACTGGCAAGTCCCTTTCTGGAGATTGCAGTGATGATCTGTCTTTACTGCAGTGTAGTTATCTTGATATCATTGCTAAGGTATTGCCAGTCTTACCAGTTACCATCTGTGAAAGTGAAGAGATTGTTAGAAGTAAAATATTAAAATGCTCTATTAGATATTTATTAAAATGTTAGAGCTCTCTGGTTAAGCTTTCAGACTGTAAGGAAAGCAGTTTAAGGTTGCACATGCCTGTAAATTCAGTTGTGCTTCACTCTGGGTTCTACTGTTCAGTTTAGTTTCCTGCCTGCATGCTGTTTCTCAAATGCCATGGTATATCACACAGCATCTTCCTGCCAACTTGGTTACATATAAGAATTTTCTAGTCTGCAATAACATGTCTGAGTCTATCAGAGCCTTAGAAAACTCTATTTTCTATTATACCACCTGTAGTATTTTTCATACACCATGTGGAAAATGGAATTTGTCTCACCTCTGTAGTTCATGCCTCAGTTAGCAGCATGATTCCTCACTAAAAATTACAAGTGGATTAAAAAAATATTAAAATACTAATAAAAAATTATGTAATGTGGGTGAGATCAGTAAAGTCATATTGCAGTAATTACCCACTCTGATTAATGTAAATTAAAAAATATTAAAAACCTTTAAGTGTGCCACACGTATCTGCAATTGTGGAAGGATCATATGCGATTACATTATTTCTCAAGTAATGGCATTATGGCTCTTGCCCTCCCTCTCCCATCTGCTGTGCACTGCCAAACACTGCACTGACCCAGGAGAAAAGCAGTGTAGGGGGCTGCAGAGAGCCCCAGCTGTCTGGGGGCCATTCCTTGCAGAAGAGCCTTTTCTGGGCCTTTGCACTGACTTGGCATAGACCTGTAGTGCTGCACAGACCTGGGGCTGTGCCTGCAAAATCAGCCTTTTACAGAGAAGAGAAACGTGACCTAAAAGGGATTCTTTCTGCACATTGCCTTTGCCTAATTTCTCCTGTCCCCAGTAGGTTCATTGTCATTGCTGAGGCTCTCAGTGGAAGGGTTAGAGGTGGAGCTGATGTTTTTGTGGTGGAAGAGTTGAGTCAGTCCCAGGAGATGGCACTGGAGGAAATGTGCCATGTCTGCTGCACCTGGGTGTGCCCACCCCTCCAGGGTTAAACCAGGACTCACACCTTTTGGGCTGATGGCAAAATTCAGTTTTAAAATGATTAAAAGGGATGAATGCCGAGCTGTCCATAGATGAGAGAAGGATATCAAGTAAATCAGTGAATATCTCTTCCTTTTCTGTAATTGCTTATGACAGAGCCCTTAAAAGGCTCTCATAGAGTTTTCTGAATTATGATTGCTCCTTCTGGAGAGAAATGTAAAAGTTCATTGGTTCTTTTCACAAGAACATCCCATACCCTTTCTGCATTTCAGTTGTTGGTGATGATTATTGTTCTCAGTGTGGTTTCCTCTCCTCTCTGCCTCAACAGCCAGCAACCCCGACACGCACAATAGCAGCGACCCCCATCCAGCCCCTGCCCCAGAGCCAGTCCACACCAAAGCGCATCGACACGCCCAGCCTGGAGGAGCCCAGTGACCTTGAGGAGCTCGAGCAGTTTGCCAAGACCTTCAAACAAAGACGCATCAAACTTGGATTCACTCAGGTGAGACTGGGGCCCTCGGTGCCTGCCAGTGGGCACAACCACAGGGCTCAGCTCTCAGGTCTGGAGGGAGGCTGCAATTCCAGCCTTTCCTGGGAGAACCTGCTTAAAGAGGGTTGTGCTCTGGCCTTTAGGGAGGGGATTTCTAGGAAAGAACAGCAAAAGCCATCCATCCATCTGACTTCCCCCTTGGTTCTAAAGCATAGCCATTTTCCCAGCAGGGGAAAACGTGCATTTACCAGCTCCAGATGTCATTGCATGGGCACTATTCATTCTATAGGATGTGACATGAATGGGACAAAGCACTTTAAAGCTGCCTTCAGAAGTACAAAGTCCCAAAAATCATACAGCACAATTAGCTGCGCTGTGTGTTTAAGAAGTGTATCACATCTGTGCAGTTGCTTTGGCTGTCAAAGGGGTTTTATCTCTCAAGTGTATTTTCCTATTAAACATCAATGATTTCTGTATTTAATGCTTTTGCTGAGGTTCCTAAACAAAACCTGAAAGGACTGTCACCTTTGAAGTTTGCTCCTTACAGAGGTGAACTGCAGTTGTGGTTTGTTTGCGTTTGTTTAAAAGCTCAGAAATACCCACAGAGCAGAAGAAAAGTAATCTTGTACATAGCCAAAAAGGATTGAATGAGGAGTACAATTAAAAGTACAAAGGGCATTTATATGTTCTGTTATTCTGTTGAGGGAAAAAGCTGCTTGAATCCAAGAGTCCTTTCTTAGTAATATTAAAATTAGTTTTTTCCCCCCTGCAAAATTCAAATACCTGTCCAGGTAAACAGTTAATTTTGGCAGGGGTCTGTGCTTAAGCATAAGCATGTTTTTGCTAGAAGAAAGGGCATGCAAAAATCACAGTGTTTGAGTGTCTGAGCTCAGAGCAGCCAATCCAACATAGGTGGTTTGTTCTCCCCCTGCAATAAGTACATTACTGTAGCTGAGAGGATGTGCTGAAGTCACATTTATTTCTCTGGCAAAGTCTTAAATGTTTGAAAAATCAGAGTTCACAATGAAAGTTCCTGGCAGCATCTTAATTATAACTCCAGAACAATGTTCTCAGTCCAGTGAGGTGCATTTGGTGGTGTGTGTGCCTCCTTCCCTCCGTGCTTTCCACTAGAGGGAGGCACAGAAACACAAGTGATGGACACACACAAAAGCTTGAATGGAGCACAGCAGAACAGAGTCACATACAATAGCTTTCCCATAGCCTGGCTGAGCAGGTTCATGGAGATCTCTCCTTATTATGTTCAATCTGCCCTCCTGTGAGATGATTAAAAGGCTAAACTAGACTTTTTAAGTTATATCCTAACCCTTCTTGATTGACCTTGTTGTGAATTTTCATGGTGAGGAAGAACGAGCCCAACTGCTCAGGCTTACATGTCAGTATTTGCTTTTGAGATTAAAACAGGGGAATGTTGAGAATGTGGTAAAATGGCATTTGGTCATTCCTGTCCCACTCCGAGTTGCCATGTGTGTCATTAGGCTGTTCTAATAACTTCTACCTAATGGCATAATTGGATGATAATTAGAGACCCCGATTACTTTGGTTTCCTATGGTTGGGATAAATGGACTGCCTTTCACAGGAGAAAAGAAATGTATTTCCAGTGGCACTGCAAGCCTTTTCAGACTCACACCACCCCTGCATTTCAAACATAATTGTAAAATTTAGTTTGCATTGCAAACTAATCACTCCCTACACTCTGTCCTGTGAACAATATAACAGGTTTTGAATGTCAGCAGTTCTGTCTCTTTGCCCACCCTGAAATCGGGTGATGGATTTCAATCCCCTCTGTTTGTCTTGCTCAGAAATATCTCATGTTTGCCATGCAGGACCCATGAGCACACTGCACCTTAGCACTGCTGCAGGCCCACTTGTGACTAATGGATTGTACAGATTCCAGCTATGCCAGGGTACAGTTTAGACAATGTTGTTTTTATTCTGTGAGAGGTGTTACCTCTGCTGCTGTGTCTGAGCTTCTTAGCAGAGCAGCACACACAACAGTGATGGACCTTCTGATCAGCTTCAGTTCATTAGCAGAGCTTCATTCAGCCCCCAGAGCAGATCAGGTGTGTGTGCAGTGCCTGTGACCCTGTTCCTGTTCCAACCATCCTTCCAGTGGTCCTCCCCAGGATATCAAATTCTCATCCCTCTATGTAGATCCCTTTGCCTGCAGCTGAAGTGCTGCCACCTTTTGGTATTGACAAAGAAATGGCCAACTATTCATTTGAAATCAGGTGGCAAATGTTAGTAAGAACAACATAAATAGCAGAATTAAATTTAGTTGGGGGACTGGAGCAAATTTCATAACTCTTCCCTGCCAAGACATAAATCAACTTACCTCTAAAATGGTTTACATAGCCAGGTTTTCTTCTTCATAAACCTGGTAGAGCATCCACTTTCCTCCTCTTGGAATGATTTATGAGCTTTAAAATGCACAGAATCCTGGCATAGATAGAGGTGTAACTGTGAGTTCCCACGTGTTTGCTCTGATTGAAGGGCATACAAACCAATTGTTCTGCTCCTCTTGTAGGAAGGAAATTGAGTTTTTTGCACAACCTGCACAATTCCCTAAGCCTATGGAGGGTTGTTTCCTTCCTCCCTTGTGTGTGGCCCCTCTGCATGCTGTGGGTGTGCCCAGAGCAGGCTCTGGGGGTGGATCTGAGCTCCAGGAAAGGCAAGCTTTACTCACAGTCCAACTAACCCTTCGCAATTCAACTCCACTAACCATGCTCAGCTTCCCAGGCTCTTCCTCCAGGCTTCTCAGACTGCATTTGGGGCTAAACAGGAAAAATCTAAGGAAAACTACTTCAGGCAAACAGTAGACTTGAAATATAAATACCCTTTTTTCAAAGGGCAAGACCTTCCAGCTTTAAAACAAAGCAAGAAAATGCTCAGGTGTTTTTAATTGGCACAGTCAGGAACAGATTGATTTTTTTTCTCTTAAACAAGACTTTTTCAAAGTATATACAACATAAATGTATATTTATTAGGATAAGCAGAATGTCTGATAGCTAGGTAAAACTGAGTTTTGAAAAGCAATAGGAGATATAAAGAGATGAGCATCTCTTTGTAAATCTCCTGGATAGCTTTTTGGCAGATGGGTAATGATAGTCAAGACTACAGTTAATCATTATTTGAAATGGTTCAACTTCTTGTCTGCTTTGAAATGTGTATCTGTTGGGGAAAAGTTCGGCTCAAACCTCAGAAGATACTAAAGATTCAGATAAGAATATTTCTGCATTTATTTAACTGTGACATGTGTTTGCAGAGATCTTGTTCAAGAGTATTTTCTGGTAATTTGAGAACATGAATTCACTGCATTTCTGCTTATTGGGACTTTTCTTCTTCTGTGTAAAATATGCAGAAACTTAAACCTTCTCCTAAAGAGAGCTTGGCCTTTATTTTATTTTAAAGAACTAAGAGAAAAATGACAAGATAATATTCAGTGGAATGTGGTGCTCAGTGATAACACTAAGGAGACAAAGCATGAGGGATTTCCTGGAAAGAGTTCCCTGGTTAAACTGAGGGAGGTTTGACATTTCTCTCTCTTGCTCTAGCATGGCTCTGAACCTGCACTCCCACATAGCAGTGGAGGCACCAGGAGAGCACAGGAGGGTGACAGGAGTCCTTGCTGTGGAAGTGCCTGTGTCAGTGAATGCTGTTTTCTCTCTCTTTGTGCAGGGTGATGTTGGGCTCGCTATGGGCAAACTCTATGGAAATGACTTCAGCCAAACTACCATCTCTCGCTTTGAAGCCTTGAACCTCAGCTTTAAGAACATGTGCAAGTTAAAGCCACTGCTGGAAAAGTGGCTCAATGATGCAGGTGAATGAGTCTGGGTGTTTCTTCACCAGCCAACCAAACCAGTAGGACTCTGAAATCCAAGGGCTTGCTTTGTGCCCTTCTGGTTTTATGAAGCTCCCAGTCTTTGTAGCTGTCCATGGGACAAACAGTCATGTAGGAATAAGGTCCTTCCTTCCCTTGCCATGTGCCTGTGTGCATCCAAACAGTTCCAGTGGGAGCTCCCAGAACTGTCTTCTGCAGACAGCAATAATTGCATGGGATGAGGTACAAAGTGTGTCACAGTTTTCCTCCTTCATGTGTGTTAATGCATATAACTTCTAATCCTCTCCTAGCTTCCTTTTCCAGATGTGTGGTAGGGAGAGGTTTGCATGATTTGTTGTGTCAGTAGGCAGAGCTTATTGCATCCATCTCCTTCCACACCCCTTTGTGCATTCTTTTCATCTCTCTCAAGGGTCCATATAAATAGAAATACTCTCTTTCTCCCCATAGGAAGAGTTTTTGGGGGGTTAGGTTTTGTTTATCCTTCCCATATTATTTTTATTCTGGGATGTAAGTTATTCATTATGCCAGTGTTGGTAGTGATTTTTTTTAGCTCCCACTGGCAAAAGGAGCTTGTATGGTAGTGCTAGGAATTAGGATAGAAAGGGTCCAGGAGCTCTGTCAGCCAGTTTTTTCTTCCAAGTCTGCAACTGTGCAAAGTAGAAAACTGCTGGGTATGTTAAACAGATGGCAGGGATGGTGTGTGCCTTCCTGTTTCTGCCTAAATGGAGAGAGCTCGATGCTGGTGCCTGCAGTATTCTCTGAAATCTTGAAAGTAATTGCATGCAGTGTTGAAAATTCCTCCTGCACTGAGAAAAGGAAGTGTCAGTGGTGCTGACAGGGGTTATCTTTGGGTATCTAGAGCTGTGATAGAAAACATAAGTGTCTCCACACTGAGTGCTCAAGTCCACAGGCCAGTGCTGCAAGGAGTGCCAGAGTTTGCTTTCCCTGCTAGCCTGAAGGAATACTTGGAACTGCAAAGTTCAGTGAAGGACTAAACAGTGCTGAGGTCCTTCACAGCTTGGGGAACTATTGTCTTGGGTTCTGACTCAGTGCCATGGAAATGTGTGGAAGGCTGCTTGTTTTACCTTTAGGTGAAAGCAGGCAGGAGGAGCATCCTGATGGTTCCCTCCTTTGCATGACATGGGAGTGTTGTAGAATTTGTCACAGAACTCAGCTTGTTCTCGGGGGTTTTCAGTCTGAGGAGGGGTTGCAGCACATTTACAGGTGCCTTACTGGGGAAAACAAAGAACAACCAAGAAAAGACCTGCCCATTTGAGTGTACCAGAATGGTGTTAGGCATTGTGAATTTAGACATCTGCTTCCCACCACAAACCCCAGTGCAGCGAGGGAGCTCCAGCCCTAATTAGTAATTTGGTTTAAATTCCCTGCTGGAAGATGCCTGTTGGTTATATTGCACCTCCTGCTCCAGAGTGGATTAAGTGTTCTCTCTGTGCTCCTGTGTGAAGCCAGGAAGGCAGGACTAGGGGGTAACAGCTAGAGCCCTGCTGAAGCCAAGGAGGGGCAGCTGCTCCCTGTGCAGGCTCTTTGGTAGCACTGAGTGAATATCTGTAAGATGTCCAGAGAGAGGAGATTGAACACTGTGAAGCTGGCTCTGAAATTCTCTTCCTCTAGAGCACTGCAGAGTGGGTGAAAGAAAGTTCAGGCTGCTCAGATTTTTGTCATAATTGCCTGTGACTTTCAGCTGTGGCTCATGGATATCAGTTACTGCTTTTTCTCTTTATCCTGGGACTTGCAGTGAGTGAGTGTGGAGTGCAGTGAGATCTGGGAGACAGACTTGGTATAGCTGCTATAAAAGGGATATTGTGGTACCAAACAGGAGCATGGCTCTGGGCTTACTTGTAGCTTTTTAGTTTCAAGTATATGTTGTCATTTGTAAATACAGTGATTAATGCATGCAGTCTTCATAAATCTCTATATGTAGAAAGTGGGTCTTAATATCCCTTGCACAGATGAAGAACACTTGCATTAGACTGCACTGCATTCAGATGCAATCTCCTGATTTGTGCTACTTCCTTCTTTTCCAGAAAACCTCTCATCTGATTCAACTCTCTCCAGCCCAAGTGCCCTGAATTCTCCAGGGCAAGGGATCGAAGGCTTGAACCGTAGGAGGAAGAAACGCACCAGCATAGAGACCAACATCCGTGTGGCCTTAGAGAAGAGTTTCCTGGAGGTCAGTGCCCTGGGGCTGTGCCCAGCACTGGGAGGGAGGGAGAGGTTTGGCAGGGACATCTGTTAGAGTGAGCCCACTGCTGTGCTCTTCAGGAAGGTGTGGGCACTGAACAAGGGGAATACCAAAGCTGTGCTAAGAAGTGCACCTCAATGTCTGCTTCACTTTAGATAGCACAAACAAACACCAACCCCTCCCAGCAAACTCCCTGGTCCTTGCAGTTCACTGACACTGTGATTTTGCGTTCCAGTATCCCAAGCTGTAGATCTAAACATGACCCCTTGTGAGGATGGGTAAATGGGGCAACAATCTAAACATGTATCATGTGAGGGTTTGAGCTGGAGTGCAGAAACACCCACTGAGGTTTGTCTCTGCTGTACCACTGATCAGCCTCTGGACCTAAATCACCATGGAGATTTCTGCCTCCCAAAGAAGGAGCCACAAGGTGAAGCCTCAGCAGGTCATTGCCAGCTCTCAGGTGCTGTCTCCTTTCCCCAGAACCAAAAGCCTACCTCGGATGAGATCGCCATGATAGCTGACCAGCTGAACATGGAGAAGGAGGTGATCCGCGTTTGGTTCTGCAACCGGCGCCAGAAGGAGAAGAGGATCAACCCCCCCAGCAGTGGGGGAACCAGCAGCTCGCCCATCAAAGCAATCTTCCCTTGCCCAACCTCACTGGTAAGGACTGAGAGCTGGGTTGGCAAAGGTCACTCAGAGAGAGGGTGCTGCTCTGCTCACTGGGGAGGTTACACGGGCTGGGCTGCACTGGCTTGGTGCAGCAGGCTTGTCCTCACTTATTTGTATTTAAAGGGTTTAAATATTTCATTTGGATACTGTGTGAGATAATGCTTAGAAGTCAGGCCTTCAGTGTGGGTGTTCTGTTTATTCTGATTTGCACTTGGCTTTGTTGCCTTGAACTTATTTCAGGTGGTACCTCTGGTTTGTGTCTGGACTTTCCCTCTTACCTGAACTGGGTTTTTTTCAAAATCATAGTAATAAACCCCACTTAAAGCTCCGCCCCTCCCCTCTGGTTTTGGCTGCTCTCATAGGTAAATGAGCAGCACTAAAACATACCATGCACTGGAACAGATTGCCCAGAGAGGGTGTGGGGTCTCCTCCCTGGGGATATTCCAGAGCCCTCTGCACACATCCTGTGCCACGTGCCCTGGGATGGCCCTGCTGCACCAGAGCACCCACTGTGGTCCCTCCCACCTGACCCCTTCTGTGATGCTGCATCATTTGAAGACTTACATGATGCAAATCCAATGATACCACTGTTGTCACTTTTAGTCAGAAATTATTTATATAAAAAAAGACATGGAACATAGAAACAGTTTAGCTGATACTCATGTAATTAATTTCCCGCACTTGTATTTGCCTCAGGTAAACACAAACTTCATGAAAATAAGAGTAACAAAACACATGCATCAAGGTTCCTTCAGCACCTTTGCTACCAATGTCCATGGAGGTCTGTTCTCATAAATAGAAACAGTAGCTCTTAGATTTCATAGTAGCTATGCTAATAGGAATGTGGTGGAATTTATGTAGCCTGTAGCTGTCCTTTTGTAGTGTTTATTCCACCTTCATCACTGTAGTAGCTAATATCTTCCAGTACTTCATTAAACCATTAATTTTGGTGATGTGTTACTCTTTCCCCTCATCCTTGTCTCAGGGTGTGTGCATGCAACCTTTTGTTTCAGGGGAAGGGATGTGTTAAATGTAGTGAGTCTTTTTTTCTATTATTGTGTATTTTTTCCCTGATTGCAAAGCAAGGTTGCATGCCTTGCTGCCAGAGCAGAACACAGTGAGATTTATGAGTGTGTTCTGGGAACTGTGCAAGTTCACTCAGACTGCAACTTAAGGAAGCTTTCCTGCAGAAATGTCCCTGTTGTTAGAACCTGCATTTGTGTGTAACACTGAGGTGTTACCCACAGTCTCCCTTTTATCAGTGATGTTTCACTGAGCATTCTCACTCCCTGGAAGCCTCTCTTCAGGCTGTGCTACCCCTGCAGTGGATGTGTCAGCCCTGCTGCCCCAGCCCTCACTGTGGATTCCCTGTGTCAGCTCTGGAGATGGTGTGCACAGGGTGCTTGGGCCTGGTTTCCCAGTGTGACTGCAGATAGCCCTGTGGGGGCTGAATTAGCCCTGACTGTTCCCTGGGGCTGGCTGGCAGTGTGAGCTGCAGCCTGGCTGCCCCAGGGCAGGGCAGGGCTCACAGCCAGCACTGCAGGGAAGGCTCCTTTGGGGGCAGCCCAGTCCTGCCTTGCCTGGAGTCACTCACTGTGACCACGGGCTGAGCTGTATTAATTGCAGGTCATTCCCTGCCCTGAGATATGGATGGTGACCTTGGCCTTCACTGCTGGGTGGCCAGATGACAGATGTGGTGTATGGGCTGCATTAGTGGGAGCTGTGCTGTGTAGCCAGCTCCTCTTTAGCTCACACACCATTCCAGAGAGGCAGAAAGCTTTCACATCTGTCCCAGGTGCCCCAGTCTTGTTTAAAATGCAGGAAGCTTTTGGCTCCCTATAACAGAACATGCAGCATGAGAGAGATTTCTCTGATAATAAACTTAAGGTAAGAGAGGGGAAAGGAGGAATGGTTTAGCCTGTATCCTTGGCTGTGTTCTCTTGGGCAACTCTAAAGGATTCATTTCTCTCATTGATGTATAACAGCCTTCAAATATTACTGTTGGACACCATTTCTTGTCCATAAAATGTCCTTTCTCTCCTTATATTTCATTTTTCCTCATAAGCTGGTTAGTCCAGTCTTAAATCTTGGGTGTTGATCTGTAACATCTTCAGTTTTCTTGTAGCTTTCTTGTAATAAGCCATCCATAAGTGAAAACTGCATTTGTATGTTTTAAAATTCAGAGATCCTTCCCCTGGCACAAGTAAACTTATCAAAGTAAAGCTTATAGTTGGGTTGAGTAAAAGTGAAATGTTATCCTGCTTCTCCATGTAAGCACATTACCCTAAATACCTTTGGTGATGCTGGGGCATTTACAGAGTTTATCAAAGAAAGAGATGTGGAGCTTTTGAAAATATGTTTAAACAAGAAAGAAACCCATGCAGGAATAATGTATTTTGTAATGCTTTCTGTAAGAGTGACTCTATTAAAACAAGGTGCTCTCTTTGAGGGGAGGCAGAGAGAGATAACTTGCAGTCTTGAGACAGTGTGGTTATATCTCCTTCAAATACTGAATTTTTAAGAATAAAGATATTGCTGGTAATTAAAGAAGGTATTACAGTTGTTCCACTGAATGATAAAATAACAGAATTACAAAAAAGTGAGTTTATATGAAGTGTTTTCCTGGCTAACTTCCTCAGCTGAGGATGGGAAGGAAGAAATCCATGTGTAGTAGGTGACTCTGTGAGCAGCTGAGCAGTTCTGTTTCTTTTTGCCCTGCAGGTGGCAACCACGCCAAGCCTTGTGACCAGCAGTGCAGCTACAACCCTGACTGTCAACCCCGTGCTCCCTCTGGCCAGTCCTGCTGTAACCAGTCTGTCAGTCACAGGTAAGGGCAGCCTTCTGCTGGCACTGCACCAACCTCCACCATCTCCCCTTTTTACACTTCAAGTCCTGCACTGATGTCCCAGGACATTCTTGTCATTGGTCCTTGTTACTCCTCTAGGAAACTTTGGTCTTTGTGACCACTGAGGTGACTTTTTTGGGGGGAAAAATCACAGGTGATGCTGAAATGAAATATAGTGGAATATAATTCCATTGCTGGCTTCTAGAGCTCCTTGGTCACTTCATTGCAGTCTGCTCTTTTCATTTGACCTCTTGGTGCTACAGAAACCTGTTTTTGCCTGTCTCAGCTGGGTGTGCAGCTCAGTTCAGTGGGCAGGGGTTTCTCTGCAGCCCTGTCTGTTCTAACCAGAGCCACCCTTGCAGGCACAACAGAAAGCACCTCCAACAACACGGCGACAGTCATTTCAACAGCACCTCCAGCTTCTTCAGCGGTGACATCGCCCTCCCTGAGCCCCTCCCCTTCTGCCTCAGCCTCTGCCTCCGAGGCCTCCAGTGCCAGTGAGACCAGCACAACACAGACAACCTCGACGCCCCTGTCCTCGCCGCTGGGCACCAGCCAGGTGATGGTGACGGCCTCAGGGCTGCAGACAGCAGCTGCAGCTGCCCTGCAAGGAGCTGCCCAGCTGCCTGCCAATGCCAGCCTGGCTGCCATGGCTGCTGCAGCGGGGCTCAGCCCGGGCCTCATGGCATCCTCACAGTTTGCAGCTGGGTAAGGACATGGGGGGCAGCAGGGGGGGCAGGAGGGCTCTGGGGTCAATTGCTGTGTGTGTCACTGGGTTCTGCTCATCCTGGGGCCATTTGTCTCACATTGGGAAGGGTTACTCACACATGGGAACTGGCCCTTCCCACCGACCAACACAAATACTGTGTCCACTTTAAGAGTGAAAAAGCTGTGTTGCAACAACACTGTTATTTGATAAGTCCTTCATCCCACTGCAGAGCTGAGGAGCTGCAGCTTAGCCCTGAATCACAGAATCTGGGCAACTCATTGTAAAATGGAGAGAGAACCTGGACCCACTTCCCCCTCTGTATTCATTTCTCCATCGTGAGCAAGAAGTTGTAAAAGGTGCATGATGATGGATTGTTGGAGTTGTAGTTTTACAAATGTTGCTCAGACAGATGACTTTGTCTCTTTAATTCCTCTTGGTTTACACATTCCTTATCTGAATTTGGGAGAGGATGATTGCTCTCTAACAAATGACACTTCCCCCAAAATACTTTACAAGAATATTTTGCAGAAACAGTCAATACAAGTTGTGTATTTGCAGTGCCTGTACTTGTCACTGACCACTCAGAGAGGAAAAACTAAAATCAACTAAAAATAGCCCTTAGTCTCTAGTCTTTCTTTTATCCCTGCCCCTTCTCACCATTTTTTAAAAATTTTAAATATGATGGTATATTTCTGAACAGTAACAAACTTTTCTTTCAAGTAACACTGTTTCCCTTTTGCCCTTCTTCCCTGCTCCTGCTTCCTGCAGAGGTGCCTTACTCAGTCTCAATCCAGGGACATTAGGTGGTGCTCTCAGCCCAGCCCTGATGAGCAACAGTACACTGGCAACTATTCAAGGTCAGTAATGTTCTGTTAATGCATCTCTGTCATACAGCTTCACTTTATGTGGTTTCTTTTTCTCTGCCAAAGGAGGGCACTGACTCCTCAGCATTGCACATACATTTTGTAGCGTTAAAGGTTTTACAAAATTTAAATGTGCAAATACATTTTGTGTATCTCACGTAAGAGCAGGTACAGCTACAGAGAGGGGATCAGAACCATGTGATTTACAGGAGGCATTTAAGATGCTGAATATGATCTGGAACTTACTTTGTTATCCTCACCTCACTGGCCTCTGTCTCTAGCAGGTTAGAGAGCTGCTTTTTATAGCTCTTCTCTAGTCTACCTGAGCAGACCTGCACCATTCTGAGGTCTCTCAGGAGGGCAGTTCTCAGCAAGTCTTGATCCTGAATTCTTGTCCTCATACGTATTTAAAAAGAACATCTGACAGACATCCTCCCTCCTAAAGTCCTTACATAGAATTTTAAATATATAAATCCTTGTTTAGAAGACAAAACATTTACTTCAGGAGTGGCAGAGGTGGCCAGAAGTTACCACTGACCTCAGCCAGAGTTGTTCTCAGTTTGCAGTCTGTCATAGCCCCAGTGCCTTGAGATGTAGCTAAGCTGTGTGTTCAAATATCCCCTAAACTAGCTGAACCAATCTTGTTTCCAGGTTACAAGAGAGAGCCGTGTCATAGAGTGTCAGAGCTAAATTTAGGAGATGATAATCTAAGGCAGACTGAGCGCTGTAGACAGGTGAGAGTGAGTTGTAACAGTGGTTGGTGAGATGTCAACATTCCAAATGTCCTGCTCAGGGTTCCATGGCCCTGTCCGTGCTGGGATAGCTGTCATTGCATGGGAACTCTGCTCAGCCCTTCCCTCTGCAGGCTGCCCCAGTGTACAGCCCTCTGGGGCAGGAAACACAGGCCACGACTGTGCTTGAAGGGCTGAAGAGAGGCACGGTGGGGTTTTAGAGGCAAACAACAGGCATTTTAATGTATGCAAGGTCTTGTCTGATTGTTCTTTAAAAAAGAAGCACCCTGTGATGAGACAACTGTGGCACAGAGAGCATGTGTATCAGAGACAAGAGAGCACAGAGAACCCTCCCTTCAGGCACAGTTTGCATTGTTGCTCCCTGCTAACAGTGTCTCCTCCCTGCCCAATTCTCCCTGTTTAGCTCTTGCATCTGGTGGCTCTCTTCCAATAACATCACTGGATGCAACTGGAAACTTGGTGTTTGCCAATGCTGGAGGCACCCCTAACATCGTCACTGCCCCCCTGTTCCTGAACCCCCAGAACCTCTCTCTGCTCACCAGCAACCCTGTCAGCCTGGTCTCTGCAGCTGCAGCCTCCGCAGGGGCCTCGGGACCCGTGGCCAGCCTTCACGCCGCCTCCTCCTCCTCCTCCTCCTCCGAGGCCCTGCAGAACTCCCTGCTGAGCGTGGCCTCTGCCAGTGGGGCCTCCACCACCACCACTGCCTCCAAGGCACAGTGAGCCTGGGCTGGCATCTGCTGTGCCAGCAGGGCTGGGACTGCGAGCGCCGGCGTCCTCTCCCCGTGGGGCTGGCGACGGGACACAGAAGGAGAAACACAAACGTACAAAAAAACCACAAAAAAAAAATCCCCAAAAGCAAAACAGGAAGGATTTAAAGCTGGGACGGACATTTGCCTAATTTTATAATAAACACTGTCTTTTCAGGATCGCTTCATGGATCGGAGAACTTTCTAACCAAAAATGTAAAAAAAACAAAAAAAACAAAAAAACCACAAAAAAACAAAAAACCACAAAAACACAAAAAAAGTGAAAGGACTACTTATCATTTCCAGCAGTCACAATGACAAGTTAAGGTGGGTTATCAATTCAAACATAGGAAGGGGATTTCTTGTTTCTTTTTGGTCTAAATATCTTTCTTTTTTAATTATCATTTTATAGGTCTGTTGTACAGGCCATTATGTCATACAAGGTGTTTATAATCGTATCAATCATGTTGGGGGTTCCTTTCTTAACTGGTACAATTTAGGCAGGCCTGTATTACTGGTGTATCTCTATTATTATTATTATGATTATTATTATTATTATTTTTATATATATAGTTTGGACGCGTTTGTCTTTTGCTCCTGGATTATTTTCAGCGAGCTCCCACACCAGGGGGGAGGGCGGGGGGGTGGAGAGGGAGAATGGAGCACAAAGAGACTTTCTGTCCTAACCTTCTGGGAATGTTCTGAACGTTTCCTCATCCCTGAATTTGTCTGATGGCTCCTGGTGGGGTCAGGAGAATCCACACATCATTGGGGCAGGAGGGTCAGTGTGGCACTGAGATCACTGTGTGCAAACTCCAGGCTGCTCCTGCTTCTGAGGCAGAAGGAGGAATCAGTTCTGAATGCAGTTCTCACAATTCTTTAGACAAAAAAGGCCAAATTCTGCTCTCAGCTCTGTGTGCTTGGCTCCTCTCACTTCAGGGAGCAGGTGTGACCTCCCCATGTGGGCTGGGTGACATCCCAGTGGCTCTTCTGCTCCAGGGGTGCTCTTTGGCTGTGCAGGAGCACACAGATGTTCCCAAACATCAGGTTACCCAGGCTAATTGGCACTATGTAAAGCGACATTCACAGTCCTCAATCCCCTCCAGGAGAGCTGGTGCAGATCTCCAAAGCTCAGATTCCCCCTGTTCATAGCAATACTCCTTTTGTGATGCTTCCAACGTTGTGCTTAGGAAAAAGATTCTAGTGAAGAAGTGCTTGTGGCTGCAGAGCCCAGAGCCAGCAGAGTGGAGCAGAAGGTGCCATGGTTTATGCCAGCACAGAGAGCCAGCCCTGGGGCTTTGCACACACAGGGGATCTCACTGAGTGGGAACAGCAATAAGTGTCTCTGAGCACAGTGCTGGGGCTGTCCTGGCACTGCAGCTGAGCCAGGGAGCAGAGGACATCTTTGTGGATGAGGAAGGGGAAGGAACTGTGCAGAAGTTAGATCTGTATATTCTGAAATATACAATCTAGTATCGGAACCAAAAAAAAAGGAAAAGGTTTTTAAAAAGAGAAGACTGGATCACTGCAATGCAGTTCACTTTGAACTTTCCATTCCTGATGGATTTAAAGGTTTCTGCCATGTGTATAAAACTGAATGACTTTTAGCTAGTGAGGATATTAGAAGAGTCCCTTTCCCACCCACCCCGTTCTCCTTTGTCACCAGAGTGTCCTAACCCAAGGAGCTGATGTGTTCATTGTGTTGGTGATTCAGGGGGATCCTGGAGCTTCTCATCCAGGATCCAGAAGGCAGCAACTTTGAACTCCAGATGTGCTTTGGGTTGTGACCTGAGCATGTGGGCTTTAACTCCAGATGTGCTTTGGGTTGTGACCTGGGCACGTGGGATTTGTGTTTGCACTCAAGTGGCAGAACCCCTTTTCTCTCTCTCCCCCCCGCCGTGGTTTTGCTCTGTTCATCTCTCTCTCCACCTTCCTGTTTTACTGATATTTAAACCAATTACCCCTAAAACTTCAGAACTAGTGAACTGCAAGCAGGGAAACTAACAAATGTCCGTCCACCGTTTCTTATGTGTTTTTGATTTTTTTATGTTTTATTTTTTTAAAACTAAGCTTGAACCAAAGTCAATTTCTAGCAAGCTGCTGTACTAATGGACTAGTTTGTATAAGTGCAGTTCAGATGCAGAGAGGCGATAGATGCTACTGACAATTTCTTTTTCATTTGTCTTTTGTTTTTATTAATTTTATATAAAAGTTGCTGCTTGTTTTTAATATTTTTTTTTGGTTGGTAATTTGTGTTATCCTTGGGGCAGACTCTTAACTTGATTTGAATTTGTTTTCTTTTATTTGATGTGTAAATAGAATGGCAATGTCAGAGGATTGTTAATGCAGCAGGTCCCACCTTTATCCCCCCAGTATGGATGAATCTGAGTATTTTTGATGTGTCTCTGTGTCCTCAGGCTGTGCAGGAGACTTTTAGGGCTAAGACTAACACTGCAGAAGTGGAATTGGCCCAGAGTAGGAGCTTCAGAGCAGGAACAGGTACAGCTGGGTGGGCTTCAGGGAGGAGGGGAGGAGCAGAGGAGGAGGTGCTGGTGCCCACTGTGTCCTCTGGAGCACTGTGGGTTCTACCAAAGGAGTGCCCTGGGAGTTGTTCAGTGAGTAGGAGGATGGGAGGAGCTGCAGCTGCAGAGTTCCCTCCTGGCTCTGAAAGGTCCTGCTTACTTCCTAGGCCTGTGCAAGAGCAGCATTTATCAGGAAGCTTTTTTGTTACAGGGAGGATACTGGTGTTTTTTCCAGTGTCTCCTCTGTTCCCCAGGGGTTGGGGTGGGGTGGGGGGCACGGGCCTGGGTATATCCAGGAAACACAAAGAAAGGTGGGCCTTAAATCAGCAGCAAATCCTCTCTCCAAAGTTCCAAGAGACTGTGCCATTAGCTGTCTGAATGAGTTTTCATGTCCCATTCTTGCTGGTTTGTGGTTGGGAGAGGGTCTTGTTGAGTACATATCTGGAACACTAATGCAGCTTGGATGGTTTATTTATTATAAAAATCTGCTTTTTTTCCTGACTACCTTTGCATTGGTCACATGGCTTTGGTGTGAGCACCTTATACCCCCTCACCCTCCTCCTCTCCACCCCTTCACCCTCTCTGGGGCCCAGATTCCAGGGAATTTCTTAGCAAGTCTTTTTCTGAGAGAAACTGGAAACTCAGTAGCCACATATCCAAGAAAAAGCTTGTTTTCACTTGCAGAAGCTGAAATAATGGCCAAACAGCACATATCCCATGGTGTCTGTTGCCAGAGTGCTCTGATTTATTGTCCTAAAACAGCCCTCTGACTGACTGACTGTTGTTGCTGTTCCTGGAGCTTTTCAGCCCTGTCAGTGCTTTTCCCCATGGGTGCTGCCTACCTCTGGTGTTTGGTGAGCTCTGGAAATCAGACTGGCAGTGGGTGTACATCTGCCTGGTTTAGAGCACGTGCTCCTTCAGAGCATGAAAAGAACATGGGATCATGGACTATAACTTAGCAACAGCTTCCTTTGAAATCATTTCATTTATTTTGTTTCTGAGTTACTGTACAGTATGTGTTGGTAGAATTCCTTTTCTGTCATGTAACTCTGAGGTGCTCAGGGTGTTCATACAGACTTCTGGAACCATGAGCTAATGTTAAAATGCCACTGTGTGGACATGTTTCTGCAGCTGAGTTAGTGAAGGGCACAGGAGTGTTGATTCCTTCAGTCTGTGCACATTCCTGCACAGCAACGTTCTCTAACAGAGAAATTCCCTCTTTTTGTTACAAACAGACCAGCACAACCATTACAGCTGGAGCCATACCACAGATATTAAACCAAAACAGCACCTCAGTTACCTTAAACATAAATTCATATTTTCTTAGATAAAGATTTACTATACAAAATGATCTTAGAGAGACAAGTAGCTTCTCATGGTCATCAGAATGTTTTAGGGCAAAGGAGTGCATCTGGTCTAAGCTTTCAGTGATCCTTGTTTTCCAACTGGAAGTTTAAAATGTAGATCTATTTATTGCCATGTTAACTTTCTGAAGAGTCCCTCTTGCCTGTTCCTGTTCTGCTGGAGATGGTGAAGTGATGTTTGTCCACAGGGCCTGGGTCTCCCTGCTGGATGCACCCCTGGCTCTGCCCAGGGTGGTGTTACCAAAGGAGAAAGCTGGCCTGCTGCCCCCACTGCCTTTGTGGTTGGTGGTTCTCACACAGCCAACTCCAGTTCCTTTATATTTTTGCAACCAGTGCATCTTTCTGTCCCAAAGTACCATAGCAATACAGAACTCAAGATCCCCACCTTGCACAGGTTCCACCCTCTCAGTCTTTGAATCTCCTGTTGCTGCTCGTGAGTTTTTCTTTCCTTCCCAGCTGGAAGGCCCCTAAAATACTGTAAAGATATTGGACAGAGGAGAATTTGTGGAAGACTTGTTGGCTGATGGTTTGCAGTCTCTTAAACTGTTCCTATCTTTGTCTCCACGATCTGAGTGGTACCTGGTCCCTCTGTGTCAGTGCAAGTAGTGTCAGTGCTTTGGGAGCCATGGGAAGCAGCTCCTCTGTCTGCATCTCTTCACACATGAACACACCAGGCAACATGCAGGGAAAAACTTGGTGTTTTTGGGCTTATCTATCCCCATTTGCTCTGTCTGCCTCTTCTCCCAGGATCCTCCCAGTTAGGTCCATGCCCTGAGCTCTCACCCCTGGGATGCTGTTAGGAGGGTTGCACTGGGGGAGAAGAGACATCTTTTAGTCGAGTGGTCAGGTAAGGTCAGCACACAGAATGTATCAGGTACTTCTTCTCTGACCAAATTCCTGCACCCAGAGCTTTGTCTCGGGGCTGCTCTTGGCTCTGCCAGTGGTTCCCTGCTAAGAACCGTCCAGCACTGGAATTCTCTGGGCCCCTCCCTCCCTCCTCTCCTCTCCTCCCCTCTCCCTCCTGGCCCTCCCCACGTTCCCTCAGCGAAAGGTAGCACCATTCAGCTCTGAGAACAATACTGGTGGGTAGCAGCTGGCTTCTGGCACCTTCATAAAATACCTCAGCATAGCTTAGCATTGTCGCAGAACTGGTTTTAAACTGAGAAATCAGAAGAGAAAAGCAAACTTTATAAATAGTGGAGATAATTCTAGCTGTAGAGTTTAGTTGAACTGATGTTTATTATGATTGATAAACATGATTATGCTGTATGTATTT
>JAXCLP010000001.1:4670054-4704126 GCA_035584035.1 Lepidocolaptes lacrymiger | reverse complement strand
ATGTATTTGAGATCCTGTTTATAGGTTACAACTTTATAGGGTGGGGTGGGGGCGGGTGGATGTCGGGGCAGAGAGGGGGGGTTTGACTGTGTTAGAAGGAAAATGTTTGCTCATGAATTTTTTTCCTCGTATCTGTCTTGCCAAAGGAAACATTTTGTCGCTCCTGGGTTTGGGATTGTTGTTGGGTTGGTTTCTCTGTGGTCTAATCTGCAGCACAGCACGTGGTGGCACGCAGCTCACTGAGGGGGTTGCTGGTCAGGGTCCTTCCCAGGGTACACACTGCCCTCCCTGCCCCTCCTGGCACTGCAGATGGGGCAGCTCCTGCTGGGGGCTGGGGCAGAGCCAACTGGGGGGTTCCAGCTGAGCTGCTCCAGAGCTGAACTGGGTCCGTGTGGAGCTTCGGGAAGGGACAGGAATGGTTGTCGCATCTTAATCTGTCTGGGAGAGCAAAAGTGAAACAGGTTCCTTTTATCCCCCTTGTCTTGTTACTGAATGTAGGGCTTGTAGTGCTTGAGAATAGGTGGAAAACTTTTTAAACACTTCCTTTTCTAATAGCAATGCTAATCCTGTCTAGACCAAAAACTATGAAAGAAAAAACCAAACTGAGAGGTGAAAGCTAACCTACTCCTAACAGCTGGCTGGTCTGCCTGCAAGGGTTGGAATACTGTGAGAGGGTTGTGGGAGAGGAGCTTTGGGGTGGTGGTGGCGAGGGAGGGGGGTGTTCTCCTGGCCTGTGTCTGGTGTGCTGGGGGGAGTGGCAGAGGAGCGAGTGGTGCCTGCCCTGGGAGGGGTGGCAGCCCCTCGGTGTGGGCTCCAGGCTCCCCCCGTGCCCCTGGCAGGGGACAGGGCAGGGTGTGTGGCTGTGTGTGTGTGTGTGTGCTGACCCAGAGAGGGGGCTCTGGAGGAGCTCAGCCCCACTGGGGGGGACGAGTCCCAGTGGCCTCGTAGGGAACCAAAGGCACTGATACGTTGTCAGCTCTGCTGTTCTCAGAGCGGGTAAGAGGAGAAGCTGGGTGGGGCTTTTGGAGCTTTGGGTCAGTGTCCCTTTCTCTAAGGACCTCATCTCTTTCGGGTACTCCCACCTTTCCTGCACAGAGATGCTCTGGCTCTGTGAAGGCAGACAGTGTGTGGGTTTGCCCAGTGCTGCAGGTCTTAGGCTGATGTTGGGATACAGTCAGGGAAAACTGTTTCTTTCCTTCAAATGTGGAAGCAGTGTAGTCCAAGGTCAGAGTCTGTTCAACAGCTTTTGCAAATGGTCCTTCTCTTAAGGGGGGGACCTTGGAGACTCCTTTCTTTGCTCCCCAAAGGAGCCTGGTACATGTTCATGTATCGTGCTATTGGGCTGAGCTGTTTTATCAGTGAACTTGGTGAGCTCTTGTGAAGAAAGGGAGGGAGGGAGGAAGGGGGACAGGTGGGTTGTCCAGCTCCCCTTCCTCCGGACGCCAATCGGGTTGCAGAACTTCACTGAAAGCTTTACTAATAGAATTGTTGTTCTGACATTATGTAAAAGTGGTATTAATATTGTGTGACTTTTCAAAGAGCTAGTTAGATTTATAGATAGGTAATAGGGATATTGAAGAAATGACTTCTCAAAGAAAAGAGCACTTGGAACAAAAGAAGTGGAAAACAAGGTGTGCTTTATGGAAAACAAATCTGAGGAAGGAAATGAAACAGCTTGTGGGAGGCGAGGGAAGACGATGCCCTTTGGCGTTCCTTAGTGCTGCTGAGGCTCAGCCCAGAACTGGAACAATCCCCCCTCTGCCTTAGTTCATCTCTCTACCAAACAGGACATTGTCAAGTAGCTCAGACCAAAATGCTGATCTGTCTTAAATCTCTGTTAGACTGCTGGGGAATTCTCCGGCAGAGCTTTACATAATACCGGAAGAGACTTAATTTATCACATTAGTTTCCCCTTTCCTCCCAAAATTGTCTTATCAGTTGTAGGCCCCACGTCAGGATCCATCCTGCCCTTGCTGATTTGGCAGCAGCAGCCCCTGGAGCCCCATGCCCCCATGTCCTGGCTGGGTGTGCTCAGAGCCGGCACGGGGTGGTGCTATAAAACCCAAATGATTCCCCCACAGGGATCCCAGGGCCTGGGGAATGGCACGCCAAGGACCAGGAGCCCCCGTGACAGTGTCCTGAGACAAGGCAGTCGAGACCAGACCTTTAGTTCTTCCCCAGTCCCTCCCCACGTGTCGGTGCCCCTGAACGGGTCTGGGGAGAACCCAGTGCCAAGGACTTGGAGGTCAGGGCTGCTCCTGGGGCTGGACTGACCTCCCTGGGCCAGGGAAGGGAAGGGGAGGGAGCTCTGCAGGGCTGCCCGTGGGGCTCAGGGGGTCTGGAGCTGCTCCGTCCCCACCGGTGCTGCTGTTCCATTTCCTTCCTCCGGTGTTGTCCAGGCCAGGTGTGAGTCGTGTGGGGTGTTTCCCCGCCACAGGTACAGGAGCTGTCGTATACCTCATTTCTAACTCGTAACTGAGTAACTTGCTTTAACTTTCTCCAAAGCCCACAGAGTTGCCAAGCCTGCCCTCCCTCCTCTGAACACAACTCTGGCCTATAGCCCCCCGTGACCTGCAGCCTGGGGACTGACCCCCGTCGCTCTGAATGTCGCTGCTTAAAAGCTACTGCAAAGTGAGGGCAAATTGCAATCTTCCCTTATCTCCTTTGGTTACAAGGGGTCCTCTGGATCAGTCTGTGAATATCCACCCCCTCCCCTCCACTCTCCGTGGAAAAGGGCTGCCCGTGCTGCCTTTTCCTGCCCTGGGGCCGCGCTGAGCTCCGGGGCCCGGGGCACTCTCAGCCCAGAGCTGCCTGCGTGCTACTCACTTTTTAACATGACCAAAAAAAGAGAAAAAAAAAAGGAAAAAAATAGAAATCTCCAAATATTTAATTTTCTTCTTTATTATTTGACAATCCTGTATCCTTTTCCCCCACTCCCCAACCTGGCCAGAAGCTGCATCCTTAACCCGGTCCATCTTTATTTGAATGTAGTTCCCCTTCCCCCCTGGGAAAAGAGAAGCTTTGTCAGGTCACGGTGGCTGCTATAAGTCGGGAGGGGGCGGTTTCTTTGTTTTGTTTTGTTCTTTTAAAATTTCCAGCCAAAACCAAAGATTTCCTAATGATTGTATAAACTCAAAACAAACAAACAAACCAAAGACAAAGGGCGTCTTCAGCCCCCAGCCCATCTGTGAGGCCGGAGGGTGCCCAGCCTCGGCAGGAGCGGCCCCGGGAGGAATTCCCTGCTCCAGGGAAAGGCGGGGGCTTCGCAGGTGGGTTGAGGAGCTGAAGACTCGGGTGCAGGATTGGCTGCTCTGCTGGGTGCTTTAAACCCTCTGGGGGCTGGGTGATGTGGATTAATACACGCTGAGGTGCACTTCTGAGCTTCCCCCCCTTCACTGCTTGGAAGAGGCTGTCCTGTTGTGAGAAATCCCTGAAAGAAGAAGAAGCAGCTTTTCATTTCTCCTCTAGTTCCTTTTTTCTAGATTGCTTTTATTTTTGCAGCACCACTGTGCAACTATGCATTGTATTTCTCAACCTTTTATGCTAGGTAGATGCCTGTGACTTTTTAACTTTTGGGGGGGGTTGCAAATGGAGGAACTTTTTACATGGATCTTTTTAATCTCAGTTGATTGGGGGGTGTTTGGTTCTAGGGTCATACAAGCTCTATCCCAAAGCAAAATCCAAATGTTAATATTATTAGCCTGATGCAGATACCAAAGATAATTTCTTTCCTGCAGAACCTTAGACTTGTGTATTAAGTACGATTACCCAGCACTTGCATTAGTCTAACCTCAGTAATTCCAAAGCTTAGATGTATATTTTGGTATATTTCTGGGATATTAAAAAATTGTCGTTTAAATTCTTGTTTGTTTCAGTGTAATGCTCTTAAAGTCATAGCATGGAGATAACTGAACTTGTCCTATTCTTAGTAGTTTGAAATAATAGTATTTTTGTATGTTTTGGGTGTGTCTATGTATGTATTAACATAACAGTTTTCACTGCCTAGGTGTTCATAAATAGTAATAAAAAAAACCAAGGACAAAGGATTTTTAAAGTGTACATAATCTTCCACGAGGAATTTCCACCAGACCAATTTGGATGCATTTTCACTGAGGGCCGCTCCCAACTGGGATTCTTTTTCTTTTTAAAGAGACAGCATGTTCTTTTTATTCCCCCCATTGACCTGAGGTTCTTTCTCAGTGTAAAGGGGTTTTCACTGCTTTTAAGGGATGGGCCAAAGAGGAAGTAGCTTAAATTTTGTTTGTAAAAAAATATTTAACCTGTTAGTTTTGACAAATCCCCTTTTGTATGAAGAATTGGGAGTGGAAACCCAAGCCCTTTCCTCTAAATCCGGGTGTAGTTCTCAAAGAGCTGAGGATTTGTGAATGTCTGCAGCATCTGGGCAGTCCCTTTTTCCTTATATTTCTTTTTTCCCTAAATAAGACAAGTTTGTGGTCCTGATGGTTTCATTGCTGTGTGCAATGCCTGCTTACACTGGCTGGGAGGTTTCTTCTCTTGCCCTTCCTCATACACTGCATTTTTACACTTGGGGTCAGCAGAACACTTGAAATCCAGGGCCATAGGGGAGTTCCCCACCCAAACACACCCCCAGCTTTTCCTGAGACTGAAATGTGAGAGTCCCACACATTTCAAACCCTTGCTGATCACACTAAAGGTGAGGAGGAAGCCGAAATGCTGTCTCTTTAAAGATGTCCTTTATTATTATTATTGTTATTATTATTTTCCCAGTGGTTGCCTACAGGTAGCTGTGGGCACTGAGAGATTGTGTAGATTACAGTAAATCAGAATGAAGAGGTAGATTTTGTGTAGATGCATTTGTCTGCTGTAATTTTTTATATATATTAAACTTACTGTAATTGTACAGTTAATTTCTGTTGTAAACATCATTAAACCATTTTCCAAGTGTTTTAACATGTATGCAGTTGTTTGTAGTTTTTAAATGTCCCATGCATCAAGGTGGTTCAGAAGGCTGGCCCTTCTCAGACTGGAGGAGACACCCTGGTTTGTGCACCTTTTGTTCTACTTGTCTATTTATCAGCTCCTCTCCTAAAAGCAGAAACAGCTTAATTTGCTTCCTGAAGGCAGAGAGGAGACCCAGCTCACACCTGTGCTGTGTCCTGGAAACACTCTGGATGCTTTTTGAAGTCAAGATATCCATTTATATAGAGAAAGATCATAAACGTGATTTTTTTTCTTTCCCCTAAAGAATTTAATTCCTATTGTTTAATGGTTGGTATTTTGTGGCTGCCAAAACCTGCACCTTCTAAATCTTGCAAATATGGCTGTGATTATTTAAAAAGAGAAAGGTGTTTTCAGAACTCTTTGTTCTTGCCTTGGTGTTTTGCAGCAATAACTTCACTGTCATTTTCAGCTCAGCTCTCTCAGGTTTTCCTTGTCATTGCAGAAGAACAGTAAGTGATCCAGGCAATTATTTTTTTCAAGAAACAGTCATTACCATTTCTCAGTTTACTTTTTTTTTTGCTCAGATTTATTTGCAATATTCTTTCAAAGCCACAAGCCCCTACTGCAGGTACAGTTTTACTGCTCCAGAAGTCAGACACGGCCTTGTCACGTGCACAGCAGCAATTCCAACCAGCTTTTCTGCTGCTTCACCCCCCCATTCCCTGCAGAGAAGACAAAACCTCATCTGGGCACGACGTTTGTTCTCCCAGTCTTGCTTGAGCTCTGCTGCTTCTGTGAGGACTCACAAAATGAGCTGGGCTGGGTGGGTTTGTCCTTGCCGAGCTCTTCCTTGTGCAGCCTTGGAAACCACAGGCAGAAGTGAGGCTGCAGCAGCAGGAGGTGAGTGTCCCTTCCCTGCTTGGGCTTGGGGCAGTTTCCCAACACCCCATCTCACCTCCCAGCATGTTCAGAAGCTCCTGTGGAATCCTGTCCTCCTCAGCTCCCTGGAGCTCATCCTGCTGGATGCACATGGGATCACAGCTGTTCCTGCACACACAGCTCTGGCACTGCCTTTATTACAATTACTGACCTAATAGCTCTTTGGAATCAAACCTGAGGTAACCTGATGACAGCCTGCTTTGGAACTGCATTAATGTTGCCTTTTGTACAGTTTCTGTTGCCCAGAGGGGATACATGGGAGTCCATTCTCCTTGTCTTCATTGTACCAGGGGCATCTTGTGCCTTCTGAGGGGTCTCTCCTGCAGGTTACCTGGCTCTGCTTTGGCTCGAGCTGCTGGGTGGGAGGGCAGGGCCATTGCTGGACCTTTTCTGAGAGCTTTATGCTCCTTTTCTCCACACTGAAATACTGCCAGTCAGCCTGTCCTTCACTGCAGCACCAGCACATCACTTGGTACAGTTAAAGAACTCACCCAGAGCAGTTTTTTGAATAAACTCAAGCATTTTTAAAGGCAAATTTAAAGCAGAAAACATCAGTCTTAAGATAAATACCACAGGAAATAACTACAGCCTTTACAAGTTCTTTAAATGCAGTGAAACCAAATAGTTACATGCCATGATAACCCTGCCAGGCAAGGAAGAGCTGTGGAAACAGCTGTGCTTGTTAAAACAAAGGTGCCACAACACAAACCTTACCAAAAAGAAAAGAAATCAGCCTAATAACCACTATGATTGGAAACAACTTTACAGATATGTACACTTTAATAGCAAAAGCCTGCAGTTAACGTGATTCAGGAGGAGAAGGAGCAGGGACTGGGCAGAGGTGCTCCCTCTGTGCCCCAACCAGAGCAGGTTATCCAGAGAACACTCAGAGCCTGTGCTGGATGCCAAAGGCTCCCCCTCCTCCCCAAAGCCGTGGGCACCTCTCCCCCTGCCCATGCCCTTTATGGGTGCCCCTTAGCGGGGGGGCAGGGCCTGCATCTGGAGGGCATCGTAGGTGTCCTTGGTGGCTGCACTGAGGCCCTGCAAGAGAGAGGACAGGTGAGGGCAGGGCAGGTTCTCCCTGGACCTTCCCTCAGTGCTCCCCACCTCACTGGCCACCCACAGCAGCTCCATGGCAGAATTCTAATGGATTGATTTGTTCTTACAGAGAAAACGAGTGATTCCTCAGTGTGTGTGCAGTGCCAGTGCCTCTCACTTACCTGAGGGTGAGATACATTCTGAGTAACTCCTGCAAACACATGACTGCAGCAGCTCATCCTAACTGGTTATGCAGGTCTTTGGAGTACATTTTATTTGCCATTATTAAGACCCAACTGATGCTGGAGTGAACTTTGGTAACTACATGAAAAGACATCAAAGCATGACATTTGGACTTGGATTTGGCAGTGAAGGCAGGTGCAGCTCTGGGTAAGTGAATTGGCAGCAGAGCCTCAGCTGGCTGTGAACCCTTGGGAACCATCCCCTGACATCCCTCCTGTGATGCACGAGTCCTTCTCCTGCCAGGTGAGGCAGCTGTGGCCTGTGTGTGCCAGAGCCCTGTGTGCTCCAAGAGCAGCGCAGGAGAGGTGGCAGAGCTGCAGGTCAGCCCAGGAACCTTCCAGAGCAGAGGGGACTGGGGCCTCCAGCAGGGAGGAGTCAGTGAGACACTTACTGGGGCCTGCTTGTAAAACATCCCAGCTAGGAATGTTCAGTGGTGCCCTGAGAACACTGGGAGGTTGGTGCTGCTTGTCAGGCAGCTGGCACTGTCTCAGCTTGAACAAAGGTGTCATCAGCTGCAGATGTGCCACAACACAGGGGAAGCTCCCTGCCGTGTGCTGCAGCAGAAGAACCTTTCTATATGTATTTTATTTTTGTCTTTTTGAGGCAACAGTGGCAACGTAGGGGCTTCTACAGGAAGTGAAATGCATTTTGGAGCAGTCCTGCATGGTGACCCACCCAGCCAAGGCCTTGCTGAGGGACTGTGCCCTGTGTCAGGGGAGTGCAGCACTGAACCCCCCCTGCACCAGGGCACTGAGCAGTCTGTGCTGTGTGCTCTGGTGAGGCCTGAGCCACTGCTGCCCTGAGTTCCTGCAGCTGCTGGGTGCCATGTCAGCAGCACACAGGCTGGAGACACAACTGTCAGCATCATCTGCTTCTCCAGGGTGCAGGCCCATGGCAATGGCTCCTCCCAGAGCAGCAGGGGTGTTGGGAACATGCAGCCACTTTGTCAGACTGCAGCAGTGTGGTCTGTGCCCTGAGTCCCAGGAACTCTCCTCAGAAAGGTGCTTTGGGAGCTCCCTTTGATGGCCCCTCTCTGACAGTGCAGGAGGGGGTGTAACTCCAGGCTGCAGCCCACCCCTGAGGGCAGAGAGGGAGCAGCTGCTGGGTGTGCTGCCTACCTGGTAGACACCTTCATTGCCTTTGCCTCGCCGCCTCTGCTGTTTGGGGAAACAAAAACCAGCATAGATTGAGTGCTTTTGTTGTCATGCAAAGAGAAAGAACCCCCCTATTTCCCCCATCCTGCACTAGGGTGGGCTGCTGGGCCTGGCCTAGACCTGCTCTTCACAAAAGGGAAAACACCTGCCAAGTCTGGGCCAGCTGCAAGGGCTGCAAAGGAGGAAAAACGAGGATTGGAAATAAAAGGAAATAGTTTCGGTTTGCTGACTTACTTTCCTGTCATGCTGTTACAATGCTGCTATTTCTTTGATTTACTGTATGTATAGAGTTGGAGGCATTCCTATAGACACTGATTATTTAGGATCAGACTATCCAAAACATGTGGCAAGGAGTGTGCCTGCTACAGTTAAAACTGCAGCAAATTCTTAAATGATCCTATATCTAGAATGGGACAAGGGTTTTGGTGTTCTTGTTCCTCCAGGATCAGAAACATTCCTAAAAACCTGGTGCAGCTTTATAGCCCCATAGGTCATGAACAGAGCTTGACTGTGGCAAAGGGGCATTAGAATATAGAAGGGAGGGGATCAAATGTCAGTATTACTTCAGCATTTCTCAACACTAAACTTTGTTTAGAAAAGCCCCTTTTTCATGTTTCAGAAGGAAATGAAAGGTTATACACATATATATATATATATGACACTTTGACATAACATAGAACCCGTGTAGGTCACAGCAATTTTTCATTTTGCCATAACAAGTGTCCCCAGATGGTTTGCCTTCAACACAGGCTGTTCCTAGTGCCAAGAGGACCTCCAGGAGTTTTCCACCCCAGGCTTTCAGCAGGAAGGAAAGGAAAACTCACCTCTCCCTTCATTCCAATTTCACTGTATGCCTCTCCCAGCTTGTCCTTCTGCAGGGACTGCAAGCAGAGAGAGGGAAGGAGTCAGTTTGTTCCTAGCAAAGCCAGGCCAGCCCCTGTGTGACCACACTCCAGCCCTCTGCTCCTGGGCTGCCTGGCCTGCAAAGCTTCAGTCATTCCAAAGCAGGGACAGCAGTGGGACTTGTCTGATGTGCATGTAGATGGATGCTACATATGATCCAATCTGTGTAGCATATCAATACCACCTCATTCCCAAGCACTTGAAATAAATCTCTACTCTCAACACAGTCTTTTATCTAGATGAGTGCCAGACACTACAACCAAAGCTCTGCAAAGAAAAGCTTTGGGCACATTTGTTCAGGAGACAAACCCAGACATGCAGCTCAGACCCAGAGAAAGGGAATTCCTAACACTGCAGGCTGAAGATTAAGAAAGAAGAGCTCTTCCTTTCTCCCTCTGTCCAGGGAAGCAGCTCCCAAACACTGTTAGCTCCCAAACACAATCCTGCAGACTGATGACATGTGATAAAGGGTGGTGAGGCACTGGCTGCCAACACAAAGGGCTCAGCAGCTAGCTTGGTCCACATTCCTTTCCACATCTCCCCACAGAGTCAGTGTTTGTCTCCTGTCATAGAGAAGTGAGCAGAAATTTTCTAGAGAAAAAGAGGCTTTTGGGTGATGTGTTGGGTAAGAGAAGTCTTTGAGAGCAGCTGTTAAATTTGACCCAAAGCTGAAATTGTTTAGAAGGGAAAAAGGGCTCCTACAAAACTCCTGTTTCCAGCCCCACCTCCAGAGCTCTCTACTCACGGTGTAGACAGTATCCTGAGGGTTCTTTCTTCTCTGCTGCAAAACAAAAGAAGAAAGTTGTCACACATGTCACCACCAGCATCCCCTCCACCTTGCACATGCCTTGCATTTGCTCTAGGCACTGCTGGACTAGCCCTGCCCACCACAGTCCATCTCACCCCCACCCACAAGGCTCTGCTCAGGCAACGTGGCCTCTGGAAAATTAATTTCCTTTTAATAATTGGTCAAACCCAGTTCTTCTCTGCTCCATCCCTGCACCTGGCTCCTGTAGGTGAGCCCTCCCACCAAAGCAGGTTCTGCCTCCTCTGCCTTTCAAACTGCTGGGCTCTGCAGCAGAAACAGCTGCTTTGGCTGCTGCTCCACTTTGTGGGTGCCTGTTTGGCAGCACCACACACAGCCAGCTCTGCAGACACACCCCTGCTGCCTGGCACAGGCCTGGCTGGCACCTCCCACTCCGGGGGCTGCAAAAAGCTCTCAGCAAAGCCGAGAGGGGGCAGAGACCAGAGCAGAGGGGGAGGATTCCTCTCCTGCCCCGTCAGAGTGTGTCGGTCCCTGCCCAGGAAGGCGCTGGTGCTCAGCAGGGACGTGATGTGTGATGTGTGATGTGTGATGTGCCTGCACTGAGGCTGCAGCAGCGATGGGAGGGACCAGAGCAGAGCAGCAAAGGGGCACAGTGGGAGGGGTTACCTGGTGCCTCCCGCCCAGCTCAGGGTCTGCACCTCGCTTGGCCCCCAGCACGTCGTAGTCATCCCTGGGGCCACGGGACAGCTTCTGGAACAGCAAAGCAAGGAGCAGTGGGTGGACAGCATGGGGATGGCATAACAGATCTCAGCACGGGAAAGAAAGGGAGCCCAGCTTGGTTCACAAGTACTGGGACCGAGATAGAAATTGGTTTCACTCCTTAGTGCAACTGACAACAAAAATATCTCCAACTCAGCCATGGAAATGGCAAACAGTGGTCTGTGCAGCACAGAACTGCAAGCTGATGCATCAAGAACCCTTCTTACATAGAAATGAGTTGAAAATAAGAGAGTGTAAGGAGGAACTCTGACTGTCATGCTTTCTTTCCCACTGGAGGGTGAAGATCCACAAGCTTCATTTTTCTTGCAGAGCAGCTCATGTAGATTTGCATCAAGAAGCTACAGAATTGTCATGGCCAACGGAATTCTTAGCTGAGAAAAGTTACCTTGGCCAAGGGCAAAGGAGGGGTTTAAGGTCAGACTAACACAGCTGACAGTGCTACTGAAAAGGTGACAGGCTACACTTAAACTGAAAAACCCCCTGCATTAATGTTCATACATTACACGGTTAAACAGAACTCGTAGCAGGATGTGGCTGTGGCCAAAAGTGTGAGAAAAGAAAAAAAGAAAATCAAAAGGCAACTAGACATAGCAAAAATAGGTAGAGTTTAATGCTGCCATGAGTGAGCAATTTAGTTAGGAAGGACAGAGAGGATTTGGTCTCTGTCCTCCTGCAGGTCAGGAGCCTACAGCCCAAATCTCTCCTCTGCCATCTGGCCAGGTTGGGGACAGCCAAACCAAAGCTGCCCCGTGAGGTTTGATCCTTCCCCTTACACAAACATGTACAGCTACTCATCTGCTGGGTCATCCAGAGCTTCTCTGACCCACAGGCAAGTCACTTTTTATAAAAGTGCCCCCGAAGGCAGCAGGTTTGCAAGTAAAGAGCAGCAGCTACTTACATTATACAGGTCCTCCTGGCCAGGTGGCAGCTGTGGCCCAGAGGCCTGGCTCAGCTGGAAGAGACACCAAACCGTGAGCAGAGGGACAGTGGCTCCCCTCAGCCCTCTCATTCCCTCCCTCCTGAGCTGCTCCCATGGGAACAGGGTGACCCATCACAGCCAGTGTGGCACTGAGGGGGCTCAGGGTGTGCAATGCTGCACTGGCACTGCTGTCCTCACACAGGGTTGCTCTCAGCAGCCAGGTCATTTCCCTTGCCCATGCCCCCAGCTCACAGCTCAGGACACCTGGGTTTGTTCCCCACACTCCCCCCCTCAGATTCTGTGTCTCCATTCTGTTCCTGCCACAATCCTGTGCTGCCAAAAGGAGCTCCCATCGGGCTATAAAATCATCACTGCAGCTTGTGTGAAGACAAACACTCTCAATGCTCTTCCTCTCCATCCATGAACCTTTGGGAAGAACTGCCCCAGGTTGCTCAGGTGGACACCAGAAACAGAGGAAAGTTAAAAAACCCCAAGCCAACCCCAAAACAAACAACAGCAAAACAAAGTTTTTAAAAGAGAGAAAATAAACCAATAAAAAGGTCTCATTCTAAGCAACATAATTCCTCTGCACTCCCACTCTCCAGAGCAGCCCACCTAGTTCACAGCAGCAAAGACCAAAGCACCTGTGCTTGGTTGGACTGACCTTGGCCTTCACAAAGAGCGCTGTTATGATGACTGCGTACATGAAGAGGAATCCATCCAGGATGTAGCAGAGCCTGGGATCTGTCAGGCCCAGGACTGACACAGCACCTGCACAGAAACACCAGAGACATCACCACACAAGGCCATTTGGAGCACTGGGGGCTTGGCAACACAAACGTGGCACTGCTGCATGGCTCTTCTGGGAACAGCAGTGAACATGAGGGCAACACTGCCCCTTGGGAAAGGAGATGGAATTCTGAATATAGAGGGGAAAAAGGACCATGGCCAGTCCAACCCTCTCTCTAAGCAGGGTGAGTTACACCAAGGACTGCTAATGCTGCAGTTACTGCAGCAAAGCCTCACACAGAGCATCTGGTTTCTGGTGGCTTTTGGGTTTCTGAAAGGAATCTCCTGCAGGGATTCATTACTGGTTAGGATTCCTTCATCAACTAATGCCTGAGAGTGTGTGAGAAAAGGTTAAGGGAAGGGCTTCTTATGGAAAAAGCTTTCTGTTAAATGCAAAGACAGATTGACACTGCTGTGTTCAGTGGGAGACCCAGCTGAAATCACCACGCTGCTTTATTTCCAAGTGTGCTACTCCCCTGACTGAGAGCTGGATAAAGGGATCACTCAGAAGATGCTGCTGTTCATTCTCCTCAGTGTTGCATGTATTTATACACTGACACAGCAACAGTGCTGGGCTTCACAGCTAAAACTGATGGAACTGCTCCTGGCTCAGTTTGTAAACACATGGCCAGTTCACAGAGTGTACTTAAACAAATCAGAGCCATCAACAAAACAAGAAAATGAATTGAAATCATAGACTCATCAGGGTTGGAAAAGAGCAACGAGGTCAGGTCCAACCTCTGACCAAATTCCCTCCTGCCCACTAAACCATATCATGAAGTGCCATGATGTCTACCCTTTTGTTGAACTCTTCCAGGGATGGCTCCTTCTCTTTTGGAAACCTGTTCCAATGCAGACATTTTTCCTAATATCCAACCCAAACCTTCCCTGGTGCACTTTGAAGCTACTGCCCCCTTGCCCTGCCTGTTAGTTCATGTCATTTCTTTCCTTATGTTTGACCTCTGTGTTCTTAACAAAAAACTCAAAAACAAACAAAAAACCCAAACAAAACCAAAAAACCCTAAATAAACAAAAAGAAAAGTACAGAGCACTTGCTAAATAATAACCTTTGCAGCAGGTTTCTGCATTAGAAAATGAGAGAGAAAAAGAAGATACAAAGCCTATTGAAACAAAGGTCAAAGAGACAGGAAACAAACTGAACCAGCAGCAGTTGAAGCAGTTGGCATCCCTTATATGAACAGGACCACTTTAGGTTCTCAAATGGCTGGAGGAGTGGTTACAGCTTCTTCAGTGTTTGCACAACATGCACAAACAGGCACCACCAAAATGTGTTCTGTCTCTTGTGAGCCCTGGGCAGAGCCAGACCTGCCAGGCTGCAGGGAGCAGTCACACCCAGAGCAAAGCACAAAGAGTGAACATTGCCCTGGTCATTCCCACTATTTAACCTCACACATTACCCGTGCACAGCATCTGTCCAATATTCATATGTCAGTGTTTTGCCAGTCCAAATGTCAGCAGCCCAGGGCAACACAGCAGGGGTTTAAAGCAAGATGTCCAAGTTCAGGCTAATGTCAGGGCACAGGGTGGCAAGGAGAACAGTCACTTTGCATGGCAAATGATGGCAAATGCAGTGTGCTTAAAAGTGCCTCAGACAGAGAGATCCCTCTCCCCAGATATCCAAAGGAGCTGAGGCACCAGGGCCCAAAGATGAGGCCAAAGTGGGGCTCTTGCTCACCAGGGAAGCAAGCTCTGAAGGAATAACTACTGGAAAGTTTGCATTCAGTGCTGCTCACCACGTGCTGCTCTGCAAGGAGCTGCAGGCACAGCATGGGTGTTAAGGACAAACAGAAACCCTAATGGCTGCACCCCAAAGCTGGCCAGGGCCCTATCCTGGCCCCCACTGCTGGCTCCGTGCGTGGGATCACCTGAGTGAATCACTGAAATGTGGCCTGGACTTGAAACACTCCCTTTTAATAGGATTTCCCTCCTCCAACATCTTTTAGGGTGCATCTGGATTGAGTTAGACCATGACTCCTGGTGATGGTTTAAGAAATGCAGACTGTAAAAGCTGAACTAGTTGTAAATCCAGATCAAATCCGTCCACCATAACATTTTCTCTCTCCCATGGCCCTCATTAAATGATTCATAGAAGAGTTTTACTTTTAGGGGTTACCAAAATTCAGTAACACAGCTATAAATGAAGCATTTTATCTTCCCAGAACCTGAGTTTCTCAGCAGAGCCCGTGCAAACCAATCCCAGCACGAGAGATTTACTGGTGCAGCTGTGGGCACAAACAGAGGGGTTTAAAGGCAGCTCCTACAGTGCCTTCTCCCCACAGGCAAGAGCTGCCACAGCTGCATCAGGGCAAGGCCACCATCTGACAGCCCAGACCAAATGCCTGGAAGTTAACCAGCTAAAATCATTGGAGAACCCTGTTCCTAAGGAATGCATCTATCCTGGGGTTTGTTTCTGTGGGTTTTACCCATAGATACAAACTAGTCTGGAATACTCCAAGACTGAAGAAGCAGAGGCCAGTTCCTCCTTCACTCACAGAAGGAAGAGGCTCCTCCACCATTTTTTGGGCACATTGATGGAAAAATCTGAGCAAAAACAAATAAGGAAAATATTATAATGCCTCAAATGGCCAAACATTGGTATCCCTGCCTGTGGCAGGACAGATTAGAATTGCATGATATTTAAGATCCCTAACTTAACCCAAACTATTCTATGATCCTATGGTTTTCTAGCACATCATGGAATAAAGACCAATCAAAAGTCCAGGGTACTGTAACAGGGACAAGACAGGCAGACCTCCAACAGCTGTTTGATTTGTGGGAGGAGGAATCAATGTGTGCAGAAAACAAAACTAAATGACCAACCTTTTCAGCCTGAAGATGAACTAGATTAACTTTGACTATATAATTAAATCAGGCAATCTTTTACCCTCCCAACCCTTCCAGAGCCTCACCAGAAACAGAAAGGAGGGCAGTGCCTTGCTCATCTCTGGAAGGGGACTCCTTGCTTCATCAAAACAGTCAGTCATTCTCCGAAAAAGCATCTGCTTTCACTTCTCAGTTTAGCAAGGGCTTGGTGCAAAGGGCTTTCCTGAAGCACCCCCGACGTTGCCTCCTGGGGACAGCAAACCCTGCGTGGGGACACTGAGGATCCAGGACATCAGGGAGCTCAGGGCACAGTGCCAGCTGTGCAGCTCTGCTGGAGGGGGTGGATCAGGCACAAGTGCCTTTACAGCCCATCTTCATCAGGGTGAGCAAGAGTTTCATCTAGTTAATACAAAAGGTGTTGCCTGCTGTAAATTTCCTCCTGTCTAATCCAATCTGGTGAGAAGGGGACAAAGAGGAGAGACTTGTTATACAAATAGTTGTTTCTTAGCCCTTCCCTGCCTTTCCCAGTTCTGGCCCACAGCAGTAACTCACCCCAGACTGATTTACTATCAGGAGGCCTTTTCATCTCTGGCTTCTACAACCCAATGCAAATGATGAAGGACTACTTAAAAGAATTCAGCCTACAGATCTCACTGGGAATCCCAGAGAGACCACACACTGCAAGGCTGAAGGAAGAGACACCAAGTCAGACACGAGATGCTGTTGATCACAATCAGACTCGTTCCTCTGTTCATGAGCACTTCACAGAAGTGGCAGACGTTTCTCTGAGCACTTTCAATTAGCACTTTTAAGTTAGAATTTACAGCAAGGACTGGAAATAGGGTGGTGCTAAACAGCTTGCAGCTAGCTCACTGCCAATGGCTCCAGTACACACTGATAACATGAAGAACAATCCCCAGCCAGGAGAGTTATAAGGCATCCCCAGTCCCTTCTGTCCCAGTTCTGACTGCACACTCAGGACAGCTAATCCCACTGGAATGGAGCCAGTTTTCCTTTCCTTTCTCCAGGATGAATTCCCACCTAAACTCGCTGACAGCACCAGATCTGAACAGTGCCAGAAGAGTCAGGAAGGGCACCAAGCCCCAATAATGAAAGACACCCACATTTTTAGGTTAAGCCCATAGCAACATTTTTTAAAACTCATGCCATCCAAGGCCTTCAACCCATTCCTCGTGTAATGTGTTTCAGCAAATAAATGTCATGACTAAGTCATAAGAAAGGTGGACACACAAAAACCCGTGGAAAGGCTGTGGGATTTACTTTAGCTCATCCAGCAGGACAAGCAGGAACTGAGTGTTTTACGAGTTCCAAAAGCCTCAAGGTGTTTTCATTGGGGTCCCTGTGTAGACACCCACTTGCAGGAAGTGAGGGTGAAGAAACCATTAGTGGGGCTTGGTGCTGAGCAGAGAAATAGTTCAATCATCTGGCAGAGGCAGTGGTGGCCTCAGGGTATCAGGCAGGAAGGAGGCTGTGGCTCTACCCCTCGTGGTAGCTCCTGCACACATGGGGAGGGAGGGCTCAGAGCAGCCCCTGCTGCTGACCCACTTAGGGGATGGAGAGCTCAGTGTGTGTGTCCTGTCTCTGGGAGAGGGTGGACAGACAAAACACCCCCCTGTGCAACAGCAGCTACGTAGGGAGTGAAGAGAAGGGCTGATTAGGGGTTTGGTTTCATATCAATTCCCTGTGCGTTCTTTGTGCAGCATTGCTCACCAGAGCTTGGGAACAATAGTGGGAATATTGGGGAATGTCCCACTCTGAACACAAAGCATCTCATGGGCCTCATAAACAAAAAAAAAGAGCCAATGGATGAACTATCACCAAATGGAAATACCCCAACCAACCCTGTCTGGGTCCTCGATGCACTCCTTCAGCAAGGGGTCCCAGAACAAACTCTAACCCTGTATTTTGAAACATCCCTTCTCATGCATAGGTAGGAAATGGCAACTATGAAGAATGTATATATAAATGTTGGCTTATTTAAAGGTGGTTAAAAAGCAATACATTCCTGTGCGAGGTGGGGGACATAGGAGGAAATAATTTCCTTACCACTGATGACTTTATGCAATACCTTTATTTCAGCACCCATAAGATATCAGAGGTAGTATGTTAGCTGTCAGATATACTGAGGTGCTCTCAAAACCCCAGACGCTAGAAGCTGGTACCTTCTTAATTGCTTCTTGTGGGAAAAAAAGGGGAAAAAACCACCAGGTAAAAGGATCCAAATCTTTTAACCCAAAGAAAATTTCCTCTCTTTACAGTATGAGTTCAAACCATCCCGTGTCAGAGTTTGCAACTGAGATGAAACCATTATTATGCAACTAATATTAAAATTTAGCAACTTAATTCCAGTGATCAATATACACACTGGAAACCCGGCTAGGCGGGCTACAATGAGCAGTTTAAACTAATGTCATCCACAGCACTAATTTTATCCCATTGTTTTTTCCTGTGGCTTTTTCATTAAAAGATTTTCCAGCAGCTCTGCACACAGAAACCCCACTCAGGACTGGGTTTAGGTTAGTTTAGCTTTCCAGGAGGAACCTCACAGCTATTTCAGAGGATTCAGATCCCTAGTATTAATTCTCTACATCTCAGTGCAGACCAGCAGCTCTCAGCCACTCGGCAGACCCAGTTTACAGACCAATCCCATTCCTACCCTCAGGTTTGGAGAGCACCACCTGAAGCAGCCACTTAGGATGGGATTTTATGTTGTCTCTGATTTTCCTCACTCCGACTCACTCTGTAAGTGTAGCATCATGCACTGCACTTATCACTGCACTCATCTAATTGCCTACCAGTCTCATAAATAGCACGTTCCTTTTGAGGTCCTTAATGCTGCTTCTGAAATGGGTGAGCATTTTGAAATTATGTTTACTTTAAACATAAACTCCCTCCCCACACAAAGCTGTGTCGGGAGGGCTCGGAGATGTGCAGGGAGATAAAAAGGAAACTGCACTTGTTTGCTTTCTGTGTGCAGCTGAGAGGGAGCCAGAATGCAAAGGGAATTTACACCAGCTCCATTTTTCACAGCACTGGGAGCTTAGGTAAGCTTTATTCAAAGCACAGTGTTGCAAAGTGCAGCCACAGAACTGCTGGATTGGGTGAAAAATTGCCAAGTGATCAAATGTCCACAGAAAATAAATTTTCTCCTAAATGTGAAAATGATCCTCAGTGTTCCATTTACTTTTGCTGTGTGCTCTCTATGAAAATCTTTCTTCTGCTTCTATCCATTATGATTTCTTCTTGCCACAGAACCATTTATTTTGTACTACCTAAAATACATAACACAAAGCTGGGCTGCCCAGATAATGCACGGGCTTGTAGAGAGCAAAACACTTTCCTGCCTTAATACGAGTGCTTTTTTGAGATCAGCTTTGATTGGTGTGGAATCCATTCACACCTGGACTCAGTGGGTATTCCCAGTACGATAAAGGGGAAGAGGGAAGGTACTGGGGGCAGATATTACTTCGAAGTGCTTTGCCCTGGCCTTCTTTGTGCGTCCAGGAGTTTCATGCATATCCAAGCCTGGAATTAATCCAACTGGGCAAAGAGTTATCCCATAAAATTAGCCATGACACGTGCATTAATTATTTCAATCTCCCCCTTGACAACTGTTTGGAGAAGCTGCCCTGTACCCACAGCACCCAGGAGGGTTACGCTGAGGTTCATCACATGCCAAAGGAGGAATAAGCCTGAGTGAGTGCAAACAGCTGGCCTGGCTCTCTTCCCACCAAAGCCCAGATCCAGGGGCAGGTGAATCCCTTCTCCACACCAATTCCAGCAGAGGTTGGCCCAGGCCATGAGCTCAGTGGGAACGGGGTTAGCCCAAGGCAGACACAGCCCAGGGTGAATCCCTTCTCCACACCAATTCCAGCAGAGGTTGGCCCAGGCCATGAGCTCAGTGGGAACAGGGTTAGCCCAAGGCAGACACAGCCCAGGGTGAATCCCTTCTCCACACCAATTCCAGCAGAGGTTGGCCCAGGCCATGAGCTCAGTGGGAACAGGGTTAGCCCAAGGCAGACACAGCCCCCTTCAAGGACTCACAGCATCAGGGCTGAGAGCCAGTCATTCAAACATACAAGCAAATGCAAATGGGGATCCAACACAATATTCATTATAATGCTCCTTACTTGCTGTAGCAGACTGAAGTTTGGTGAGTATGACACTACAGTATTTCTCTGTGGAAAATAAACCTTCTCATTACTCTTTAGATCCACTGAGTTCTGCCCTGTTTGCAGAGCAACCCCACAGTCTGTTCCTCTGCAATCCATTTTCACCTGCCCACGCTGTAACAAACCAGTTGCCTCTGAACCCTTCAATTTAAACAGCATTATTTTTCCAGAAATACACCCCGAAGTTGCATTTCTATTCTATCAACAAAAATTACCCACGATTTTCTCCGAGTCCATTGCAGGAGCCACATTAGAATGATTTAGCACAAGGCAAAAAAAAGCCAGGCAGGACTGGCTGGTTCAGCTCATTGCACAGGACCAAATACACCCATTTAACTCTCCAGACATTCCCACTGAGCCAGAAGAGCACAGCACATGCACAGAATACAGAGCTCTAAGGGAACAGTCCATGGGCATGAACTGAGAGAAGTTTGGCTTTGTGACACTGCTTAGAATAGAAAACTGAACCACAAAACCCCAGGGATAAAAAGTCACTACGTATCTGTCCTGTCAGTCAATTTTCTGTTGGACATGGAAAAACAAAGGCATTGCCTAACAGAGTCCATGCAGCCCCCTGAAATGTGCAGGACACGAAGCCATCTGCTCTCACACAGTGGGGTTTTATCTAAATGAAACACACGCACAGCGACGTAGCAAACATCCTTTTAAATTAAAAAGATACGTTTCATTTCATATGCTGGAAAAAAACCCCAATGAATAAAATTTAAACAGAGAAATCATAAGCAAAACGGCAGACCTTAGATAATTTTATTTCACCAAACTATTGCCTAAGCCCCCCACAAGCCAAATTTCCCTGCTACAAGCCCTGTCCTCCTCCAGTGCCCCACTGTTACATATCTCAGACTAAAGGGTTTATGATCAGAATAAAGGCCCTAAAAGAGAAAAAGTCTGCCCATCTGGGACAGAAAAATACCTGATCAGTTATTTTATTCCCCAGCTAACAGCTGGTGATCCAAACTCTATGGTTTTAAGACACAGTTTACCAGCATGGAAGCAACATTTCTCCTCTTTTCCACATTTCTGGCACTATTATAATGCTGGAAGCATATGAGGCAAAAAGAAATACTTAACCAACCCTACACAAAACCATTATGTGCTCTTTAAAAGGAACAACTGACTGATGGGTTTATGGTGCTATTTATAACTGAGGTAAAGCCAAATAAAGCACCACACTGAACGTGTGCTTCACTTGAAATTCTCAGCTGAGTACGACACAGAAATACCCTCCAGAAAGGCTGCTCAGAGACTGGTATTTCTGCAGCTTTGAAGAGATTGAATTATGCAGCTGAATATGCAGAATAACCCAGGATTGGATACTGGGCATGATTAGAATTCATGCAAAACTGTATAATTAAGATTTTTTTTTTAATAATGTTTCAAAGTCAGTTGTACTTTCATTTTTTTATGAGGTGTCAGTAAGTTATATTTTAAAAGCAAAATAAACTCTGCCATTTGCCTCTATTTTAGCAGATTACTGCAATTCTAGTGAAGGGAGAACATTTCTCTGCATACAGACTCGCTTTTAATACAGAACATTTTCTCCTTTTGCAAACGCAGAACGATCAAGTCCCACTGGGATCTGGATAGCTCAAATTTTACCACCCAGGCAGTTACCTATGAGTGTGGAATCGATGGCAAAAGTTCTAACTAAAGTTACAACACATGTGGGTCAGGCTGTGAACTCCTGCCTGCCAGAAACCCTGCCTGACTCTGCTCATTTCCACAGAAACCTTTGGTGCTCACTCAGGTCCGATGGGGTCCGATGGCACCAGCATTTTCATGGAGATCATTTACAGTCATTTTGTTCAACACTCACTTTACAACTGATAAAGCAAAATTGATGTATTTGCTTTCGGTCAGGAATCGTGTTTTATTTTTCTTATTGAGCAGAAGTGTAAAAGTGACCGAAGACAGTTCTACATGGTGCTTGTGTGTTACAGAGAATCTGGCATTACTCTCACTGTTGTTTTTCTCCAAGTTCCTCACATGGCAAATGCAGCCCTAAGTCAAAAGGGCAGAACCCCAGCAGTTTCTGCAAAACCATGCCTGCCTTAATTTTAAAATACAATTTATAACCTTATTAGGTCACATGGCAACCAAAATCCACAGCACGAGCATTGAGGTGATAATGATGTGTTGGAATCAGAGTGGTCTTACTCAAAACTGATGCACAAACTGCCCAAGTTCTTGTCAAAAGGCCAAGAAGGTGCATCTTACACAGACAATGGTGGGAAACCATAGGAAACAAAGGGATGTCAGCACATTATTTTCTGTAGTTGCCTCCAGACCGTTCAGTGTTTGTCCTCTTTTAAAAATTACTCTGTGCTGTAAAAAGTTGGACAAAATAGGACTTCTAAGCACATAAAGGCACTTGCAGTTTCATGGCGTTCTCAGTGCTGGCCAGGGCAGTTCAGAGAGGAACAGAACACACCAGCCAAGGACACTCTTCAATGCTTGCTGCTCCCCTGGGCACTGCACACCAGCACCCTCCAGGTGAGGTTCAGTAATAGCTTTATAGCCATACTTAAGTAGAGAATTAATACTTTATTGTCCTTTGCAGACAGAAGAATCACATTTCTTACCCCTACACGACTGGCTCCCGGCTCTGTGATTTCTCTGGTTCTCTTTCTCCCGTCACTGGGCAGGGCTCAGGCACAGCCCCCTGCCCTTGGTGCCCCCCAGCACTGCCCAGCCCACTGCTCTGTGCCCCAGTGCCCCAGTGCCCCAGCACAGGCTGGCTGCTCCTGCCAGGCATCTCCCTCCTCCTGCTCTCTTGGATCAGGCTGGCAGCACCAGGGCCATGCTCATTTTTCCCCATTCCTTTTTCCCTTGTTCCAAACTGATTTCTGTGAGACCTCACAGTATTTCCAAGAGCTGGCTACGAGGCTGATGATGACATACACGGCTTGAACACCCCTTTGGCATGGATCTGTGCCGACAATCACGGGCTGACAGCGAGCACACTCTCCATGCCCACCCTTGCACTGCAGGAGCTGCAGCAACAAAACAAGGCTGTGGGCCCTCCCTCTCACCCTGCTCAGCCCCTCCAGAGCCTCCGAGCGACACAGATACCAATCTGCTCCCCCTACACACCCGCCCCAGCAAACACACATCTGAGGCTCTCCCCTGCTCACACAGGCAACACCAGGTGCGCTGGCAAAGCACGTGCTCAGAGCTGCTCTGACCGAGATAGGAATTGTTACCTCAAAGTAAAGTCAGTGTAGGAGACAGCTTTGTCATTTCAGGGCTCCTCAGCCCCTCTTTTTTCTTACAGGAGGGAATGAAACAAAAAAAACCCACTGAAAACGAAAGAAGTGCTTGGCTAAAAGGGGGTGACATCTTAATTCTGGTTGGGACCTCCAGGAGGCTGAGCAGGCAAGCAATCCCCCAAGACACACGGTGAGCAGTGGGACAGGTGACCCCACTGACTCCAGAGGCAGCAGAACACCCAGGATGGTGTCCCACCTCTGCCCCCTGTCACACCCTGGAGAAGGACTGCACAGGGTTCCAACCAGCACCAACCCCATTCCACTTTTCCTTTGATGTACCTGGCCCCAAAGAAAGCCCTTTGACACTCTCAAGGCAATACGTGTATGACACATTCTTACACACACTTTGTTTTTTCTGTTTTAAAGCAAGGTGTTGGTGGCAAAGGGTTGTTTGTTTGCTTTCAAAACAAGACTGCCTCTCTGCAGGAGTTATTGCTTCCATCCCCGAGGTGGGATATTCCTGGGGAGCTCAGCAGAGAGCACCAAATGCCTCGACACAGAATGCTGTGGATATTCTATGCGGGACCTCTGCTGCCTGAGCTGAAAAATTGGGCTCTCAACACACCCTGGGAGCTCAGAGGTCAAAGAAACAGCACTAAGTGACCTTGTGATGTAGAACCAGAGTCAGGGTGCAGCAACAGGGCAGTGTGAGCACAAACGCTGCCAGACAGGCTAAGGCAGTAAGGGAAGGGGACAAGCTGGTGTTTTCTTCTATTTTTTAAATTTTTTTTTAATAATAGTCAAAATACAGATCTTTCCCCAGAAGGCAGCTTTGGCTCTGGAATCAGAATTGCCAGAGGGTAAAACAAATTCACACCCATGCAGAGTAACCACTGATAAGCAAATTTTCTCTCCCTCTCTTATATAAGAGGCACCCCAAATAGCAACATCAATTTTCTGAATATTTCTTGCCAACTCCCACTCCTTCATAATGAGCAACCGGAAAGTTTCAATCTGAATAAATGACTTTATAGATTTAGGGAAAAATAAGTTACTGTGTCAGAGGGCAAAAAAGTCCTATTTGTGCTCTCTGGACTGTACTGGTTCCCAGGAGCAAGCAAGAAAACACAGCTTCTCTCATTCAGAAGGCAGAATAAACTTCCAGAAGTCTAAATTTAAATTCAAGTCTTATGAAGTTAAGCTGTATCTTTCTCATAGGAAATACAAATTCTCGGTAGCCACACAATACAGCACTGCCCAGAGAGCTTCTGGTCTGAGCTGCAGTCAGAAACGCAAAGGCACCAAAATATTTGTATTTGAAGGTTTTCTGCTTATCCAAGAAGATTACATTGTCACTTTTGTGTGACTCGCTGCCTTTCCCTTCCACATAAACAGTTGTGCAATACCACACACCAGGGGTGTATATGTTTATATACAGATATATAAATATATATGAGGAATCTGTGGTGCATCCATGCATACAGAGATGTACCCACACCCCCTCTCCTCTCCCAAGCCATTTGTCCTCCCTGCCTCGCTGGGTCACACACCAGGGCAGGGAGGATGCTCAGCCAGGACAGCCACACCAGAGGTTCCCTTCTGGGCTGCAAAGCTGTGCCTGTCCCCACCACTGTGCCACTCTCATGGTCCAGCCAGCCTGACTCTGCCACTGTGCCACTCTCAGCTCCTTTCACACCATGCCCGGTAGGAGCAGAGTGGGAGGAGATGGGGAAGGGCAGTAAAAGGCTGGATAACAGCAGGGGACAGTCAGGAGGCAGCTACTGAAGAGTCAGCAACTTCATAAAAACAGGCCATAACACTTTTTCCACTTGAGCAGAGAGGAACTGCAGATTCATTTCTAATTTGACTCCTGTATTCAAAGGAAGACACCTAAGCACTACAGACAAAACAGTGGAAAATAAAAGCGTGCCATCTGTTCAGCATTTTCTGTTCTGTTCTTGCTAGTGGTAAACACCCCAAGCAGTGGGCAAGCCTTGCTTCCAGAGCATCCCTGGCCATGCTGGTACACTCAGAATCTTTGCCAGCCACTCTCTTGTGTTTCCCTGTCAGTGAGCAGTTTAAAAAAGGGTGTGTGTATCTTTCTGAAGAAAAAACCCTAAAGATATGATCGATCACATGAACCCCAGCAGTCAAGGTTTAGAAGAAAAACTGCCACCTTTGGAGACAGGTGGGAAATAAGGACAGGTCAGAAATGTGTTCTTCAGAGGCTAAAAAACTGGGTTAGAAAATGAACTCAGCATAAGGTATCAGGTTATGAGAGAGTTCGTGTGGTGCTTTACAGAGAGTTGTGTCTTTAATGGCATGGAGAAATGAGATATAAAATTAACTGTTTGCTTCCTTCTCTGGGAGTTTATTTATAATATTCCTGAGTCCTGGGTGCTTGTCAGAGCTCAGTCACCACAGCCCAAGGGCTGAGAAGTTAATCAATAAGCCAAAAGCAAAGTTTCTCCTTCAAAACGAGGATGGCCAGAAGACAGCAGAGCCCCAGATATCAAAATTTAGTTACAGGGCATCAGAAAAGAAGGTGATAAAGTACATAAACCACATTAAGTATGGCCTGTTAATGTTTGCAATGAAAAGGACTAACCTGCTAATAAGAGTAGAGGAAAAGGACTTATAAATAATGTTATTTTAAAAAAATTTACACATTATTTCTCCACTTTCTTTTGATTATAAAGTCTTCAATTGTGAGCACGTTATGTTGCACTGGGTATTTACAGCACATTATCACAGGAACACTTTTCTTTGCCAAAATAAGAACACACTGAATCCCAAGCCATACACCTTTTCTAAATCAAAGAATCTTCTGGTTGTTGTAAGAAAACCCTTGGAAAAAGAAAACAGATGAAAGATTTCCAGCTGACTCCAGAAAAGAATTTTTAAATTTGTCTGTTTTGGGATCTAAGCTCTGGTATGTTCCATCTAAGTTCTGGTAAGTTCCATCCCAATTTAACAGTCAGGGAAGGAATAGTAAGGATGATTTATGTCCAACCAGTGCATAAGTAACTGAAATATCTGAGGACACAGAGTGTTAAAAGGTGGAAAACAAACTCTGGTAAGGACTTTATATCTACCCAAACCTCTGCGCTTCCCTGCAAGGCAGGTACTGCTATCCCAGCTTCATGCTGTGGAGACTCAGCCACCACAAACCTCCTGAGATGGTCCAGAGGCCTCTCTGGGGACCTGTGCTCTTCCTCATCCACATAAGCAAAACTTTAGGAAGATCCTTTCTACCTTTGCCTTAGAGACTGCAATCAAAGCAGTGCTTGAATTGCACTTGGCCTCTGAGCCACAGCTTGCCTTCCAGGCTCATTTCTGACATGCAGAGTTTCACACAAAGGTAAGGCACTGGGCCATCATATCTACAGCTCTCTCTTAACCCTGTGCTTTGCTGCTCTCCCTCTGCTGCTTTCCCTTTTGTTCCCACCCTGGCTGTCTCTGCAAGCAGTTTAACCTTTCCAGAATATTTGCCTTGTCTCTCCTCCCCTTCTTTTAATCTTACCCTCCACATCCACCCCACAGAACAGCTCTCCAGTTTGAAATCACCCAGTAATAAATCACACTCTTAACTCCAAACAGGGCATTGGGAACCACACAATCCCAACCAAACAGAAGGCCTGACTTTGCACAACCACTGAGGTCTCACTGTTCTTATCATCCCAGTGGAAGGTCCAGGTCCATGTCCCTCCCATACCAGGCCAAAAGAGTCTTTATCTATCAATTATATATCAGAGAGAATATAAAAGAGGGGCAAAATAAAGGTAATATGTAATTATATATCTATTATTTTAAATGCTTCTTTTGACTAAATCAGGAGGAAATGAGAAAACCTGCTGCAATAGGCTATATTGGTTTAAAGCTTGGGTCATTAAAATTCCTTAGGATATTTGAGTCATTCAAAGTTATCCAGTAGCAAAGAACAACTGGCAGCATTGCCAGAATTTAGGTGGTTTAAGTTATAAAAGAGTGCACGTGCACTAGGCCTAGTACTTGAACTTACTACGAAAAGGAAACCAAAGGTTTAATGCACCTGTAGTAAATGTTATGGTACAAAAAAGTCTACTGTATTTATTTAAAATAACTCAAATACAGACATTTTCTTCCCAGTGGCTGGGATAAAAATAAACACAGATCTAATTGTTCTTCTCTCCCTTAGCTGTCCAGGGAGTAGCTGTCTCCCAGCAGCAGAGGGGAGCTTTTTACCACAAATACTCAATGAAAACTTAAAAACCACTCTTGATTCCCACTCAGCTGCAGTAAGTGGCAGGCAAAGCAAGCCAGTGTCAGACTCAAAATACAATTCCCACTTCCAAGAGAGAAGGCACTGAACAGCATTACCCTACCATTATAGGGACAAGGTGAAGAAAAAGAAGTTTATAATCCAGAGACTGTTAACACACTGAGACAGAACACAACAGAAATAAAAATAAAATGTATTTGGGGTTGTGCTGTTAGAATGGGAAATAGATTACACTAGCTGAGTCCACATCATCTCTTCTGATATATTTGCATTTTTTAAACAAAAAGCTGGCATAAAAATTGGTGATGAATTTTGCTGAATATATTCCAACCAAAACATAGAAGACTCTTAACAAAAAACCTCCCCAAAACAACACTAAAAAGTGGTTTTGTGTGAGAGAAGGATACGAAGAAAATAGAAAACCATGTCCAGAATTAGGGCAGGCAGGAAGCAGGATGAGACCTCTGCATAATGTCATTTCAGCAAACCCCCAGTCCCACAAAACACATTATCCCTGTGAACAGCCACCCCCAGCCCGGCGGGGGCCCAAGGACCAGCTGAACCTGGACAATGGAATGCCAAGTGTGGGTGGCTCTGACTGAAATGACAAGGCAGTTTGTCACCGCTGCTCTGGCTCTGGCACGGACATCAGCAGCACACACATTTTCTGCTGAGCTGAGGGGAAAGCAGCCTGAAACTTGTGCAGTTTGGAGTCAGTGTGCGAGGAAACATTGCGAACAAAAGGAGGCAGGCTCGGTGTCAGCTCCCCTGACCCTGAACAAGTCACCTGGGGAGGAGATGCAGTTTCCAAGATGCCTTTGCCAGAAAACACCACAGTCTCTGGGGATGGACAGGAGATTTTAAACAAAACCCCCAAACCAAGCCCACAAACACCTTGAGCTCTCTGGCTTTACATTAGAGAGGCTTTTGGCAGAGGTACCAGCTGTCCAGCTGCCCTTCACCTGAAGCTCCCTGCTTTGCTATGAGGGCTGTTCTGCTCACTGAGGAGTGCTCAGTGCCCACAAAGTGGGAACAGCAAGACTTGAGTGCCATTGTAAATCATTTAATAGTGCTGAGGGCCCAGCCAGCACTCCTCCCAGTTTTAGATGGCACCTTTCATCCTATTTTCAATTGGAGCATTAATTTCTGCACTGCCTGAGGTGCAACAGACCCAAAGGCTGGTAAGGGGCATGGGCACAGAAAGAGGCAAAGGCCATTTGAAGTTCACGGGGCAGATCACTGCCAGTCCCGGACCCAAAACCCCCACGAGTGGGGCAGGTGTGTGACAGCATCACAGGACAACCAGCAATGTGCAGGCACCGTGGTGTGCCTGTGCAAGAGGAAAATTAATATCACAATTTCAGACTCCATGACATTATTGAACTTATTCACTGTATGAATTTGAAGACCATGGTCCTATCATATTTTCATTTTCTACACCCACACACGGCTTTCCCGAAAGCCCCTCTGGTTCTTGCAAGTCTAAAGGGGGAGAATTCAAAACATTTTCAGCCTCTGCACCTGGAGAAAATTTATGGTGTCTCCTCTGCCACCCACTCTCCCCATTCCTTTTCAACACCTTGGAAAACCCCTGCTGGTTTGAATTTACATAAATTTACATACTTTTCCAGTATAGATGGCCATGTTTTGAGGCAGCCAAATGTTCCTCATGCTGCTGCTTTGCTAAGGGCAGTCACAGCCCAGCTGAGGGCTGGCCACCCAGCAGTATTCCCAGGACCTCGAGGCTGAGGCAGACACACTATCCAGTCTCATAGCAAATCCCCTGTGAAGTCAAGACCTTATTACTGCACTTCTGGTGTATTTTGCTTCACACCACCCTGTTATGGGTCACCAAATGGATTTTAGGCACATCCTTTGCCATAAGGTTATGTCTGGGCCTTTGCACGCTGGATGTGGCACTCATTTGCTGTCAATCAGGTTTTGTTTTGGCTGATGATTTTTAAAATTCTTTTAATTTAGTGGCTGCAAAGGTATGTAGAGTATCTTACAACTCATCTACCACATGCTTCAGCACCACATTTGTCTGCCAGTCCTTTTCATTCTTGCTGCAACAGCTCGTGTGGAGATACTTCCCTTATCTTACTATGAGTTTCTATTTTTATAGCAGGTTTTGTTCACAAATAGCAACATGAAATTACTTCCCCTTGCTTCAGCTGATAGCTCATAAATGTGGCTCCTGAAATACACTTTTGCATAGTTTCTTGCCCTCTCTAGTCTAGTCTTCCATTCTATTATCCCCTTGTGAATTCAGACATGGAAACATAACACAGCTGATGGCCAAAGCAACTGGGAGTTCTGTTGCTGACTCTGCCAGAGACCTTCTGAAAGGCAATTAACCACGCTGTGCTTTGATTTACCCCACTGGAATAGAAATTACAAGAACACACGACTTCAGGAGAGTGGTGTAAGGATCTACTACCGCTTGGAAAGTACTTCCAGTTTCTAAGAAATCCTTAATAAAAGCAATGAGCTTAGTAGCAAGTGCTGATTCATTAGAAGATTTAAAAGAGTCTTCACTGAGATGATAATTGCTCAGGAGGGCTGTTTATTCTGAGGTGGAGATGGTGTCAAGCCCTGACTCCTCCTTGCAGTCCGGTGTGTCCCACCCTTGCACACACAGCCACACAGATTATGGTGCTGGCTGAAGAGTTTCCTGTCTTGACTTCTTTCTCCTCTAAGAGACCAACCCACCAGCACCCTTCTGGAGGTGACAGAATTGCCATAGCTGTGATCAGCTCTCTAGATATCTTCTGTCATGAATTCAGACATTTTATTGAGGTAGTATGTAAATTAAACGTTCTTTTTTTTAATGTTGAATTTATTGGGCAAGCTGTCTGTGTGCAATGGTAACTGCAGAGGCAGTTATTGCTGTGCCAGAGACTTCAGACTTGTTATGATTCAGAAAACTGGGGCTTGATGTAAATTTTAGAACCTTCATGTCACAAAACTGCATTATGTTCATACTTGAAAACTGCCTAAAAAGGTTGCCAGCAAAAACTCACAAATTAAAATATTCACGTCTATTACTGTTTGATAAATCCAAGCAAGAATGCTGCTGAAAAGCCCTCTCTTTAAATTTAGTTGCAGCTCCCATTGCTGAGAGTTCAGAGCATGTATATGAAAGGTGCACACAGGGGAAAAACACCCACTTGTGTCTCACAATTCCATTAAAGGGATCTGTGCAGCTCCTTTCTCCACTCAGTTAAAAATCCTCTTGAAGCAGCAGTGGGTTTATCCAAAGCTTTCTTACAGCAGGGAAATTACACTTCTCTCAAACAGTATCAAAGGTGTTACTCTTAACAGGCTCCTGTTATTCAACAAAATCAGTATTTTAGAGACAGGAAATTTGCTAGCCCTTAACTTCCAATAATGTAATTCTAGAAGGTGCCAGGCACACACACACAATATGGAAACATATCTGTGTGTAAAACATCCAGGGATATACACACAGTGTGCTCAGAAAAAGACAAATAGAGTGAAACTTAAGATATTTATGAATTCACATTTCTGGGTTTCCCGATTTCTGTTGGTGTTTTCAGAACATTTACTATTCCAGAAATGGTAATAAATCTCAGATGTGTCACTGGTGGAGAAGTAAATAACTAGTAAATGCTAACAGTAGAACTTCACTTAGAGAAAGCTGCTGTTTGTCTGATACAAGATGATCAATAGAGTTTGTAACTTCAACACGTATGTGGCAAACAAACACTAAAGACCATCCCCTTAAGGAATCTACACCCCCAGGCATGTCTGTGCTGCTCCCTGCACAAACATTTGCCAAAGCAGCTGTGTTTGTATCCAGCCATGAATTCAGGTAGCATCACCATGTCTTTGATATGATGGAGCAGACATTGCTCCTCTTGCACCTCCCTCAGTCCTTTGTTCTACCTTACACATTGGGAAGTTTTCCCTGACAAACTTTTGCTTCGACAACCAACCCACCAGCTGAAAAGGCCACTCCATCAACTCAAACCGCTCCCAAACAAGAATTTGGTCTCTATCCCCTTTGCCCTGGCAATAACCTGTGCCAAAAGTAGTGGGAGGGTAGGAATCCTTTTGATTCTCTTGAAGTAATTCAGCATAGTTCACACCTATTTTATATATATATATATATATATGACAGGTGTTATTTCCATTCAATCTTCTCTCCCCCCGTGCACTCAGACAGCAACCATCACCTGCCTGCAGACCCTTGCACAAATACTCCAGTGGGTGCTCTTTTACACACCACACACAGATGTTGGAGAGGAAACGTTTGGAATAATTGTATGTAAACTCCACTCAGAGTGCCACTTGACTTAAGGGCTCTGCTGCCAAATATCTCACACTTACCCTTCTCAGTGTGAGACCCCGAGACTAAAAGGCTTTGGGAAGGAAAAAGAAAAAAGAATCTGAAGTAGCTTTGAAAGCAGATCCCATCCCTTTGCCTCACAGCTGTGGCACAGAGAACAGGGCAGTGCCATGCATGGAGAGTTTTCCAAGCCCTGCATGAGCCCAGAGAGGCAGAACAAGAGCTCTGCACAAGTGCAGCTCCCCTTAGGCAGCTTTACAGCAGGCAAAGGGAGGGCAGTTCAGGGCCATTCGGTGCCTGAGGCACAGAGGCCACTTACCCTCTGCAAATAACCTGCAGCCCAGCCCCGAAGGAAAGCCTTGCCTCGGTGCCTGCTGAAGAGTTAATGCACAGGGGAGGCAAGTAAAGGTGTCCTGTAAGCAGTAAGGTGTGGATGTAACAGCAAATTAGATGCAGCCACTATTTCAATTTCCCATCTATAAATGTGCTATTCTATTTCCTATATATACAATATATTGCATTGGAGGTTCTAAAGGATACCTGGTAGACCTCAGCTTTCAAAACAGCAGCATGAAAGAGGCAAATAAACCTGTGTGTTGGTACCGAAATTTGATGTAGTCTGCAGGATGAGGTGTGTTAACATTTTTAAGTATTATTTACGTAACAACGGGATAAGTAATGTACAGTCAACAGAAAAAGAGCCAAGAGGGTGGCCCACCTTGATTCAGCTTGGACACTGGTTTATTGGAAAGCCCAGGTACACTCCACAGGGTTTCTGGAGATTGCACAACAGATCAGCCACAAGTAACAGCACAAAACCTGCAGCCCCATTTTTCCATTTCCTTCCTTTATCTAAAACCCAGCACTGTTTCACTCCTTGCAGAGCATTGAGGATGATTGGAATTGTCAGAATTATCTACAAATCCTTCAGAAAAAAAAAATCCCAAAGTTCAAACTGCCCATTTTAAAAATGTTACATTCCGTTCATATTGATTTTTCTTAGTATCTTAATAGCAATCTTCCCAATCAGATAGATTAAGGAGCACCAGAAGGTACTTTAAAAATAATCAGAACTACAAGATAATGAGGAGTTAAAGAGAGATGAAAACCTCAAAACAAAACTGCTGTAGGAATTACACATTACTTAACTGCACGTCTCATTAAAAGTACTTTGTAAAATCATTTATACAAGGGATGTGACAAATAAAAGCTAGATAATATAATTGCATACAGGCACCCATTCCCTTGGGTATCAGAGACCTGGATGAAGCTGAACATTGCTATGTTTCCATCACAGCGTGACCCTGAAGCTTCAGGGGAGGTGAAGACCCCACGGAATGAGAACCTTTCTCCTTTCCAGAATGTCTGTATATGCTGCAGCCTCCATGGGGGTGGCAGGCTCCCAAAAACCCCACTAAATTGGGTTTCAGCTGTCTGATAAGGGTGCCCTTCCTTCAGCAGAGAGCTCTGTGTGAGCTGCCAAAACCTGGCCGAGCAGCCTGGTAAATGCCCAAGCAGTTGGTCTGAAGTAAAACTCCTGCTGCCACCACGGGGCAGCTGCCTAAGAGAGACAGCCAGATGAGTTTGAAATTAGCCAAATTCAACTAAATGGCATTTACTAAAACACTGACGGGACCTAATTAGCAGGGAAGGTTCGCCAGAAATTAATTACCATCCCCACATTACAGTTCCAGCACGCAGACTGCACATTTCGGGGTGATGCTACTTGCCCAAGCTTTTTAAAATACCCAAATTGAAATGCCCCCTTTGTGGCTCCACATAATCCTTGTGTCCAGGAAAGGTCAGCATTCCACCTTGCTGACCCACTCAGATCCCTGCATATCTTTAAGATTTAGGAGCCCAGGACCTGCTGCTACAGCTCCCAGAGCTGTGTCATTCCAGGGGCTCAGAAGTGGCAGAATCATTCATATATAATACATTATCAGCACTCCCATTAATGTTATCCTTATATACCCCTGTAGAAGGGAACGGCACCACCCCTGTGCCCCATTTTGCAGAGTCTCTCACACAGGAACTGCTTAGGGATCCTGGCCATGCTGAAATGCATTCTGAAATGCATTCTGAAATACAGCTGCTGCTAAAGAGAGCAGGGCAGCTTTGGCAGGGGTGGGTGGGGAAACTCTTAGGCACAGATACACCATTAGCTGACTGCAAAGAATTAAAATGACTGTAAAATACTCCAGTTGAAGCTGAGATTTCATTTTTATTTTTTGCATAGGTTTGTCAAGTTCATCAGGAACATTCCCCAGTACAAGTTCTGATATCCCATTAACCAGGGAATCTCTAGACTCCATTGAGTCAGCAAGTGCCTCTTGAATGGCTTGGCACATGTAAGCCCCATTCAAGCCCCTGCTCCAAATCAGAGGGGAAAAGGAGCTAAATCTGGGGTTCCCTCTTGCCAAAATGCAGAAAACTGATTGCTTACAGACTGAGTGGTGTCTCACAGAAATACTTTGGAAGGGTTGGGATGGAACACTGGGGGAGGGAGAAGTATTAAAACCTTTAAAAGGTTTGCAGAACATTGCTTCCCTTGAAGCTCCATTTTCAACCTGATATTCGTTCTGCCAAAGCCATCATGTCTAACAAATCGGCATTTGGCCCAAGATGTAAAAAGAAGAGCAAGAGAGAAGGGGGCAAAGCTGTCAGCTACTTCTTCTCAGCTGAGAAAGATAAAATCAGATAAAAACACCCTGGAGAAGATGCTACAACAAGATAGGGCTGAAGGTTCATATCTCTAACTTCTTTAAGGCAGTTCTA
>JAXCLP010000001.1:4648632-4669954 GCA_035584035.1 Lepidocolaptes lacrymiger | reverse complement strand
TGAATAGAGAGGATACGGAAAATTGCAGTTCACGTTAATACTAGAGACACCTGAAATGTAAGAGATAATTCAAAGCAAGGTAAATTAAAGCTGCTGCTTCTAGAGAAAAGTAATTCAGTGACAGAATCTTGGGTGTTCAACATTTGAGTCAGGTAGAAACACTTGGAGATGTGATCAAAATGGATCACATTTTGGAAACGGAGATAAGTCAAGGAATGACCCCAGTTTGCATAGCTTTGAATATTTCATTATATTCAAAACTTCTGTATAAAAAATGGACAATGTTGTGGTATTCTCAATAAAATCATTAGGAAAAAGAAAGACATTTAGGGATACTGTTTCCTTTCCTATTTAGATGCTTACTCTGAGAGGCTGAAATGCAGAAGGCCTTTCTGGCATGTATGAATTGCTCTGTATTTTGTTTAAAGCAACTGTAAAGGTGTTTGACCTTCAGCTTGAAATGCAGGTGGGTTAACCCTGTCTATCTGCTCTGGCCCACTGGTGCAGTTCTGCTCACAATACACAATGCCCAGTTTTACTGAAAAAGAGCATGCTTGTGTTGCATTTGCAGCTCTTCGAATTCCAATAGACTATTCAGTGCTGACCCATTACAAATACCAAGTGTTTTTGCATTGCCTGAGAAATATCAATGTCAGAAGTCATAGTAAAAGAAAGAAAAGGCACACGTTGCTTCATACAGCACTGCTCCCATAAACTTCTGAAAATGTTTGTTACAAATTCCCTGAACACACTTCAGTCCATAATGGTTAAGGCTTTAAGAATGATTTCACCTGTGGACACTGAGTCAGATATCACACCTCTGGATAACAGACCATAAAATAACAAACAAACCCTAAAAATTACGGCAAGTTGTTCCAAAGCAATCTGTAGAATTTAACTAACATCCTTTCAAAGCTTATCAAGAGACACTAATTGGCTACAAGACATTTTATGAACAGAGCAGCCCCGCTCAGAGCAATTCACAGAATTGTTTATTTGCTTCTTAGAAACTGCCTTTAGTTTGGGTAGAGGTTTTGACAAGTGACCAATGATACAGCATTTCTCTCCCTCTGTATTCCACCTCCCTTCCTTCCTTTAGAGTGTGATTATTAACCCAGCTTGCAAGGTGTCACTCTATTTCTGCAATCTTCAGAAATGCACTTGCTGCTGAAATGACCTTTTAGAAAAGCCCCAAATAATGACACTGTGCAAATGTACAGCACGGGCAGAGGAACAGAGACAGAAAGAGAGGGATCCCCATCAATTCTGGTAAGACTTCTTGCCTGAAATTGCTTTCACGTGGCTGGATGGTGAACAACATCAACTGCAACAACACAGAAATCACTTCTCCCACAGTCTGGATATTGGGTTCTCTGACCAAAACTTGCTGATATGTGACCAAACAAACGAGCCAATATTAATTGTACAGCTGTACCATATAATTTCTCTTTGCAGGGGTTAAAAGCCTGCTGTGTTAATAGGAATCCAGTTCTCTTTACAAGCTTGAAAACTTTACTAGGAAACTAGAAAAGTTTACTTATGGTGAAAGTTAAGATTTCCACCTAAGACAACAGCTTGAATTTTAAGTAAATCCTACGTGGTGAGATTTCCCAAAAACCACAGAAATAAATATCCCCCCAAGTGTTGATAACGAGCCACCCCCCCGACTCACTCAGTGTGTCCGACTACAGTTTACCTGAGAAGTTTCCAACCATTTTCTCTTGTCAGCTCCCATCAAATTCTAATTTAGAACATCTTTTGCCTCCGTGTTATCCGAGCTTTCAAAGACTCGTGTTATCATTACGGCTTCTCCTTCACTTAAAAATATAACAGACCAAAAAGAACATTCTGCTACTCAGAAAGAGTCAGGATAGAGATGAAATTTCACTGCAGATACATCTCATGAAAGAAATGGGCCAGATAGCATGAGAATTTCACCAGGCTCCACAAACTGCTTGCCAGGAGCACAATGTTTAACATACTCTCATATCCTGAAAGCACATAAAGGTGGAAAACTCCAAACTTGCTGTTCTTCTTCTTGTAAGACTTAACAGGCACATAACAAAGGATTGGAGAATGAAATACGTGAAGGGCTTCCAAAGGTTGGTGCTAGGAAATTTGAGGGAATAAAATATTTCCACTTTACACAGTTCAAGAATTGAGAAGGGTTCTATCACCTAAACAGAACTTGCATAGACACCGTGGTGGTGAGGCTCAGGAGCTGGCTGGTTTTACTCCTATTTTTAACAGCTAAATTGCCCAAGGACTGAAAGAACCACATACTGGGAAGGGTAACTTTCACAGAGATGGAGATATCCATTGCATGTGGCTAAATACATGGATTCCCACAGTCTCCCGAGAGCGAGCAGATCGAGGAACTGCAAACTAAGCTGTCCATTTGCCTGCACATTTTATCTGTTAGATGTGAAGTTATAAATCAGTTGCGTAGGACAGAGTAAAAAGAAATGCAGTCATTACTTTCCTGAAAAAAAAATAAAATCGGATTTGGACTGTAGTACTTTAAAAGCTAAAAAAACTATAATTTTTTTCTTAATGGTAAGAAGAAAGAGCAGTGAAACTTTAATTCAGGTGCTGGGTGAGGTGTCAGTAGAACAACGATATGCTTACGAGTACACATGTATATGGGGAAAGTAGATACATTTAATAGGATAGATGTTTTAGCAGAACTTTTAAGAAGTTGTATCTTCTATTCATGCCATGCTGGGAAGGTACTCTATTGTCCTGCCAGGATAGCTGATGCATCTTAGAGTTCTGTGTAAATACAGACATGCAAATACATGATGAACTGGAGAAGGGAGGGGGGATTCGATGGTCACCTGAACATGTGAAAACAACTATTTTTTCTTTCTTTTTTAAAGAGAGTTTGGAGATACAGCAAAGTAAATTATTTGTTTCCTAGGTATTCTTCCTTACTTAGGGGTTTTGCTCATCGTGCTAGTCACAACTCAAGTTCTGTGTGAAATACAGAAAATGGTTGTCAAAAATGTTTCTCACACGAACATTCATTTATAAATGAAATTCTCATCCCCCTTAAGCTGCTGGAGAACCTCCTTTTTAACCCACTCTGGTTCCTTATCCACTCGAGCAGGACACGCACAGGAGAAATAGAAATATAAATACATTTTGCCGATAGCTTTCTCTGTTTAGTGCATCCTGGCCATCCAGCACACATGAAAACCCCAAAGGAATGCAGGCCCTTAGCTTGTTCCTTCACTCATTAGGGATTTGGCTCAGAAGGGCTGGCATAGAAAGCACTTTGTGACAAGCACTAGAATGTTGAACGTGGCACTGCAAGAGCTCACCAAATGGCCCTTTACAAAGAAAGGCTACACTGCCTACCTTTTGTTCCCCTCCCTAATGTGCCAGTTCATAGGTTTTCCCTCCATGAATTATTAATGAATCACTGGGAACAGGCACGAGAAAAAGGAAACAAAACATGTAAAATGAAGCCTTTAAATTCTTTTTTCCCCTAGGTGTTACAACAAGAATTCAGCTCGGGAGAACTTCGGACAGCACAGAAGGGCTTGGGGATGGGAGTGAAAATAGTCTGAATTTACTGGTTTGGATTTCTCAGCTTGTAAACAGCTTCTGGTATAGAAATCTTGTAGTTTGCAGACCAGCAAAATCATCTGCTGAAAGGGAAGGAACAAATTAACACCAAGACCCATTTATTTCCGTGAACTGGCTGAAACAAAGGCTGCTGCCATCATGGAACCCAAGGGGCAGGAGGCACAGTCCTGCAGAGCAGAAAATACAGCAAAAATAAGCTGTATTAGCAAGTAATGTCTGCTGCAGGCTGGCATGGCTTGGGTTCCCATGGAGCCAGCCCAAACCAGGGCACTGCCCAGTTCTGAGAACAGTGGGGTTGTGAAGAAGGGAAGAAACAGAGAAGGGCTGCTCTTAAGCTCTATTTGTACACCCAATTGTTAATTTTCATGCACTTTCTAACAGAGAGGTTATAGAAGGACCTCATCCAAACTGTTAGATGTACACTTTTGTGCCTTTCAAGGGGGAAATAAGGAAAATTGAATGTGTATATGTCTGGCTTCCTTCTGCAATTGCTCAAAGGTCAGATTTGAGCATCCTGAAATTTGCAGCCTGGTGCCAATAATTCAAAATCTGCATCAGAATTCATGGTCCATCTCTAGAATTACTTAAAACTGTTTCTTTCCTCATGCATGACATACTTCAGTACTGAAAAGTTCAAAAAGAAAGGCTTTGTGAGTTCACCAGTGCTAATGTTGGTGGCATCTTTCAGCCAGCCATTTGAGGAATAAACACATCACAGTGCAGTGGAATGAACTCTGTGCAAGGAGACACACAGCTTACTGATTCTTACATTTTTGTTACTGCCTATTTTGCACCAATAATGTGGCAACAAGTCCACACCTTTATTTAATCTGTTCTACCTACACTCTTAGGCTCAACACTGCTATTCTTCACGCTATTACAGGATCCTATCAGAACTGCTTTCCCTCAAATCCACAGGCAACCAGCTCCAAATCAGTGACAACAGGACCCAGTTCGACACCTGACCCCAAGAGCTCTGCAACCCTGTGGGGCTGGGCTTTACCCCCCTGCATTATATTCCTTTCAGGCACAGTTTTCTGCTGAAACTGTACAAATAGGGGCCTGAACTACTGATGTGGTGTGACAGATCAAAAGGGGGAGACATGGAAAGGTGTTTTTTCAGATTCTGACCTGAAGTAGTTTCTGTACCTTTACAGCCTTACGTGCATCTACAGACACAGAGCAATGTACAGAATACAAATAGCAAAAGTGTGTTTAAGTACCGGATGGTGTTTGGTGTCAGGAAGGGGCAGAGGCCCCAGAGGTTGATCAGAGGGCAGAGTCTGCCACAGAGCAATAAACCCACTCCAAACTCCCCTGGAACAGAACCTCCACAAATTACCAGAGCTGGTTTGGTGGTGTTGGCAAGCAGCTGAAAATCCTTTTCTCCTTCCCAGCAAACTTTGAAGAGAAGTCTGTGGCATCACCAAAGCTCTTCAGTGCAAGGATGCTGCCTTTGTAGAGCACAGCTGGGTGTGTGTCACGGGTGAAACCCTTCCGGTGGATTGGGCTTTAATGCATCCTCAAACACGGCCTGGCTGCTCCACACCCTCTGCTCAGGCCTTCTCCAGGTGTACATTTTGCTGCTGTTCTGGTCTGCCACGCTGCTGAGCAGGAAATCTCTCCTTCCCAAAGTTAAGGGGGCTTTGGAAGGTCTGTGCTTGCCAAAGCTGCTCCCTTTGTGTGTGTGCACCAAGCACCAACTCATACAGGTAAAAATGTCTTCGTCTGGTGCCATGCCCAGTGGAGGCAGGCATGAGGGCAGCGACACAGAGAACATCCCTGCCCTTTTTGTCACCACCTCTGTCCCCATTTCCCGCCTGCCACGGGCTGCAAACCAGCCACAGCACAGCTCTCATCTGGCCTAACTAAATTCAAAGCCTCCCCTGTGCAGGTTACTGCAAATGTCCACTTGTTCATGGTTGTCTCAGCTCTCCCTTTTAATCTGCAAGGAAAGCTGCCCAGCTGAGGGCCCAGAGCCTTGTTTAACCAGGAGCTGCTGCTTGGCAATGGCTCTGGCAGGAGAAGGGCGCTCACCCAGCCCTGCAGAGGGTCCCTGTGCCCCAGGACAGCCCAACACAGCAGATCCTGTGGCTGCCTTGGCCACACGAGGCCACGATTCCAGCCACGAGGAGCAGGCCACACGTGGCTGAGGCGCCCATGCAGATACCCCCGTTACCAAAATGGTGGTGAGTCCACCGAGAGACGTCGGCCCTTTCCCTGAGGGAACTGTGAGCCTCAGGAGCCCCAACCCTGCTCACCTGCAGCTGGGAGCTGTGCCTGGAGCACGGCGAGGGCAGCCATCCTCCTCCACTCCATCTTGCTGTCCTGGACGGTGCAGGGGGACGGGAAGCCACGGGCAGGGAGGAGAAGAGAGAGGCTCCTGCTGAGGCTGTGCTCGAGTGCTGCTGCCACAGGAAGCTGCTCACCTCCTCTGAGGGCTGTGGGAGTCCACCTGCCGGCTTCCTCTGCCTTCACAGCCTCTCAGCCTGGGGTTTGCCTCTGGCTGCTCATCTCTGGGGTTTCCTTTCGTGTTTTCAGTCGCCCTTTTCCTCTCTGCGTTATGGTTTTCAGCGGGCTGTTCTTGTTTTATGCCTGTTTTTCTTCCCCCCACTTTGTCTGATGGTTCCTGGGTCACCCCCAGTTGGTGGCTGCTGGTCTCCATATCTGCTGTCCAGTTTGGCCTGACTTCAGAAGGGATCTACCATGGAAAACCATTCCAGCCACAGGTCCAGGCTGTCCATCCAGCAGTGCCTCCCACACTGCCCTAAGCCACCCCCTGCCTGTATGGGGCAGGTGGCTGGGATTCATTTAGAGCAGAGAAAAAGCCCAGCATAACCAAAAGAAGCCAAGGAAACTCAAATCTGGAGGTTTTTCTAAACCTTCCTGAGAAGGAGGAATTAGACAAGTCATTTCTCAGCAAAGCATGAGGGTATTTACATAAAAATCCTACAAATCGACACAGCAATGCCAACTCCCACTTTGCAAGGGATCTCACATTATTGTGCTCTTTTCAAACGTGGACAAATAAAAATTTCCACTTTTCATTGGATGACAACAGCGACAAGTTCATTTTAAACAACTGTGAATTAGAAAAGCTTGAAAACATGACTTAGATGAACCTAAAGGCCTAAAGCTCAGCCTCACTCCCATTAAAATACATCTGGCTCAATAGAACACCACGTGTTTAGTAACAGTAATACTACTAATACACTTCAGGGTCAGAGCTTAGGATGTGAGGAAGCACAAGTACAAAACTAATTAATTCCATTAATTCTTAGCAAAGAAAGGGGAATGTGCATCCCCAGCAGGTACAGGAGCAGGGTTGGTGATAACTATTTCCCCAGAGTAGGGCAGGGGAGAGTTATTGTGTACACATGAGGTAAGTTTTTGTAATCTTTTGAAAGCAAAGTAAACTGAAATTCTTGGAGGGAATTCATCACTTTGCTGTCTGCAGTAATACACTGATAAAACAGTCTTTTCCTTTTATTTAGGAATTATTATACGCACTGTGCCAGTCCATACAAAAATTACCAGGCACTACTATTACTCCAGCACCCAAAACCCAGGGCAGCATGGCATTCTGTGATATCCAGACAGCACTGCTGAGCCTCTGCTCCCTCCCAGCCCTGGGGAGGGTTCTCTTTGTGGCCCAAAAGCTACAAGGAAAGGCTGGAGATGAGCTCTGACCCACCACCAGGCAGAAAGCAAAGCACAGCCCGTGAGAGCTGCCAAGCACTGAACCTGAAAGAGGTGTCATTAGTGGCAGAAATGGCTCTGCTCAGGTACATGCTCTGTATTCCAGCACAAGCTGCATAAAGCCCTTTCTGGCCACTTCTCTGTGTAAGAGAAGATTGGCTGGAACAAGGAATTAGTGAGCGGAAAAAGACCCTGCTCTCACTGCAGGCTGCCTAAAGCTCAGAGACACCTATTCCAAAAGCTAAAATAATACCATCCCACTTATTGATATTTTTGGGGAACGGTATTTTCAGAGGAGCAGATGGCACTGCTCATCACTATTCTGCTGACCCCTGTCTCCTCCTGTTATTGATCATAGCTTCTCCCTCCGGCAGAAAGCCAGCAAATTATCACTTTGAATAAAGAGGTGAGGCCAAAGGTAAGGAAAAGAAATGAAGAGCTGTATAAGAAAGGGAGATTAATGGCAACAGCAGGCACACTGGGAGAACAGCAGTTGGGCCAGTGTGTTTTGATGTCTAGATAGGGAAAGGTCAGAGAAATGGAGTCTATGGACTTCAGTTGGAAGTGTGGGCAGTCAGAAAAAGGCTTTGCATGACAGTGCCCCTAGAAATCCTCACCTCCCAATCCCTCAGCTTTTGAAACAAGGCAAGCTTATCATTAGAATTTAAATACAAAGAAATTATCCAAAAGAGCACTCGCCCCTGTATTATGAGTTATTCACACAACAAACATGGCATGGGAGATGCAAATCACATGCAGTCAAGCAGTACAGGAACAGATAAAGGGGAAGTGGTCTCTAGGAAAAAGCTTTTCTGTGTTCACGAGGCTTGCAATTACTCAGGGAGGAATTATTTGCTTATTTCCAGCCTGTCTGTCCTTTGTATCTCCAGGAACTGCACAGCACAGTAAAACCTCCAGCACCTCCTGCCACACTGTGCACTGGACAGCCTTACACGTGCATTTTTACCAACAGTTTAAACCATACCGATGTTTCAGTTTACTCATTTCACTCAGATCCCCAGAACTCTGTTAACCCTGGCCTAGAAATGAATGCCAACCCCAGTTCAGCTGAACCAGCAGCTCTTTTTCTCAATACACACAAGGCCACAGCGGAAACATAAAACCCTCCCTGCTGTGTTTAAAAAAAAAAAAAGGCTCTCAGCTAAACTTGAGTCTTTATCTAAACACACGGGTGGAGGCAAGTGCATTTTCAGGAATTACCTGCACTGGGAAGACTGCAAACATTTGATCTGTGGTTCCTGAAACAGAATGGGGTCAGGGAACTGAAGTGGTCCCCAGGTACAACTCGCTGTGTTTAATGCTGGTTAAGGTGCAGCTCATTAGCTGGAAGAATAACATCTTTCATGAAATAGTCAAGGTGTACATTGCACTGGTTTTGTGCATCCTTATGCCATTCTTTCTCTGGATACAAGAAACCCTGGGGCAGCTCTAATGCCAGGGGCTGATCCATCCCCAGAAGCATTGCCTTTTCATGCTTACTGGTTCTGCTTTGACTGTGCCATAAAAAATAAATAAATAAAAGGCAGCAGGGTTTGCAGTTTTAACAGGAAATAAATGAAAACTAAAAAACAAACCCACGCCACAGCCAAGCTGAGGATTAAAAAAATAACTACACACTGCCCTCTGGCTCATGTGTTGCTCCCACAGAGATATGCCTGTAATCCCCACTGCAGACTGCTGGGACTGAGAACAGGGTGGTTATCAGAGGCTCTCCTAAGCCTGTTTGATACAGTCAGTTCGTGCAGGCAAAATTAATTCCTGCATCACCTGATGGAGGAGCTGGCCAGCTTTGGGGACAGGAGAATCCAGACAGACTGCAGAGTCGTGCCCCTGATCCAGCAGGGAGTGACACTTGGCAGCATGGTAACTCACTCAACAAGTGCTAAAAGCATTTCTGGAGATGTTCACACAAAGATAATGGGTATTAAATAAGCAACAATTTTCACTGGTGAGCAGGCTGTAGCCTCCAGCCAGGCTTGCCATTCATGCAGGAGACTAATGCACCGAAAAGAAATGGTCTGCTGTTTAATAGTGTGTAAGCCCACAATTTTTATTGACAAAATGTTGCAGACTGACAGTCCTGCTTTGCTTCACTGCATTTCAATGCACTGTGCTGCCTTACACGGTGGCTTCGATTTGCTATAATTGGGTTCAACTGTGCTAATCCCCCCTGGAATGCAGCAATTAATACTTATTTAGTGATAATTGCTGCATTCCAAGAGGATTAGCCCTCACCCTGCACTTTTGGCAGCACTGCACACGGAGAGCTGGAAAGGAGAAAGCGTTTAACTACAGGTCTGGCTTTGCAGCTCCCAACGGGGAGGCTGCAGAGCTTGGACTTGCCACCACTGCTCCCCTGTGGGTATGAAAATACTGCTTTTCCAAGGAAAATCCACCTGAGTGTCACCACTCCTGGCAGCTGCACTGAGCAAACAGAAACCCTGACACGTGCAACAAGAGGTAAGTCCCCCCCCAGCCAAACAAAAAGGAATACCTGTGCAGGATCAGAAAGACAAACAGGGCCATGAGCACAGGTTTCCTATGGGAGATAATAAACAGGCCCTGGCGTGGTGCAAGAACAAGCTTCTATTCATTATTTGGGGGATTTTTGTGACTAGCTGTTTCCTCTATGGTCTTAAGATTTTCAGTGCAACAAGGGGTTTGGAAACCTATAAAGGAGTTGTCAGTAGGAAGTTAAAATATACACTCTTTGAATGCTCAATGCTGAGACTACTGAATCTGTTCTCTCCAATTCTTTCCTCCCCAGTGAAGCCTTTATGATCTGTTCTGGAGTATTTTTTATTTTTAATGCACTCAAGAGACCACTGCTTAGGTCATATCTTGAGAAGGAAGAACGAGGCTTCTTTTCCTTTAGACTAGTCAGACTATTCTCTCTTGCCTCATCAACATTTTCACCTGCTAATTGCAGGTGAATTTTCCCAATTACATTGCAGCATATGTAGAAAAATTCTGGGACTTGGGCACTAAATGCCTTCTGGAAACACTCTTTTTAATTACATAGCACCTTCAGGATTTTCTTGCACAGCTGGGCAGAATGTAACTCATCAGTAAGGCTGTACCTTTTAGGAATATAAAGGTATTGTGAAGCCTGATTTCAAGGTCTGGGATGAGTATCTTAATCTGCTTTATTTTCTTCCCCTCTTCACCCCTAACACATATTTCTTTTGCATTTTTCAAGTGCTCATCTGGAGGAAAACTTAATTAAATTAACTGAAATCCATTTAAGCTTTTAAAACAAATCAAAAATCCAATTCATGCTTGATTAGGCAACTGCTTTTGGCTAAACGACAACAGGAAAGAAGTACACAATGCCCTTATAATCACATACTGCAATTACCTCTGGTTTTTATCTCTACACAATTGCTGCCTTTCAATCTAGAAACAGCTACTTTTAAAAACTGGGTGATATTTAATAGGTTCCATTGGCATAAAAACCATTATGGAAACACAAATCACCTTAGAAGTTTTTGCATAAATATACACACTTGTACATGTATTACGTTTTGTATTACGTACATCATTACGTTTTGATTAAAACCTACATTCACTAAATAATACCAAATTTCACCTCTTCAGTTACTAAATGAGTATTTGGTTGCACTCAACCAGAAGACTCCAGCCCTACAATCGGCACAACTAATGAAACTCCAATTTTTAAACTCATGACTTTTGCAACTCTCACAGATACGAACTGGGTTTTGTTTCCTCTCTTGAGCTCCCAGTTGTCATGACATACATAAGGACTTGGTGGCTCCAAGGTCAGACTTCCCCTTTCCAATCTGAATCCCACCAAGTAAACACAAATCTGAGAAAATGAAGTATCCAGACAACAAACACTTGATTCTGGAAGTGGCTGCTCCCAGCTGATGTTCTGAGGCATTCTGTACCTGTCTCCTTTCCTTTACTCGAGTTCCTTCATTTAAAACCCCTTAAATCATTTTCATGGATATTACTTCTGGCTCTCCGTAGCACAAAATGATTACAAACCACAAAACCATGATGAATGCTGCTTTTTTGGCAGCCAGCAGGCTGCTGTGTTTATGGAGGGAAGCATTCATAATGTAAAGCACTGGAGAAAAAGGATTTGTTCATATTATGGCCCCGTCGTTTGCTTTTCCAGCATCTTTGAGTTATGATGAATTCAATAACTGCTGTTAAGTATTAAACATTTAACACTCAAGCTGAATGTAAGTCTGTGGCGCCCTCTTGTGTTCAACAATAATATATCAGTTCATTGGATCTTTAATTTACATTCAATGTTTTTACTCAGGAAAAACCTTTTGAAAACATTAATCCATTAAGTTCTGATTAATACTTTTCATGTTAACCTAATACTCTGATTGAGCTACCTCTATTTTATTGTGAAGGTCTCAGGCACAACATTAAATAGCTAAGAAATGTTTTCATTCCAGAGTGGACAGAGTAAAGGAGTAAATGGATACCTGATATACTTAAGATCTAGTCTATAATGGTGTAGCATGTTGCAAGAACATATGGGGCACAAGACTTGTATTAAACCATAAGAAAGAAACTGAAAACCAAGAAGCAGAGACACAAACATGTCAATTAGTAGATGGAAGAACACTGAGTAGGAAGTAGAAGGATGACCATGACTGTTTAGAGAGACAGGTTGTGATTATCCCTATTAGATGCCCAGCTCACAAACATCCTGTGACTCAGGGAGGTGCCCACAGTTCTCCTGAGTCTCACATTCCCACCCAGGGATGCAGGCACTTCCCACCTATGGAAGCTGACCTCATTGCTGCTGAGAACATGCTCAGACACTCCAAGCATGCCATGGTAAAGGACACACAATAGCTGAGACATTGATTTGTTGGGTACAGCTGTATCAACTTCTTATACTGAGCCTCTTCTCTTCCAAGCCACAATATTGCTGCTGGATATCAGGAGAAGAGGAAATGTGCTCACAAGCAGACTGCTGAATGAGCCAAACTGGACAAAGGTGCACACAGGGAGAAGAGGTGAGGAACAGCAGGACAAGCTGCTGACTTTCTTGAATTGGTGATGTTAACATTTACACACCTATCACTAGGGGAGGTTGATGCCCTAATCTGCTTAACTTCTCCATATAAACCACACAAAAGATGTCTGATGAGACACACAGCTCCAACTTCACATGGTTCTTCTCTGATCAAAACCTCAAATCCAGGTCTGTATGTGTAGCTTAACCATTCTGTTGTTCACCACCTTCCCCAGAAAACATCTGGTTGGGGTCCTCTCAGATTTCAAATGTGAAGAGACTTGGAAGATCTAAAATTGTCCCCATAAAATGCAGCAGTATCACAAAACTGTTTGCTACTGAAAAAAAGCCCTTCCAGTCACAATGAGAAAAGACTTGGGAATTGGTACTAATGAGACAAGACAAGCAGGTAACAAAGCAAGCCTTATGGAAGTGATGCTTTTGAAGGTGGTGTACTGGTTTGGGCTGGGATGGAGTTGTCTGGGGCTATGTTTTGAATTTGTGGTTTAAAAAAATCCCAAAACCACACCAATGCTTTAGTTATTATTTAGGCCCTGCCCTGCCAGCAAGGAGTCTGGGGGTGCAGGAGCATCTGGGAAGAGACACAGAGGGAACAGGTGACCAGAGGAACATCCCAGGCCACAGATCTCATGCTCAGCAATAAAAGCTGCTGGAAAAGAAGGAAGGAGGAATGTTCAGAATTATGGCACTTGTTTCTCTAATTAATTGTTAAGATGTGATGGGGCCCTGCCTTCCTGGAGATGGCTGAAAACCTGCCTACAGTCACGTCAAAATGCAGGAGCTGAAAAGGATAAATCAAATAAGGCTCCTTTGTATTCACTTTCCCAAACTTCACTGTTATGTTCCTGTTCACAGTGTTGGATGCAGGAAAGAAGGTGAAACACAAAAATGCTTATTTCACCCAAAGAGGGGAAGCCAGGTGTAAATAGGGGTGTTTCCCCCTTTGTCCTTGCAAGCATGAAAGACTCAAGAGCAACAATAAAACAAGAGTGTGCTCGAGTTGAAGAGAGCAGGAGGGAGAGAAGAATTCTCTAATGTGCAAGAAATAACACTTGACACCAGTTGTCAAAAAATATTTTAATTTTCACAAAAGCCCAGCATCATCAGACTCACACAGGAGAAGTTACAGGGTGACATGTAATGCATTCAGGTGTCCTCACAGCAAGGACTGAGGCCATGCCAGAGATTCACAAGAGTTTCTACAACTGCCATGCCTTATATAAAAATATTCTTCAATTTCATATTAAGTACCAGTGTTACCTGTTTAACATAAACTATTTTCACATTCTAAGTTTTTTTGATCCTAAATTAGTTTTAAAATAGTAGAACAGAACAGCAGAACAGTAAAAAGGACCTTCCCCTTGCGGAGAAGGAAAAGTTAATAAGTTACGTAACAAATATTTTCACAAATCATTCCCATATTTGGAGTGATCAAACAACAACATTAAGATGTAGGGATTCTGTATGAGAAGTCCCACGGCTCTATATATTAATATAGCTCTAAGGAGTCTAAATTCTCACATTCTTTTCTCTAGGTCAACTAGGTAATACTTGCTCATTGTAAAATCAACTTAATTGTTCATAAACGCTTTGGAGTGTTTGTGAACTAAGCACACAGTGATGAGTGAGGATGTAAAAACGTGCTAATTTGGGTGTTTTTTGTGGTTGTGTGCAACTTATTTTAACACACAATTAATTATACACACCTTTCACTAATTTTCATTCTCCACAAATCATGAATCATACGTGTCATACCATATTACCTCTTTTTCACTTCTGGCTCCCTAACCCAAAATTGCTGTGCAAGGCTTCCAAGCCCCACAATGTGCTCAGTGCTGGGAGCAATAAAAGCTGATACATTGCCATTTGATCAGGGTTACCAGGAACTTACCTTGAGGGACACACACAGTTTGCATAAATCCAGCTGTGTCCTACAGCACATTCAATGGAGGCAGCAAACTTTAAACAAATGAGTGAGAGCACAAACGTGCAAAGAGAATACTTACCAGGATTTGGAACTCAGCACATCATTTACCACTGTAACACCAGCAGTGCTTTCCATTCCACTGACCTGACTCTGCTGAGCCATCCTGGGGTACTTTGCCATACAATTCTAAACTAAACTGCTATTCAAACTAAAATCAAACTGGAGAGTGCTCACAAGCAGATATTATTTAACTAAGGCACTGAAAGCTTTAGAACTGGACTAATCCTTTAGGTTTCAGTACACACAACATTCCTGAATGCAGACTGTCAGACACCTTTCCAAAAATCACATCCACTGAATCAAATTTAGTTATGGCTTATGCACAAAGGCTTTTTAGTATGACATGATTCAAAGCAGTGAGAAGCTAAAGCTGCTTTGTGAAGGTAATACAAGCTCATTAACAATGTGAGGAGTTTGATTTACCACATTATTAATTCAGCTCTACAATACATAGGAAAAATAAATCTTTCATGAAACAGCCAAAGTAATTCATTCCCATGTCAGCATCACTAAGGATCTTCTTCCACCTACAAGGAGCAAGAGTAAGAGTGAAATGAATGCACAATTGCTGACTGTGCTGAAATATGTTTGGAAGTTTTGAAAATTTAGTTTTATGCAGACAATAGAACATGATTTCTTTATACTTTAATATCATAATGATAGATTCAACAGCAATTTTGTTTTGAGATTGTTATAAATATTGCTGCAATCTCATTAATACAGCTTCATAAATGCTGAATAGTCTCACTGCTTTCAATTATTAGACCAAAACATCATCTGCCTTGCAATTAATTCAGAGGGTAGTGACTGTGCCCACTCTAGAGGAGTCCCTCCTCTCAAGAAGCTGCTTAAGCTGAGGTACAAGTGCAGTTAATCATTTATAGTTGTACAGATACTGTACTTGATATTGTTAGATGGTTGGATCCCCTGTTCTAACATACCTCATGACTTCAGACACTGCATCCAGTAGACTCATTTATATTTATACATTTATAAATGTATATAAACCCCAGACACAGCCAGTATGGAGTACATACTGTTAAGAATAAGAAGTTTCACAGGTTTCAAGTATAACAAGAGTTAGGCATGAAAAAGGAGCACTTACTAAGGTTTGACACTGTAATATTCTTCTGGTGTCACAATTTTCAGTCCACCGAAGTAGTCGAGGACCCAGATATTGGTGATGTTGAATTTGGCAAAGAACCAATCATGATCCTTAGGCCAAGTTTCCATCTCAGGGTGGCGACTGAATAGTGCTTTTTTTGCCAAGACTGCTTCTGAATCATTCACCTAAACAAAAACCAGCAAAATATTCCAGTAAGATAGTCTTGCAAAGACAAATTTTAGCTGAGAACCCACTGCTGGCTGGAGTCTAGCCATGCCTTGTCTCAGGGGACTCATTACTGTGGCAGAGCCCACTCATCTTCAGTGTGGTGTACAACTGCATGGGAGGCAGACAAGAACTCCAAGGTAATTGATTTTAACATTAAATCAAAAGGGTGCTTTTGAAGTTAGCATGAGCAATACAGTACTTCATCATACAGAAGAATAAATCTTTCAACACACCACAAAACACTGAAGTATGGACTCTTGCTGAATTATTACAAAGTGATGTCTCAGATGTACTTTCACCTCCTCTGGCCCTGCTCACTCAAACTGACACAAACAGATCTGAACTGTGTTCAGACATTTGCAAACACAAAACACACCCACACGGGATGGTATAGCAGAGTCTGCAGAGAAGGGAAGCTGCAAAGTGTGAGAACATTTAATACACAGTGTGCAATGTGCAAATGCTTACAGAGTTAAACTAACAAGTTAGAGCTCTGGGTATGGCACAAGAAGAATTAATTAAAAAAAACCAACTCCATTATAATGAGAAATTCAGGAAAGAAATGAAAAGATTGCTGAATGCAATGTACAAATACCAGAGGTGTGAAAACACCAGATTAGAATTTAGACTATCACGTGAGAGAGAGCAATGATGACTCTTTCTCATCCTCAATCATTATCCTCAATAAGGGGATTAAGATCTCCAATGAATAACACAGGCAGTTCTAAGTTCCTTCCATGAGACACTGAAGGACTGGTACACAAAATACTGCCCTGGCAGCAATGCCACCAGAGAATACAAAGCACTCTTTTTGTCTCTAATACTGTAACTTTATTGCTCAGGCTAATATTTACCTCAACAAAGTTTCAGAAGCACATCTGTCACACTGCATGGACCAAAGAATTTAACTGAGCAAGGGAAATGTGAAAGAAACATGAAGGTTTTTCCAAGAGAATTGTCTTAGAATTCTGTGCACAGAATTTCTAACCTTGCCCTTCTCCTCCCACCAAACAACATTATTTGCTGCATGCACCCCTGTCCAGTGGCAGCTGCTTACCTTGACAATGCTCCCAGCAAAGATTATGTGGGCACAGAGCGGGTTCTGGGGATCATATTTGTGCTTCCTGCAGTAAGGAGTCTCTGCCAGAGACACCGTCAAGGAGGCATTTGAATTGACCTGAAATGCAAGAAATAAGATAAGAGGTTTACATACTTTTGCAAGAAAAATGTCATCCCTGCCACATTTTCAGCTCTGGGTACTTTATTCAGCTCGGTATAACTGGCTGAAAGCAAAAAGCTGTCACCTCCTTTTCCTGGCTGTATCTGAAAGCTACTTAGATGAGCTCTGAATCTGAGAGAATGCCCAGTTTAGAAGTGTGCTGAAGCTTGGTAGCATAAAATGCAAATGCCACAACACAGCACTCCTCAAAGCTCTGAATTCAATATGCAGCCTAGCTATTTCACATTCAAATGCTGGCATATTCCAATGATGTACATGCAGGACAGCACAGAGGAAAAGGACTGACAGTGAGCTGCAGTAATTCTGGTGGAAGGACAAAGAGTTACTGAGCTGAGTTTCACAACTGTTAATAAAATAGTTAAAACCAAAACAAACAACTCCTCCCTTCAAAATAAGCCTCCTGGCTTCCCTAAACCAGTCAGCTGCCTTGAAGTTTTGAAATTTAAAGTGAAATTTAAAGAAATTTGGGACTTAAGAGAAACACCTAACATGAAAAGTTAAAGGATCTGTATCTGACTGTTTTTCTAAAACTAATTTGGTGACTGTGGGTTGGGAAGTGTTGGTGCAAAACACAGCAGAATGTCATGTACTAAGGTCATTACCTCCCAGTAAGGGAAGTTCATCTGCTTTGAGAAATGTCATGAAAAGAACTAATGTTGAAATGAAACCTCCAAGAGTCACTTAAACACTGCACACAGTGCCAGAGAAGCCTTGAAACAGGAGCCACCACCTGACAGATGGGGAAGTTGCTTATCTCCAAAAAAAAGCTGATTCATGATTACTCGGCACCTTCTCCCCTGCCTGTGACTATCACATGCCAGGCATTCCTGCCCTGAAACAGCAAAATAAGGAGCTGCTGAGGACCCTTCTCAAGGGAAAGAGTTCATTTTACAGTTCATACCATCATTTTTATGCTGTTCTGAAAACAAAATGCTGGAGCTGGGCTGGAGAGGGAGATCTCATACACTTATATACATAATCAAAGCTTTGTAATGTAACACAGTAAAACCCGTCAGGGAACAAGAAAAAAAGGTTTAGAATAAAATAATGTCAGAAAAAATTCAATTTTTTTTTGGCATTTTGTGTTTTTTGTGTTTGTTTTATGAATACCACTGGAACAAAAAAGTTTTCTTGTAAAGGAGGCACACAAATGCTCTTTCCCTGACTTTTTACTCAACTCTCCTGGCCACAGCCAGGCAAAACATCTGGGATAAGGCCAGTTACCCACACTGAGCCTCAGAATGCCAGTGCTGCCTTCCCTTTTTACAGAAAGCTCCAAGCTTTCCTATTCCTTCAGCAGCCTGTGCAGGAGCCCTCTTTGCTCAGGTCCCACACTGCCAATTTCCAGTCCTGATATTTTATATTTTTTAGTGGCATTCTGTGGCCCCTCATGTCTCTGCTCGGTGGTTCTGAAGCTCCAGCCACTCCTCAGGACCACGATCGGCAGGGACTCCTCAGGAGGCCTGTGGAGCTGATGCTTACCTGTCCAAGCGCTGATAATTGTTAATAAGTGAGGTGAAATAAGTGAGGTGGCACCCATGGGACAGCCACAAACTGAAACACGACAACTTTCATGAGGAAAAACTTTGCATTAAGCATGAACTTGAGGAAGAGTTTTGCATTCAGCAGCACCACGAAGAGGGGGCGGAGCTTCGCCCTCAGAGCTGTCCGGGTGTCCCCCTGGGTGTCCCCCCGGGTGTCTGAGGGGACAATCCCGCCCAGCCCGGGGTGTCCCCGTGTCCCCTGCCCAGATGGCCCTGTCCTGGCTCCAGGGTGCTTTCCAAAGCCCCTCCCGACCCTTGGGATCCTGATATCCCCGTGACTTCCCCAGGCTGCTGCCAACCCCGGGCCCGCCACACCAGGAGCCTCAGGCAGCGCCTGCCGCGCCGGGGAGATGGAAAACCACGGGGAACCGAGCAAAAAGCACTGCCTCATGACCGCCGTGGCCCTACTCGCACCACCCTTCCCCGCTGACCTCCAGGTCCTGCACGGAGATCTCCATGTCGGTGAGGTACAGGTAGGGCACGCCGCTGCCGCCCAGGGGCCCGGGGGGCCCGTCGCTGAGGGAGAAGATGTTGGCGAAGGGCCGGCCGCGCAGCCCCTCCTGCGCCGACAGCGTGGCCAGCGCGCCCCAGTCGCAGCTGTGCAGCACGAAGCGCGCCATGCGCGCCGCCTCCTCGGGCGGAGGGATCGCCGCGGCGGCCGCCAGCAGGAGGGCCAAAGCGGCGCACAGGAGCGGCAGCGCCGCCCGGCCCCTCACGGACACAGGCGCTGACATCCTTCCGATCCGATCGCCCGGCGCAGACTGAGGCGCAGCGCCCGCCGCGGGCCGCGCACACCCGGCCGCGCGCCGCTCCCGGCCAATGGGAACGGCGCAGCCCGCCGCCTCCACCAATGAGGGGCAAGCGCCGCCAGCCAATGAGAACGGCCGGGGGGCGGGACGGCGGGCGACAGGGGTGTGACCAAGCGTGAGGGGCTGTCAGTGCGGCCGTGTGTGGCGGGAGGGACGGAGCGGGAAGGGGCGATGAGGGGCGGGAAGGAAAGAGCGGGAAGGGGCGATGAGGGGCGATGAGGGAGCGATGAAGGGGCGGGAAGGGGGGATGAGGGAGCGATGAAGGGGCGGGAAGGGGCGATGAGGGAGCGATGAAGGGGCGATGAGGAGCGATGAAGGAGCGGGAAGGAGCGATGAGCAGCAGGCACCGGCACCGGCCGTCAGTGAGGCGCTGCTCAGACTCACCGCGGCGGATTAGGTTCGAAAAGCCCCTCCTTGGGTCCAGCCTGCGGCCCAACACCCGCTGTGCCAGCCAGGCCATGGCGCTGTCCGCAAACACCTCCGGGGCCCGTGACCCCACAGCGCCCTGGGCAGGCTGTTCCTGTGTCTAATCACACTTTCCACGGGAAATTCCTCCTCATGTCCAACCCAAGCCTCCCCTGGTGTAGCTTAAGGCTGTATCCTCTTGTTCTATTGCAGGGTCCCTGGAAGAAGAGACCGACCCTCACCTGGCCAGAACCTCCTCTCAGGTACTTGTAGAGAGTGATCAGGTGCCCCCTGAGCCTCCTCTCCTCCAGGCTGAGCCCCCCCAGCTCCCTCAGCCTCTCCCCATACCTCCTGTGCTCCAGACCCTTCCCCAGCCCCATTCCCTTCCCTGGACACGCTCCAGCCCCTCCGTGTCCTTCCTGAGCTGAGGGGCCAGACCTGGACACAGCATTGGAGCTGTGGGCTCAGCAGGGCCGAGCACAGGGGGACAGTCACTGCCCTGGTCCTGCTGGCCACACCATTCCTGGTCCAGGCCAGGATGCCACTGGCCTTCTGGGCCACCTGAGGTCACCTGGGCACACCTGAGGTCACCTGGGCACACCTGAGGTCACCTGTGCTCCTGTCCAGCCATGATCAGCACACCCAGCTCCTTCCCCACCGGGTGGAAGGCTTAGACAAAACCTATTAAAAAAGCCCTGCCATTGAGTCATGAGGTGTAGAAAGGACTCCCTTTCTAAACCCCTTCCCACAGAGGAGTCCAGGTGTGGCTGAATCCAGTTTTAGCCTTGGATTATGTAAATGGTTTGGATTTAAGGGTTTACAGAGGTGTGATTGAAGCATTTTTGCCCTGCAGGTTTTAATGGTTGGCATAAGGAGAATATTCATATAAAATGAATCATTTATTATTACAAATGAGCAGACACATACCTTAATCAGAACTATTTAGTACACAATATAAAAATATAGAATCTGCTAGTAGAGTATTCTATAACAAAGTAATATAGTATGACATAGGATAGTGCACTGTACTGAAGCAAGTATTAAAGCTAGCAGAAAGGAAATTAATAAGTAAATATTTGATGAAACTCACCCAGACCAACACTTACGGAGAGATCTCTTTCTCTCAGCCCCGAGGAGTGTCCTTGGGGGGCATCCCCAGCCAAGGGAGGAATCTCCACACACACACCCACACCCCAAGGAGGGTTATTGTCAGAGGAACCTGCCTGTATGGAAGGGGACTGGTTTTTTATGCTATAAAGTGACTGACTGGCAGCCACGGGTCTATAGGCTGGCAGACCGGCTGATCTGTCCAACCCTGTTTCAAAAGAGGGATGTGTATTGGAAGTCTGGTGAACAGGGATGGTTTGAGAGTAATTCGCCCCAAGGTATCGTGCTGGCACCATGGCTTGCATGGTATGCCCTCTCTGCTTGGATTTTGGGTGTTATCGGGGTGGGCTATCCTGCCACGCCGGGGCAGCTTTCCTGCCGCGCTGCCCCCAGCCTGTAGTGCTGTTGTTGCGGCCCAAGTGTCGGTCCTGTTGCACGTCCCAGCGCTCCCAGAACTCCCTGGCGCTGGCATTTCGGTGGGGCGGCAGGAGCGGCTCCCCATCCCTCGGGAAGGGATCCCGGTGTGCTGCGGGGGGCGCTGGCGGGACGCGGCTCCGGCTGGA
>JAXCLP010000001.1:4624816-4648532 GCA_035584035.1 Lepidocolaptes lacrymiger | reverse complement strand
ATCCAGCAATGTAGCACTGAGAAACCCAAATTAACTTACTGTGTGACTCCCATCTGCCCTCACAGCACCCACAGCTTGTAGAAGGCCAGATGGATCATTCTGTTGGGCTCAGTTCAGGAAGGAAAACACACCACACATCCATCCCCTACCATTTATCTGCTGTCCTATACAGGCAGAACAAACTCATTTTCCCTCCAGAATTCCCTTTGGCTGCAGAGCATGGGCAGAGATTTCTGCCTCTCCTCTGGGTCACGGACACAGAGAGCCCTCTGCTGCTGTCTTCTCCTGGAGGTGCTCAGGAGAACCTGGTATTTTCCTAGGAAAAAGAAAAATAGAAAAAAGGCTGCTCTGAACCCCTGTAATGAAAGAAAGGGGCTTGTTTTGGTGCCCTGTTTCTTGGATGGGTAGTGTGGAGTGAACCTGTAGGGTGAGGGATAAGGTCTTTAAGTCTTTCAGCTTGCTCTGAAAGGATGAGTTATCTGAAGTAAATCTCCACTCTCTCACTTCCTCAGCTGGATCTCAGAGAAAGGAGAAGGATTCTCTCTGTTGTGCAAGAAGTCTAGGGGCTCCCAACATCCTTGCATAAAAAAGTCAAGAGAGTATTGCTAGCCAGTACTTCTCCTTTTCAACTGTTGTGCTTTATTGCATTAAAATACCCAGTGAAAAGACAGTACTATCTCACCAACAGTGGAGCCAGTTTACTCCCTCCTCAAAGAGTTGGCCAGTTGATGCATCAATCTTTATTTCAGTGTGTTTTACACATGGTGGGCTTCAGGCTGTGTCTCTGGAGAAGATGTATTTTAGCCAGAAAGTGGGCAGGGTCTCCATCCTGGCTGCTGTACCACCATGCTTTGCCTGCCCTCCCCACAGCTGTCTTTCCCTGAGCCAGCTCTCTCTTTGGACAGCCTGGCTGCTGGAGGGGCTGGGCTGGGCCAGGTTTCTCCTCAGACACACAGTCTGGCTGCGCTCTGGTCCAGCCTTCCTGTCTGGGTCATGCAGTCTGTCCATGAACAGAACCCTTTCTGTACCCAGATAACACTCAGGGGCTGGGCAGGCTGCTGTGTGCAGTGCTTGGGTTCTGAGCCAGGCCAGCTCTCTGCACCCCAGTGCCAGCCAGGGTGATTAAAGTCACTTGCTGCTCTGTGTGTGACAGAAGTGACTGACCTGTGAGTCAGCTCTGGCAAAAGCTGAGGCACTCGGTGCTTTGAAGTGCCAGTGTTCAGTGCCACATGAGACCCACCACGAAAATTGTTTCTAAAAATGTTGGTTAGATACCCTCTGGAGGAGATATCAGTCCTGCCAACCAACGTAGCAGTGCTGCTGTTAGGAAATGGCACACAGCACAGACCTCTGCTGAACACAAAAAGGTGTTACGTGCTCGTGCCTGCTGAATTTATTTGTTCTTATCCTCAAAGCTCCTGAATTACCTTGGCTGGGCATTTAGCTTCTGGCTTTTTTGTCAGTGTCATTTTTAGAAGACAGGTAAAATGAATATAGCGCTGGCCTGGTGTTCAGCTAGAAGGCCTTTTACCTTTTTAACAGCCACCACACAGGCAGTGGCAAGGGAACCTTCCTCTGTCCACAACCTGTTGGGGACCAGAACTGTTGGTCCATTTTCAGCCATGAATTTTAGCTGTTCAGTCAGCACTTGAACTGCATGCTGAGGAGGCCACTGCTTGTGACACAGCTTTCTGGGACACTAAGAGATGGGCAGCAGGACTGGCCTGAGAACAGCATAATCAAACATATGGTGGTATCCAACACAGATACCTGGAATTGTGTCAGCACCTGTGTTTTGAATGGTTCTGGTTGTTCATATTAAGCCTTGTTGTGAATTAAAACTAGTAACTGATAGAGGAATTGTTCAGTCTGGAAGCAAGCAGTCAGTGGCTGATGGTGGTTAGTATTTGTCCCATCACTGTATTAATACAATGGGTTGCAGCCTTGCCTCCTAATAGCCCAGCTCAGTTTGTTCACTGAAGTTAAGCAGATCAGCAGTGAAAGAAGAGCTCTCCAAAGCAATTGCAGTGCTGCAAGAGATGACATTAGCTGCCTGTACACCACCCACCAGCCCCAAGTGGCCTGGTATGAGCGAGGGCGAGGCACCTCAGAGTGATGTCCTTGCTGTGAGCATCACAGGTGAAATGCTCCCTGTGCCAGGGTGCCCAGTGCCTGGCACATGAGCACGTGTGTCCGTGTGTGCTCCCAGACCTGCCTCCCTGCAGCTGCACGGCTCGGCCAGAAAAATGATGGCAGTACAAAGTGTTCAGCTGACTTCATTTCCTGCTGATAACTCCCCCAAGAGGAGGGTGAGGCCCGGGGCCCACAGGGTTAGTTTAAAATGCTGAGGGGCAAGGGCAGGGTGGGTGGCAGCAGAGGCTTCAGGGCACAGTTAGCAGAACGGGGGGTTCAGAAAGTGAGTTTCCTAAAGAAAAATGCTGCTTGTGATCTCTTCCTGTCAGGCTGCCATTGTCAGAGGAGCTGGTGTGCAAAGCCAACACAAAACAGGATGTTGGCTTCTAGAGCTGATTGATTTTTGAAATGCAAGTGCTTTTATTTTTCTATGGTTATCTCATCCCCCTTTTTCAGCTGAGAACTGAGTTGCTTGAGTGGGAACAGGAAGGGTTGAGATCCATTTTCAGGCGGTCAAAACCCCAGCATAGTAACTGGTTAATAGTGTGAATTCTGGGAAATCATGTGGGTAGCAGCAACCAAAGCCAGACAGAGAGGTGGACAGGAGAGTCTGATACTGGCACTGACAGGTGAGCTCTACTAAACCCTCAACAAATGCCTTAACGAAGTACAGAATTTCAGTCTCTCCTGCAGGAACCCACAGCTCCCTCCACCCTCTGCTCACCCACCACCCTGGCACACACACCTTCCCAGATTTGGCAGCTATGAGATAGATGTATGGGCACAAATGGCAAAGCCAAAGTTTCAGATGCCCCCAGAAGCTTTATTTACTAACTAGTCTCTGAACAAACAATTGCCATGTCTCCACATCTCCTTCCTGTTGCTCACTCTAGCACCCTGTGGAGGCTCCACTGTCCATCCTTCTCAGCCAAAATGCAGGAGGTCAGCAGATATTAAACATGGTGTTTCTGAGCACAGCAGAACTACTTATGCTACCTGTTTTGCAGGAATTCCTTGCACCTCTCCCCACATGCTGCCCATAGCAGGAGGACCAGATTATTTGGCCTGAAGCAAACTTGCTGGTTTGGCCTCACATGTCTCGAAATAATCAGCTGGGAAGCTGCAAAATCCAGGCGGCCACAATTGCAACATTTTCTCAGTCAAATGAAATTTCCCCCCACAGCCTCTTTTAATGGCACTTGAGATTTGGCTTTGGTTTTTTTTTTTCCTCCAGAACAGAACAGATGCAGCAAATTTGTTTTGTATATAAGAACAAGTTAGTCCTATGGACACTGCTACATCCCTGAAGGTCTGTGAGCAGAGATATACACAGGGGTGCAGAGAGTCAGACTCACAGGCACCTCCCACTCATTCTTGCATATTCACATTGTGTAAAACACTGAGGTTCTCACTATAACCTCTCTTAATAAGGTTTGTTACAAACGTCTTGCAGTTGAAACATGTGGTTTGTTTGTTCAGAGTTTCTAGTGTTTTTCAGTCCAGAAACAAGAAAAACGAGAACCAATCCACACCTCACGTCTTCCTGTCTGGGGGAAAACAACACCTGGGTTCTGTGTGCTCTCCTTGCTCCTTAAAGAAAGATTCAGCATTAAAAATCCAAGCACCGTGTGTCATGCTCAGAGCATTTGGGAATCCTGCTGGCAGAAAAGGTTTGTGTTGTGGTGAGATCCTTGGGAGCAGAAATAGAGTGAAGAATTGTGGTGGGGCAGCTGCAACTACCTTTGCTTTAGTAGGGGTAAAGTGATACTGTTTCTGCCTAGCAGTTTCCTTTTCTGTAGAACGAAGCAAAGTGTTTTCTCTGCAGAGTACAACCCCTGAAAGCAGAAAGAAAATACTGAAACAGGCTGTAAGCAGTGTGAAGCAGCCATTGGAGGTGTGATTTTGACAGTCTGTTACATGGCAGAAACCTTGAAAACAACACTTGTGACCCGTGTCCAGTGAAAACCCTGGGCTTGAGATCCTCCTTCTGTCCTGGCAGCAGGCAAAGAATCCTGCCCTCCCTGCCTCACCCTGCTTCTCAGTTCAGTTCCTATTCCCTCTCCTAGTGTAACATTGTCGGGACTTGGAGAAATTAATAGGATTTCCAAGCAACTAGTTTTATATTTCTTTTAGATCGTTAATCTATCTCCTTGTATCTACAGTTGCAGCATCTCCTGGTTGCTTACAGCAGAGGGGTTTCAACTAATCTAGTGTTTCAGCAACTGAAGATTAATTAGTCCTCTTGCCTAATCTTCAGATTGCAGCAACTCAGCCTATCATTCTTTGGGCTAGGGACAGAGTAACTATTGTATATTGAATTTGGGAGGTAATGAGGTCACGCTTTAAATCTGCTAATTCCACTGGAGTCCTACAGCGTGCAGTACAGCAATAGTTAACTACACTGTAGGAGCAAGCATTGGTAACAGTAAACTGGGATATCACCACGCTCACATTTAAATCCATCCTGGACTGTTTTCAGCCCTAGCCAGCAGGGACTTGTGAAACACTGCAAAGGAAAAGCATGCATCCCTTTCAGAAAACAGGCTTTAACCCCCTTGTGCCCCCAAGGTATCCTGCCAAAATGACGCTATGACATTGTGTCACTCTGCAGCTGCACACAAGGCAAGGAAGCCAGCAGAGGACAAAGGGAGTGCTTCCAAATTCCTCTGCACCGCCCTGCTCTGAGAGGTGGGGACTCAAATTCTTGAGAAGGAAGCATATGCAAACAGTTGCTAAAAGAGATGTCCGGTTTACAACACTCTGATCAGAGTGGAAAGGGAAGCTGTAGCAAAACATTCCAGAGGCTTCATTTTTTTGCCCATCTGAATTTTTCTATCACCATGGAAGCTTCTCACTTCCAGTGCACAAGCATCTCCATCCCTGTGGAGGGAGAGCAAAACAACCTGCACCTTCTGATCTGGTGGTGTGAGACACAAACTTAGGGTGGAATGGGCTAGTCCTGCTCTACAGCTGGACAGTGACAACCTTGCCTGGGGACCCTCTACTTGTGGCCACATTTGCTCAATACCCTTTGCAGTGGAGCCCTGTTCTCTCTCTGGGGAATCACCCAGCAGATATTGTCCTTCCTGGGAGTCCCAGCCATGCAATGGGACGTCAGAGCCTTAAATTCTGTTCAATCCCAATAATCACCTTCACTCCCCTCCTATTCCTCCTCTCTATCCGCTCTAAAGACAGGTCACTGCTGACTGAAATTGCTGTAAAGTGTAAAGGAAGAGAGAAGGGGAGCTGCAGTTAAAGAGGTCGTCCTCACAAACAAACAAGAAGCAGGAGACCCTGCAGAGTTGGAAAGGGGGAGATCCAGGCAGAGACACTGGGGCAGCAGCCACAAGCAGTGGAGAGAAAGCGGGAGAAAACGGGGGTGAGTGGGAGGGGAAAGAAGATAAGGTGATAGAAAATAGGAAGGGGAGAATGACAGGAAGGGGGGAAATGCACGTGTGGTGTCCCCAAGTTTGGGCGCTGTTTGCTGCTTGTTGTCTCAGAGCCCAGCACTCCGGGCAGGACAGTATCTGTTTAGATTTGTGTCTAAATTTAAACCCTGATTGCCTTGCCTCCCCCTCCTCTGCCCTCCCTCCCTCCCTTCCTCTCACCCACCCGCCCTTCTTCCTTGTTCGCAGTGCAGGGCCACTCGCTGGGCTCTGTCAGTGCTCACGCTGAGCAGGGGCTCGGATGTTCCACTCCCTCCACGGCGCCACGATTGTGCTCTGGCTCGGCTGAAGTTTTCCCACAGATAAGAGGGAAAGGGGTGGGGAAGAAAGATTGCCCCGAGGACACCTCTTTCTTGCGGGACATGGAGGTAAAGAAAACTTTTATTTCCACTAGCTTGTGCCTCACTCCTCGATCTGCTTTAAGCTCCACCTTGCAAAGCAATTTCTCACTAAAGGCAGCTTCAGAATCTCTCTTCACTGGAGTTCACAGAAAGGTCTCTTCTCCCCCCACCCCAGCCCCTGCCATGCACCTCAGACTGTTCTGCAAGTTTTAGTCCAGATTTTGGAAAGCAGGGGGATGTTATGGGGAGAAATGATATCTGTGAAAGGGGAACGAGGAAGGACTGCCATTTACTGTTCTGGTCTCTGAGGTGGGAAAAAAGAGATTTTAAAAGGCATCATTTTGAAAGGAGGTTTTAAGGAGTCATTAGGAATGGGGACATGAGGAGAAGGAACCAACCCTACAGGAGTGGCCGGCTCTATGGGGTGGGGGGTTCCTACCCAACCCTCCCAGCAGCAGCCGTGATTCGGACCCTGGGCTCTGTGTGCCCCTTGTCCCACGTGGGTTGGGAGGTGCCACTTCTGTCCCCAAGAAAGCCTTTTGGTTCATGCAGGAGCACCCAGGAACTGTTGCTTTGGCAGGGTAGATGAGCAACACAGCCCCAGAGGGTTCCTGCCCCTTTTTCCCATGCTGCGTGTCCCGTGCTTCAGGAGACTGATCTCGTGTCTCAGGGGTGTCACAGAGCTGGGGACAGGAGTCTTGGCTCCCCTGGGGTTTGTGTCCCAGCCTTCTCCTGTGGTTCACCCTCCTGGGCCAGGCAGTTCACCTCACCTGCCTTCTTTCCCCATTCATTCCAAATGGGAATGATGGGGCTCGCTTCGCTCACGTCAGGCTGGATTTGCAAGCTTTTCAAATAGTTTTTTTAAGCGGCAAAGGAAAAAAAATATTTATTTTTAGGAGGGGCACAGGAAATAGAAAGGTGATTACAACATTGGCAAAACCTCAAATGACGAAAGAGGGGACATTTGGTATTTCTCTTAGCTAAAGAGAGATCTTACTAAACACTCTGTGTTATCTTCCCAGATAAGCATTTTTCTGGGTGAATGCAGGGGACAAGCACCAGGGCCAGGGAACAGTGTGCTTGAAGCACCACTTCAATTTTCTTTCAAAGATTTCCAGCACATAGCTCAGCTGGGCAGCTCTGATAACACCCAGGTGCTCACACTGCCATCCTTGCTATCTGTGCTGACCTTCCCCACGGGCAGGGGTTAAAGATCTGGTGTGTTCAGGCATGTCCATTACAAAAAACATCTTCAACCAAACCATCTGAAGAGATTTTGGGGTGTGGAAAGACCAAGCAGTGATCAAACCAACTCAGGCTGCGTGTGCCATGACAGATACATACATAGCTTTATAAGGGTTTTCAGCTTCCACAGAGCCTGGTTCAGTAACTCTTAATACTTGCTTTATTATTTTTCACTACACTGTGATGTCTCCATTCTTATTTTTAAAACATCTCAGTTCCCAAGCTATTTTGTAAGTAGTGCACTTGGTCCTGCCCCAAGCCTCCAAAAAGGTGGTTAATGTCCCAAAGGTAAGAAGACATTAGACCAAAATAGAGCCAAGAGCAAGGACTTGAGTCCCCACCAGGCAATTCTATTCTCTCTGCTCTGTTTCTTCCTGAGGGCTTTTCCCAGGCAGCCTAAGCAGGACCCAGAGACTCACTGCAGTCTTTTGCTTTAAACCCAGATTTAATGATCCTGTGAACAGGAACGAGCAGCCCTGTCATTTCCCTGTTTGTTTCACCACTGGCAGGCAGGGCTGCTCTGTGCTTTCCTGCTGGCATGAACTGGCAAGCTCTTTGCTCTGATGGGACACATGAGGATTACCAGCATTGGGGAAAAAGGGCAGAGGGCTCACCTAGACAGCTGATTTCCATCATGTCTCTGGCAGGAAGACCCTCGTTCTGGAAACCCCACAGAAGTGAGATAGTTGGGATTGCTCTGTTGGAGTGGGTAGTGTGGGTTTGGTGCTCCCCACTTCGGGACCAGCACCTGTGGCCTTGGCCACTCTGCTGTCAGGAATGTGCCACATTGAAAATAACTGAAACCATTTAAGACCCTGAAGAGGGAGAACAAAGCAGCAAAACCCCATTCTTGCAGTTCATGCAATTTTGTGAATCTCCTGATCCTCAGTTTAGGGTTTGGGTTTTTTTTTTTTGTGAAGGTGCAGCTTCTTGATGCAAGATAGAGTTGAGAATCTCTTTTCTTTCCAGTGTTAGGACTGATGAAAGGAACTTGAAATCATGGAGCTTATACAACAGACTGTTAATATGAGGAGTTGATATCAAAAATGTGTAAAGCTGCTCTGATGGAAGCTTAGCCATTTGTAAAACACTGAACACTCTTTGCACTCATGGTACAAAAAGGATCAGAAATTTGTGTGTGTTGGTTTGTTAGTTTCCATCCTCAGATTTGGCCCAAGCTGCACCAAACCTTGCTGCAGATGTTGTGAGTGAAGGCAGCTGCTTAAAGTGCTCGTGGCTTTCTGCAGCCCCTCTTTAACAGCAGTCATGGCATCCCCCTTCCCAGCCTCTCTGTAGGAGCTGGGGAGACTCAGAGAGACTGCAGAAACCTCCTGGGGTTCAAACACATCCCCTCCCTCAGGAGGTGAGGTCAGGAGCTGTATTTTTGTGTTGTGGCTTGCCAGACACCGCAACTGAGCACATTTCCAGTATCCCAGCTGCTGCACCATTCCTGCAGAGACAAGGAATGACACCCTCACCCAAATTAACAGCACAGCTTGCTTTTGGAACAGCCACTTACCCTGTCCTGAGGGAAACTGCACTAAGGGTGTGTGACCTGTCACCCAAGAGGACTGAAGTGGAGGGGATGGGCAGATAATGGGGCTGTGCAGGTGATGGGCTGCAGTCTGTGGCCACCATGGTCTGCAGAAGCAGCAGGACAGTGGGTGAACTGGGCTGAGAGGTCTCTGCCCACCCGTGCAGCTGTGGAGCAGAGACTGACAGGCATTATGCCATGGTTAGGTCTGCCAGGAGGCAATTTCCCTTTCTCAGGAAGCTCTGGTGCTTGCCTTTCATTTGGAAAGGTGAAACAATAATTTTCCACTCTTTGTGGGTTTGCTGAACAGAACAGTTTAACCTCAAATGCACTTGTTTTCAGTGTTTCCTCCCAAACTCATCAAAATGACACATCCATGCAGAGGCAAAGGGAAGAGTGTTTAAATGCACCAAGAGAGGTACCATATGACCCCATTTACTCCTCAGGACTGGGCAGATTTAGGAGCTGGTTGACAGCAAATAGATGTCTGCAGCAGAGGGTCCTGGAAAGGATCAGCTTTGCCAGATCTCCATATCACAGCAACTTGGGGCCTCCCACTTAAGGACAGAAAGCAGCAAAGCCAAACCTCACAGGCTGTGCTGTGACCCTTCCTTGTCCCTAGCAGAGACCCCAGAGTAGATGGAATTCAGACTTTCCTGTGTCCCCAGAGAGGGATGCTTTTCCTGAACCCCTCCTCACTGCCCAGTTTACCCTTTGGTTGACTGAGTATCCCAAGTCACGGGGTAGCATTTTGGAAACCCCTTCTACCCTGTACTCCAGGGTGTCATTGGCAGGTTGCATTACTGCTGAGCAGCATATTATGCATACCTTCACATACATTCCCAGGATCTGCTTATCTGGAGAACAGGGGGAAACATCAGCACTGCTTTATCAACAGGTGCTGCTAGAAAAGCTTTTTGTCATGGAAACAGCCACGCCCATACAATGTAGGGTTGATTTTCCATTCTGTTTTTACCTGCTTGGTTAACAGTAGTAGAGAGGTGGGTGCTGCTTTTCCTAAAACACCAACTGGACAGCCTGAATTTGGGATCTGAGGTGGCAGCAAGAGAACCTGTTTGGAGGACCTGTCTGTGGCCTGATTGCTGCCTGTAGGTGCTGTGACACCACAGAGACAGCTTGCCTTGGTGACTGAAAATGAAATCCCTTCAGAGTGTGTAAGACAGTGAGCATGAAGATGAATTTGGTCTAGAGACAGAAGAGCTGTTGTGTAAAGAGAAATCACTATTAGAGCTGCTTCACTCCTGGTTGTTGTCAGAGGCTCAGGGCACTTGATTCCTACAGCATCTCATGTGGGCACAGATTTAAGTCACACTTAAATGCAGTCTTAATACCAGAAATGCCTTTACATCCAGTCAGAGGCACATCTTTATATCTTATTGGCAAAGTAGGGGTCCTGGTGATGCACTACAAGAATGAGGCTTATCTGCTGTGTTAGTGCCAAATGAAGTGTTCACTTTTTGGATAGAAAAAAAAAGGCATCAGACCAAATTCTTGTCAGATATGAGAACATCACTTGCTAAGGTGTTCTCCAAGCAAAGACCCAGACCTCAGTGGCCAGACTGACAGCTGGCATAGGTGCATGGCTTTTTCTTTTGCCCTTCATCATCAAATTTTGAAAGAGCTCAAAGCAGAGGGCAAAGTTGTGAGGTGGTTTTTGTTGCATACAAGTGTCCTTAGGCAAACGAATCTGTTTCCCCTTTGTAAGGAGATGCACACAGTGTTTTGGTCAGTGTGGATGACTAGTGGCCAGTCTGCAAAGGGTTTTGATTTACCAGCTTCAAGAAAGCCACCTCGGGCTTCTCAAATGCACAGAGAATTAAGGTGTGTGGTTTGGAAGGCCTAGGTATGTCAGGGGTGCAGGCCAGGGGCTTGTTGTGCATAGAAAGGCACAAAAATGCAAAGAAGAGGGAAATGTGGCCCAGAAGAATGGAGTTAAACAAGACAGCATGGCTTTGCAGTGAGGCAGAGCACAGGAGTCTAAAACTTTAAACATAGAGGAAACAGAAGTAGTTAGTGCATTGGAAAAGCAGCATGCCTGGGAATAATGGGATCCAATTACAGGGAACATTCATATCTCACCAAATAGCAGGAAAGATTTCTAACAGTGAGGACTGACAGGGTTGGGAATAGTGGAGTGGAAACCAAACGTAGTGGAAATCTCTTTCCCATGAATGGTTCAAAAATAGACTGGGCTGAGCATAAGAAAGATAATGGCAGGACTGATCTTCTGTTGTATTCAAGCAGTTGTATTGACAGGCCCACACTGTTTCTGCAGCTCTTCCACATGTGGGGCTGCTGGCAGAAGGTTGTGGGTCTTCAGTATCAGGCCCCAAAAGTGTTTATGATTCCTCCCTGCTGCAGGATATTGTTCAAGCCCAGCAAACTTCTGCCTGTGGGAAGCTTAGGTCAAAATAAATTGGCATCACATCTGCAAGGGTCTGGGAATGGTTATTTTATTGCCCGTGTAAAACACGAAACCAATTTTAGTTTTATTCTTTCTTCCTGTTTTTGGAATGGGTCCCTTTATCCTTTAAAACTGTACTGCAATAGCAATCATGGCTTATTCAAGTCAATCATCTTGAAATACCTTTCTGCTGAGTGCCATGTTCCCCTGATGTAAGTGCAGATGGAACATGTCCTGTTTTCATATATACACTCTTGGGCTTGTGTGCCAGGCTTCCTGGGAATTCCACCCCTTGGGCCCTACAGCAAGTGCCTGTTTAACCTGTGAAATGTGCACCGTTTCATTTGACTTCCCACTTAGTCTTTACAAAGTGCACAGAGTTGTCAGCACTGTCCCTCCATGAAAACCCCGTGTTTTCATTCCCAGTTTGGAGGTATTTGTTCCCAGTTAGGAGGTATTCATTCCCAGTTAGCAGCAGAGGGGCTCCCTGTGCAAACACATGGGCATGCACATGGTCCTCAAGGATGAAGATGGGCTCTTTTTGTAGCCCATGGGAAAGAAAAGCTAACACACCATGAAACTGTCATACCCTATTTCTTCTGACTCTGCTCTGCAGCAGAGAAACCATTGGCTCATTCCAGCAATTCCAGCGATCCTGAGTTGAATATAATTTTCCTCCTCAACACCTTTGATTTGAAGGGGTGTGAGTTCAGTGCCGTGCTGGCCAGGGCTTCCTGGTGCTGCTGTGCTCACCGAGTGAGTGGCTGTGCAGGCACTGAGCCCACACTTCCCAGACACCTGGTCCTGGAGGCCCAGCTTGCACCTAGAGAAACTGTGCCTGAGGCTGAAGGGACTTTGTCCCTCTTCTTGCCACGGGAAGAACGTGTGAACGGGTTTCAATCAGCCAGCAGGTAACAGAAACACAGCACTGAAGGAGGTGCAGGGTTTTGAAGCTCTTCCAAATATTGGGTTTCTCCATTACAGCGTTTTGGGAGATTTTTATGGCAGGTTTACTCAGAAATGAGATCATTATCTTTTTCAGATCACCCCAAAAAATCTGTGTCAAAGGCCAAGCTGCAGCTCAGGAGTTGCTTGTGTGCTTTCTCCTTATTGTTTATAGTGATATTTAAACATGAAAAACACTAAATTTCTGATGCATCATTATGGCTGAGCCAGACTGGGCTGGAAATTCAGTCAGGCATTTCCAATATAACATCCAATTAAAGCTGCCTGGATGCATTTGCCTCATGCAGGACCTGATTTTCAGGGATCTCACAGGCTGGAGGCTCCAGCTGAAGTCCAAGGGTGCTGGGAAAGCAGCTCTGCAGCCCTGGCTCCTCAGTGCTGCTGGGGCTCTCCAGGGTCCGTGGGTACAGCTGAGCACTCACACCTCCAGCTGGCTGCCAGAGGAGTGCTCAGTCTCACTTTCCTCCACTCCATATCTGCATACCTTTGGAGACTGCATTCCTGGCTGGGATAAATGTGAACCTCCTTCTCTGATCCAGCGTAGACCTCATTTAACAGCAACGTGTTACAAAGATAGCACAGTCCCAACTGATGAGTCCTGGAGGCTGCAGCAGTTGGAAGCTCTGGGATGGCTCATTTACCCTCCTGCTTTTCTGTTCCCAGAGTTCAGCCCCTGTGCTGCTACAAATACACTGTCTGTAGTGTTGAGTTTAAATGGACAGGTACCACAGTCTACTTACAGCATTTATCAGAAGTGTTTTGAACTGTCCCTGCCTCTCACATTCTCTCTGCCCCTTCTTTACAGTTCAGTGACCTCAGTTTCTAATTTAGCCTCCTGAACAGTTTCAGATTAGATAATTTATGCATATTGTGTATGCACCTGCTTAAAGTTCATCCTCCTCAACCACTCCATTGGGCCAAGAGCAGCCTCCTCCTCGTCCCACCTGAACCATCTTGAGTCTGAGCCTCCTCCTGTTGAGATTCATCTTTTCTCAGACCTCTGCTAAAAGCAGGGCTTTTTTCCTGACCCCATGTGAGGCAGGCAAGGGAGAAGCTAAGCTGGGTGTCACTGCAAAGGTGAGACCTTCCCTATTACAGGAGCTGTTTTCATTCTCTGCAAGGCACTTTTTAACCAACAGAGCTTCTCATTTCAGGGGTCTGTATCAGAACATGACCATGGTTTGTGTTTCATTCCCCACTGAAATAGTGCACATGCAAGTCCAGCCTTCCTGGCCGTATCTCACCCTGTGTCTTAGCCTAGAATTCTTTGCCCACAGAAGACTGGATACACTTGCCCTGCAGACTGCACTAAATCTCCTCTCCCCATGGGCAGCCGGGGAGGTTTTTCGTGTTCTTCCTCACCCCTTATCCTTCGGGAGCAGCAAGAACTCCCCAGAACAAGACCTGGAAGTACACACAGAGAGGCACCAATTAATTTGGGGAGACTTGACAAGCTGTGTACGGTTCCCAGACCATTAAGAGAAACAGATGTCTGAGAGGGAAACATTGGGAAGCTGAGAAGGATCATGGGGAAAACCCTGGCCAGGAATAGAGCTCTGTAGAAGCAGCTGGTGGGAGCCTGACACTCCAGAAAAGCCAGAGATCTTCCTGAACTAAGCTGAAAGCTGTGTAGGTGTTCATCTGACTTAATTTTGGGGAAGTGAAAAGTAGTGCTGCTTGAAGAGAGTGGGGATCTTCAATTAGTTAGGAAAGCAGTGCATTAGCTCTCAGACAACACTGGAGTGCTGCTGCCAAGTTAATCATGGAATTGTTTGGGTTGGAAAAGACCTCTGAGATTATCAAGCCCAACTGCTACCCCAGCACTGCCAAGCTCACCACTAAACCATGTCCCTGAGTGCCACAACCACACGTCTTTCTGAACACTTCCAGGGGTGGTGCCTCCACCCCTGCTCTGGGAACCTGTTCCAGGGCTTGACAACCCTTTCAGTGAAGGAATTGTTCCTAATATCCAATCTAAACCTCTCCTTGAGGCCATTTCCTGTTGTCCTATCAATTGTTACATGCCCACTGGCCTCCTTCATTGTGACCTCCTTTAGGAGACGAACTGAGGGCTGTATTTGACAGGGCATTTCAGAGCCAGGGACCTCGTTTTCAGCATCCCAATCCAGATTTTTATAACCTCAAATGACAGGAATGCTTAGTGTGTCTGCTGCAGGATTCTGGCTTACTGGCAGCACTCACGTTTAAGAGGCACAAACTATTTCCCTGAAAACACTTATTGTAAACTTGATGGAGAAATACTTCAGATGTGTCACTGGTGTTCACTTGGAGCAGGGGAAGAGCTCTGTAACATCAACATTGTTCTTGTAAGGCCGAATACTCATTAAAAAAGAAAAGGTTTCTAACCACAGGCTGAGGTTACAGCCCCTGGGCAGGCACGGTGCCCGGCAGGGACCAGGTGCTGCAGTTCTCTGCCTCTTTTGGTCATGATGGGACTGGATCAAACCTCTCTTGGCAGCCTTTGCCAGGTGCAACAAGACACTTGCTCAGGAGCAGATGGTCTGGGCTCTGCTCTGTTCTGTCCTGTTCTCAGAGGGTGTGGGCTTCAGGCTCTTTGGTCTGCCCAGCAAGAGATGGTTTTTCATCCAGGGTTTAGGGCAAGGCTTGGACAAGCTCTTGCCAGCCCAGGTGTTAAAGCCATGCCAATGTGCAGCAAAGAATTCGAGCCTTCCTGGGGCAGAGGGGACCTCACACACCTGGCAGGTGATCTGAGTGTTCTCCTGACAGATAAAACCCTGGCTTGCTCAGGACCTGGAGCTGATATGCATTGAAAAGCACAAGTCCATACATTGCCCTCTCAGCAGACGCTCCTAACAGTGAAGGTCTGGGGCAATGCTGCTGAAATTAATCATGCCATGCAGGATTGTAGGCACTGGGTAATTGCCAGATACTGCTTTTACTAAAAGGGTGAGTTGAGACCTCACTTGAGCCTTTTACAGTGATATTTGCTGCTTTTGCTGATCTCACCAGACAGAGCTTAGCAGGCACATGCCAGGCACTCCTGAGGGCTACACACCGTGGCACAAAGGACAGAAACACTTGCCATCTCTACAGCCTCAGAAATATTCAGCAGCAGCCAAAGAGCAGTGCAAGGTGGCTGGCATACCCTTGCCATGTCAGGGTCTTCCCACCCCACCTGTTGATATTAGGATAGGTGGGTAACAAGCTCCCCAGAGGCAAGCAGGCTGCTTCCTCCACTCTGAGCCCAGGAGGCTGTGAGGACAGCAGCAGGGGTCCCACCCCATCAGGGTGAACTGAGACTTCGTGTAGTTACTGTGCAGAGAAGAGATGCCTTGTGGGAGACGTGGAGAAAGCTGGCATGGGCACTGACCATCCCTCATGGAAAATGATGCCATGTCACATCAGCATCGCACCCACTTTGCAAGCACCAACAGCAAAGGGAGGGGCTTTTCACAGGGGAGCTTAAATAATGAGTCTCTGTAGTTTTGAAACTGCTGTGCTGTGTTTGGGAGCTGCCTGCAGCCCTCTGGATGAAAGCTGCTGAGCTGGAATAGCCTCACATTACCCTTTGGGCACTGCTTGACCCTGAGTGCCACACAAGGGAACTCTCAGAATGAGAAAATCAAGGCCAGACCACTGCAAGTCTTGAGAAAAATGTTGTCCTAAAGCAAACTCTTTCCAAACACAGGGAAATGGTACATATTTTTGCATATTTTATGTAAAGTGGGATTTTTCTGCCTTTTCTTCTAAAAACAAACAAACATACAACCCTCCTTTGTAGTCTGCATTCCTCATACTGCTCTGACCTGTGTCACAGTCAGAGCTCCTTCTTCATCACTCTTTTTAAGGCCGTGCAATAGCCTTGCAGTTGAGGTCAGGCACATGTATCCCATCTTCCTTCATCTGTGGGGGGATAAGGGCTGGCCTGGGTGCCACTCTGAAAAGGGATATTGTACTTCTGAGACTTGTTCTTGTAGCAAACTCATTTGCAGACTCCAGGAGTCAGTGATTTACCCATGGGTAAGAAGCTTGATCTCCACTGGACGTGGTTAAAAAGGAGTTTAAAGAGGAGGGCTGACATCTGCATTGCTGCATCTCAGGAGTTCCAGTCAAACCTCTGTGAGGGCTGCTGTGGTTCTCACTGAGACCAGAACTGCAGGACCCTGCCAGAGATCACTGGGCTCTCACCACACTGACTGCTCAAAGGGACCGTGTGTAACCAGGAGTCCTGCCTGTCTCCAAAACTTCCATGCCCAGTGTTTTCTGACATTTCTCAATTAATGAGCACTCCCTTGTCTGAAGGAAACCAGACTCTGCAGCTGTGTTGAGATAGGTGCAGAAGAGACATGAGTCAGAGGAGCCTTAGGGCTGCCTTTGGGGCCCAGGGGCTCCAACTGGCCACAAACCTAATCTGAGCTCCTGTTTTCATCACAGATTATTCCACAATCTGGAGCCCATACTCCAGCACTCACTGTATGTTCCCATGGGCTGCAAACTGCTTCCCCTGAAGCTGCAAGTTTGAAGAGTGAATCTGTGGCATGTGACATCAGCCAGATGTGGAGGCCTCTCTGCACTGGCAGAGGATGCACAACGTAGGAGCAGCTTTATCTTGGAGTGCAGTGGCCCTGCACAGCTGTGCATGCTCTCATGTGAGACATTAACTCCTTCTGTTGCAAGTCAAGCTAGGAACCTGTTTGCATGAGCTTTAGAATGCCAGTCCTGGCACACAACAGCCAAGGGCTTTGCAGAGCATGCTGGGCTCATCATTGCACACCTCAGCAAACACTTACCCTCCTTCATACCCGGACTGTATGTCCTGATAGCAGCCCCAGAATCCTCTTCTGATCTTTCAGGTGAAAACCTTACTTTCTTTGCTCAGCTTTCTCTTATGTTCCATCCTGGCAGTGAGGGACCCGTTGCAGTTTGAGGCCAGTTATTCCTCTTTGCTTGGGGGATAAGGATGAGGGCTCTGTGCATGATGACATTCGTACAGCACACAAAATTCTCATCTGGCATGTGAAATGGAGGAGTGTAGCTTCTGGTAAAGGTTGGTCAAAGAAAACAAGAGAAAGAGGTAGAAAAATGTTATTTATTTTCTAGCATTTAGGACACACTTGAAAGACCTGCAAGGTATTCTAGTCTTGTCCTGCCCTGGAAAGTAACCTCAGTAAAGGGTCTGGTAAACCAAGTTCTCCGAGGTAGCCAAGCCCCACCAGAGAAGGTGCAGAGGTGGCTCCCACAGCACAGTGACTGTCACTCCTGTCCTACAGCACAGGGCAGGGAGTGCAGGTAGGAGCCTTGGCCTTGCTTCCCAGGGGGCTGCAGGCTTGGCTGGCCCAGTGATGGACAGGACTGGCTATGAGGTATCAGAGCCACAGCTGCAGGCACTGCGAGCTGGGGCTGCTGCCAGTAATTAAACTGTACTACAATGAGACAAGGAGCGGCTTCCTTGCCGGGTAAGATGCCAAGTGAATAAATAAATCACATAAATCCTTCCCGAAACAGGGAGCTGGAAGGTTTCCAGTGAGGATGGTTTGTGAAGAAGAGTAAAGAGGGAGATGGGAAGAAGGATGCTTCACGGGACGAAGAGGGGTCAGTGTAGCAAGAAGAGGTTTGTTTATTCAGGGCTTACATCTTGGGATGTGTTGCCTCTTGAGCCAGAGGCCCAGCGTGGTGCTGAGCTCCACTTGGAATAAGCATCTTGAGATTTCCTTCTAGGGATGTAAGAAATGGGCCGAGGCCAGCGTGAGCCCACCCACTTCCTGGGCAATCTGTGCTCAGCCTGCATTGATGCTTTTGTGGGTCACAGGGAGGACAGGCAGGCTCACACTGGGGGTAGCAGCACCTCCTGGGTTTTGCTGCCCAGTTCCTCACCCTGTGGTTTGGGTGTTTTTCCACCCTCTGTTGGGAGAGTCTGTGTTTCAAACCTGCCCTGCTAATTTGCCTCTCCCTTCTGAGTCCAAACAATGTTCCCCATTTAATACGATCCTGATGCCACTGATGTACTCACATGGATACAGATAAATGAGTTCAGGTTCTGTTGGCAGGAGGGTGCAAACCAGGAGTCATCTAAATATACAGAGAAATGGCTTTGAATGAAACTACAAACTGCATATTAGATTTTTCCATCAGTAACTTAGGTCCAGTGCTAATTAGAACCTATCCTTGAGCTTTTTTAGTTCATATAAAGAGGAGTTCCTTATGAGCTGCCCATCTAATCTTATCTGCACCTCACTGCAGGAGTAGGAGGCATTTACTCCCAGGGAGCCCTGTTCCCTATTTATGCTACAGCTTCATACACCATTCCCAAAATACAGCTTTCTGCCTCAGAAACAGGTGCCTGAGCCTTTGAGAATGGCTCTTTTCAGCCAAGCCGATTGCAAATGAGTAGAACAGCAGGCACCTCTATCTGATTAAGGCTGTGTTGCTCCCTGAAAGCTGAGAGAGTTCCTACCCCAGTGCATTTGGTGTAAGCTTTCCCACGTAGACAAGATCTGTGACTGTCTGGCTCCTCAAATCCTGCTGAAAAACGACAAGGGTGGGTGTGCAGCCTGGGCAGGCTTGGTGCAGAAAGTGAGCCCTTCTCCTTCTGGGGGCTGAGCCAGGCAGGGAAGAGGAGGTCTGCAATAGGCTCCTTTCCTCTGGAAATCCAGTGCCTTGGTCGGGGGTGATGCTTTAATTTGGGAGGAAACCACGGCACTGCTTCCCAGTGCTTCTTGCTGGCCTACAGATGGAGAACAATGATGGTTAACTTTGATTCCAGTAGTTGCCTCCCCACAGATGCATCCCAGTCCCTTCCTTAGCTCAGCAGGTCCTACAGGAGTAGAGCTTTGCCTCTGCCATGCAGCAAGGGGAACCTGCTCCCCAGGCACATACACGGGTGGCTGCTGCAGTTTGAGGTGGGGCTTCTGGAGGTCACTGACACGGCCTTTGTGGGGTTTTTGTGGTGCTGCATGGAAACTTCTGGTTCACTCAGCTGCTGGTGACGTGCTCGCCGGGGTGGCTCCCAGGAGCTCCCTGGGCTCACTCTCTGCATCTGGTGTGGGTGGAAACAGATTGCAGGGTGAAATAGCAGTGCCACACACCAGCACAGCCTTCACCAGCCAGCTGCACAAAGAGGGTTGTCCTTTCTTACCAGCCCTCTGATCAGGAGGACACGTAAGGCTGTGAAGGGGTAGGGCTCTGATCCTACCACGCCACCATCCCCTCCCTCTACAGCAGGGCAAGGCTGTGCTGTGAACTCCCTTGCTGGAATGATCTGGGTTAAAAATAAACTTGTAAAGAGTTAAGGGGTGTATTTTTAGCCCAGATCATTTCAGTGATCCGGTTTGCAGCACAGCCCCACAAACTCACCCTGGTGCAAGGGAGGGGGGAAGGAAAGGTCAGGGGAGAATGAACAGCTGGCAACAGGCACTGTCTTTCTGCTGAAACCAAGGCCTTCTGAAACTGCCCCCCAAACACAATGGTCACCTCTTGTTTTCTGCCAAACACCTTCTCACAGTGCACTGTGGAGAGCTGGGTGCTGGATATCACTATTTCTGGGCCCTGTTTCTGTAATAAGACATTAGCCCTGCACCTCACCTCGGATGTCTCCTTGTGTCTGCCTCTGAGACATGACATTTGTCACTCTCTTTGCCCTGGTTGCTTTTGCTGAGGCAGATTGTGTGTGCAGCAATGAAAAGGCCCTGTGAGAGTCACAGGGGGACTTCACTGATCCTGTGTCAGCACAGGGTGCAGTAAGGTGGCCAGCAGGATGGGCTGGGGCAGAACAGGCTGCAGGGGATCATTCCTGAGCAGCTCTCTCCAAACAAAGGAGGGATGTGGAGGTCAGGGGCTGGCCTCAAATCCATGTCTAGACGCAGCTACACGGGAATGGGGGGGAATTGCACAGGGCCAGTACCAAAAATGGGGTAACATCACGGATTGCAAAGCTGCTGAACACTCCCGGCTGGCAAGGTGCTGTGGAGGTCTTGCAGCTCAGACAAAAGGTGCTCTCTCTGGCCAAATATCCTCCCTGCAAAAGCAGGGAAGTCAGAGGATCCATATGGGAGGGGAGGAGAGTAGGGAAGTACAGAGTTCTGCTGTTATTCAGCTGCTGTTTAAGTGCTGCTCAAGCCAAGACAGTGCACTGTATGACCAGGGGAATGTTGCTCTTTTCCTCAGTCAAACCAGGCACCCAAATCTTTCAGTATCTGCTGCTGACTCCTTCTGGTCCCCTTTCAGACCTGCCTTTCCAGTACCATGGACACTGACAGAACTGGTGGGACACCAATCCCGTGGGATGGGGTCAGGATAGCTTTCAACTGCAGTGGGGTGGGTCATGCCCAGCCCTGCAGCCTGAGGGCTGTTGGACCCAGCTGTGCACCAGTCCCAGCAGAACTTTCAAATCCACACCCAAAGCCTCCTCTGGCTTTCCCATTTTCCACAGGAGTGGAAGTTCTCAGTGATTTTGGTTTCATAAGAAACTCATTGTCTGCAGTAACACTCCCCTTGCAGACCAAATCCATCATCATCTTTAAGAAGAGCTCTTTGTGTGTACCCAAACAGTATGCACAGGGAACTTTTGGGTCTCTTGACCTCTTTTGTGGGTCTCTAACACACACCCCTCTCTCAGCTGGTGCCCACAGTGGGTCCATGAGCTGCAGCAGAACTGGCAAATGTCATCGAGCCAGGTAAGGACACTGCTGTAGTGAGGGGTCCCTTCTGTGAGATGTCACTACTCCCACATCAGGCAGCCTTACTAGTCACCTTCTGGGGCATTAAATCACCAGAGAAGCCAGGACTGTGTTAGCCAGAGCTGACTGTGCCACAGCATCAAGGTGTCTCTGCTCAGAGATCTTCTCAGCTGCCTTGCAAGGACACAGCAGGGGTGGTGTGGGACATTTCTGTGCCCACCTCGTGGTGTCTGCACCAGGCAGCCTGGGAGAGGAGCAGGGATCTGTGCTAAAAACAGGGAATCTGCAGGACTGGGGATTGGTGGGCAGGTTTGCTCTCACCACAGAGGCAGAGACTCCAAGGGATAAGGGAGAAGAGGTTTGGTGGGAGGCTTGAATTGGCACATTGGTACCTAAGCCACAAAGGCAGAACCTTCTTCTCCAGTGCTGCCAAAAAGGACTAGACTCAGTTTTTAAAAGATGAAGAAACACGATGTTGAAAACTGTTTTCAAATTTACTCAATTTTATAAACTTGTTTGGAAGAGGAAAGTGAAACAAAGCCCTTACAGAGAACTTGGTAGTTGCACTTCCTCTTTTGCAGACAGTGTCATGTTTACACTGATGGTATAATTCAATTCCTGTTTATGTCTGACATGTTTCACAATAGGCAATGCCTAGACACTTATTTTTATGGAACAGTAAAAGACCTCAGAGTAGCAGTCCCCAAATTAGTGATGGGCTAAAGCTTTAACCTTAGCTCCCTGGGTTTAGCATAGGCAGGCTGACCATGCTTCTGGAAAGGAAAAGAATCAGCAGTTGGCTGCAAAAAGCGCAAAAATCACATCTGACTAATTTCACCATTTTTGGAAAAAAAATAATAACAAAGAGCAGAGTTGCTGCTCATCATCATTCAGAGAAGTGGTGGGTTATGTCACCAAAATGTGAAATGTGACCAGGACTGGGAGAGGTTGCATTAATATCGTGGGGCAGGAGAGAGCCCACTGAGCTCGTGGGTGAGGGAAGGAGATGCTTGTCCTGGCTGTGCAGGAGGCTGAGGGCTGGGAGGGTGACAAAGTGAGGCTCCCCACCTCACTCACTGGTGGGGAGGAGCAGAGGGGACAGTCCAGCTCCTGGAAAGCAGGGAATGGTGTTCTCCTTGCACTACAAACAAAGGAACTTTTTGCATCCAAGTGCCGCCAGTTCAGCACCTTCCCTTGACTGGAAGGTACAGAGCCTGGCACCATCTGGGGGAAGAAAGCTGTATAAAAAGCTGGGTGCAGGACAGCAGTGTACTTGGCAGCCAGGATCTGAGCAAGGACTTTTCCTGTTGCCCAGCGTAACCAGAGAGTGTGCAGCTGGCAGTGTGGGGAGCACTCAGCCCTGGCTCCTGGTGCTAAACTTAGAATGGCATGTTGGCTGCTGCTTCCTGCCCCTGCCCGGCCACAGCCCCTCACTGCCAGTGCCTGCCACCAGCAGCAACACCACACACGTGGAGGAACCATTCTAGCCTCAGCTCGGAGCAGAGAAAGAGAGCTGTGTCTGCAGAATGTAAGTCAGAAAAGAAAGAAAGAAGAAAGAGAGAAAAACCAGTCACCCCAAAAACGAGAGGTCAAAGAGGCCAAGGCTAAGGGGAAGTACAGTGTCTTTTCTGGGTGAAGAGAAAGGGCTGTGAAAGAAGCTTTTGGAGGAAAAGGGCCTGTGAGGGAGGCAACCCTTCCACTCCAGGGTGCTGAAGGAGTGGTTGTGCTCATGAAGCAGCAGGTCCCTCCCAGGCAGAGCAGTGTGAAGGGACAGGGAAGGGCTGTGCTGGAGTCCTTGGAGAAACAGGAATATATTCCTCTAGCAGTGGCCTCTGGATAAACTCTGAGTGCTGAGGCAGCGGGGTGAGAAGTGTGGTGCTGGTCCTGCACACACTGATGGTGGTGCTACAGGGAGCAGAGGGATGAGGTTTCTCACTGATGGCTCATAAATAAGCCTGGTTTCTTGTTCTGAGGTCTCTGCCTCGAACAAAACAGGGATTGTTGGTTACTTGTTCTCAGTTCCTCTGGCTTGGTTTTGCTGCCATCAGATACCAGAGATGAAGAACAAAGGTTTCCTTTCATCAGCTTTGATTTCAAGGCTTTCTGCTCATCCTGCTCAGTACACACATAGCAAAGGAAACAAGGTAAATGTGGGATGGCACCAGGGCACTGTGCTGTGGGAAGAGCTGCATCACCCACACTCCAGCACAAGCCTCCTGCTTCTCAGACTGTCGTCCACCCAGGGGAGGGGAAGCTTCCCTCAGCCATGGAATTTCCTCCCTCCCACCCACTCACCTGAGTATTTCACTGCCATAAAAGCAGGGCAGCACAGGGACACATCTCCAAGCAGATGCTGGCTTGCTGCAAGGACTGGCAATGGCTTCTCACAGCTCTGGAAAAGGAAGGGTGAGGGTGACCGGGGCAGCAAAAAAGGTATGGGGGGGCTGAGGAGGTGTCTGGGAAGGTACATTACTGCCCTGCTCCATCTGCTCACTGCAAGGATAAGATGGGGAACAGACACTTGGCTGGAAACACCTGGTTTTCTTCCATTGAAAAGTACTGAGTGCAGGCTCTTCAGCAAGAGCTGGAAGGCTCTGCATGAGTTACTGACTCTCTGGAATATTTGAAAATGCTGCTAGATCCTGTCATCCCAAACCTCTTGCTCTCAGGCTGGATGATTGATGCCAGATGTGAGGAACTCTGCTCTAAGTCTGTGCTTGCTCTTGAACTTTATAACACATACACAGGCTTGCTTGTCCCAGCCTTGCTCCTAACCTGTTGTTGTTCCCACTTTGTCAGAACAGGCCAGCAGAGACCAACTCAGAGGTGGACAAGTCGGCATCACCCTCGGTGGCTCAGCTAGCGGGGAAGTTCAAAGAGCAGGCAGCCAGTATCACTGGAAAAGAGGTAAGAGCTCTGCAGCCACCAGCAGGAGACCAGGTGGGAGATGAAGCACTCCCCTCTGCCTG
>JAXCLP010000001.1:4570226-4609809 GCA_035584035.1 Lepidocolaptes lacrymiger | reverse complement strand
GGGGCACATCCCTGGTCCGGCAGGGCCATCCCGGAGCACGGGGCACATCCCTGGTCCGGCCGGGCACATCCCTGGTCCGGCAGGGTCATCCCGGGGCACAGGGCACATCCCTGGTCCGGCAGAGTCATCCCGGGGCAAGGGGGACATCCCTGGTGCAGCAGGGCCATCCCGGAGCACGGGGCACATCCCTGGTCCGGCAGGGCCATCCCGGAGCACGGGGCACATCCCTGGTCCGGCAGGGCACATCCCGGGGCAAGGGACACATCCCTGGTCCGGCAGAGTCATCCTGGGGCACAGGGCACATCCCTGGTCCGGCAGGGCCATCCTTGGTCCAGCAGGGCCATCCCAGAGCACAGGGCAGAGGAGTGCACCCAGATGGTTCTGGAATCTCTCCATCAAGGGTGTACGAGGCCATAGAGCAGTAAAGGTGGCAAGGGTAATGCTTAACTGCACTGTGGCTCGTGTTCTTGGAGGGCAACGAGCTCCACACCTGAGAAGTTATGCACGTTTCCCATGCTGGCTCAGTGTATGTGGATGCTGGGTGTGGTCTGGGATGGAATATCCAGTATGTGTGTATCCAGTGGTGGGTATTTTTGCTTGGCAATACTTGCTCACAGGGTAAAACTTTGCCAAGTATTTCAGTAGGAATTGTTAAAGAAGCCTGGTGCCTCCTCTGTTCACGTGCCTGGAAAACTGTAAGTCCATCTGGAAGGAGGTTTAATAAGAAACTGTGCCAAGTGGTAAGAAACTTGAAACTTATTTCATAGAATCATAGAATGGATTGAGTTGGAAGGGACCCTAAAGAAATTCCATTTCCAACTCTCATACCATGGGCAGGGACACCTCCCATTAGACCAGGTTGCTCCATCCAACCTGGCCTTGAACTATTCCAGGCATGGGGCATCCACAATGTCCCTGGGCAACCTGTTTCACCCTCACCACAGCAAAGGACTTCATCCTAATATCTAATTCCTATTATTATTCCAATTCCTAAGCCTATTTTCATTGCTTGGGTTTGTTTAAGATTACTGCGTTTGCAATAAGCATAAGTAGAGGTTGCTAAGCCTTGCTGTATACCTTCAGAGACAGCCTTGATGTTTAGATTTAAGTAGGTAAGTATGATACATGCACAGCTCACAGTAAAACTGAGTTCTTTGGAAATAAATGTGGAGAGAAGAGAAGAAAGAAGCACATTTCCCCTGACCACAACAAAAGGTACAGCTCCCGTAGTGCTACAGGTAGCTGGGAGTAGTAGATCTTTATATAGTCTGAGCTGTGCAACCAAATAGAGTGTCTTAAAACCATGCAAAGCTACAGGGTACTCTTTTGGAAGAGACTCCCTGGGGTGGAGTCTGTCTAAAAGGGAGGTTGCAATTTAAAGGATTAAACCAGTGGGTGTTAAAATCACTGTCTTGTCTGGGTTGAACTGAGTTTCTGTTCCCATTCCTGCAACTGTTGATTTTCTGAAGTTAAAAAAACTTCAGGAGTTATTCCCACATTGGCTTCTTCTCTCCATGCTTATACTGCACATCCTTAATCCTCCTGTCTGCTTTGAAAAGCAAGGTTTGCATCTTTGCAGATATCAGGGTTTTAAGCTTATTTTCTTGTGTGCCCCTGCCTGCTTATGTTAGGAGTTTGTCTTGCTTATTTATGTCTGAAAACTCAATGAGTCCATTTACTTTTACGAATGAAGGATCATTGTCAAATGCCCTGTCTGGTCCTGTGGACATTTGTATTGTAAGTAGTTAATCTGGGTATAATCTCTTCAGTGCATGGGTGAGCCTTGGACAATCAGTCAAGAGTAGCAAGGCAGTGGATTATTTTGCAGTCCTGCATTTATAAACCATGTGAATACCACTTAAAGTAATACCCTGGCTGTTTGACATGAGAGTGGTGCCTGATTCCTTTTGAAAGTCTCAAAGAATGTCTAGACATTGTTGGACAGAATAATAATGATGTTTGTACTATTCAAAAACTGATCTTTTATTATTATTTCTGTATTTTCTCCCAGTATCCCTTTCATACACGCTCACACGAGTGCACGTGGGCTCATACAGGCGGGTCAGTAACAAGCAGGGGAGTATTGAGATGTTAAATAGCTCAAGTGTCTGTTACTGCTTTGAGTTCCCCTGGCCATTTCAGTTGCTGCTTGAAGTGTTTGCTGAACATAACAGTGTCAGTCAGGGTTGCAATGCTCACTTCATGTTTGTGCTGGGTTTGCTCAGAATTGCTGTATTCACCCTGTCAGAAGCTGTTAGTTCTCTTAGGCTGAGCCCACTGATGCTGCAGGTAGGAAAACTTCCTTGCCTGCAGGGCTCAGCAGGTCCTGCAGAGGGAAAAGGTGGATGAAGTCTCTCTGCTGGTTGGGTCGAGGGTGCTCAGCTCAGCTCACCTCCTTTGCAGCAGCAAGAAGTTCTCGAATATGCTGAAAGGTCTGTACCTGGATATTTTGGTGACAAAAGTGGTAAAATGTGTGGTTTCTTCTGGACCCCAGCACCCGACAGTCCTCAGCCTCTCTGTAAGGAACAGAGCTCACGGCTCTTTTGCTTGGTATCTGAATTGCAGTTGATTGTGTTAAGCCACAGTTCCACTGCCTGTTTATGGGCTTACCTTATCCTAGCTGATAACAGATGGTGAATGTCCTCTGTCCCATACAGAGCACCTTCAGCCTGGATGGAAGACCAGAGAAATGAAATCTGGTTTTACGGGCAGTTGTCTTGTATTGTTTGTCTTGAAAGATTTTAATCTAAATAGTTTCTAGGTAATTACTGTTTTGCTAGAGAAGTGCCATATAGGTCATCTGTCTAAAGCTTATTTTTGGCACCCATAGTGGGAGTTCTCCAAGTGTGATATGATGTGGTTTGATCATGTATGGCATACATAGCTCTTTCTACCACCTAAGTAACTTAACAAAATAAACATCCTTGTATGCAAAAAAGTGGGTTTTTGTTTTGAGCTACTGAATGCTAACTCAGGATATCCTAGGAATACATCAGAGAGCAAGGTCTGGCTGTGAAAACATCTATATCCTTATGGCATGTTTCCCTTTTTTGTGTTTGTGGTTTGTTTATCTTGGTTACTTTGCTGCCCTGGGTTAGTGGGACCCCACAGGCTGTGATTAACACAGTAGGGAAAATGTGGATGTCTTGTGTAAGAGGAAGCTGTGGCAGGAGAGGACAGGCAGTTCTGAAGTGGCTTTGCTGCTAGGGGAGAGGCTTGGGGAACTGTGACTGCAGTGATTTACTGTCACCTAATTTCAGCAGTCAGTCAGAAGAGCAAGTGCTTGCTCAGACTAGGGTTTAGCAGTAAGCTGTACCCACAGCACAAAGGATATGCAAATGTGTCTTAAGGCAGGGTTGGAGTCAGTATTTTTTGCTCTCTGAGGTGGTGGAATGATGGTCCTTCTGTAAGTTGATTTCATGTAGTTCCACTGGTTTTTATTTTTCCTCCTCTCTTTTTATCTTCAAAGTGGCAGGGCCATTCTGTTATCTGTCCTGAATAAGTTTTTTTCTTCTAATTGTAGGTGTGTGTCACAGAATTGTATTGATACCCTTTTTGGCTGGGATTGAGTTAACTTTGTAGTAGCTTGTATGGTGCTACCTTTTGGATTTGTGATGAAAAGAGTCTTGATAACAGTGTTTTATGTTGGTTACTTCTTTTACATGGGCTTGCACAGCCCCAAGGCCTTTCCTGTTTGTCACCCTTCCCCTACAGTGAGAGGGCTGGGAGTGCATGAGGGTTTGGGGGGGGACACAGCCAGGCATGGCCACAGGGCATCGTGCTCAGCAGTCAAAGCTGGGGAGAGATGAGGAAGGGGAGCTATTTGGGGTTACAGCATTTGCCTTCCCAGGTCTGCTATACCTGAGGGAGCCCTGCTTTCCTGGAGAGGGCTGAGCACCTGCCTGCCCATGGGAAGCACTGGGTGGTGGCTTCTGCTCTCCCTCTTACACTGTCCTTGTCTCAACCCATGAGTTCTCTCACTTACACTTCCAATTCCCTCCCATCCCACTGTGGGGAGGGAGCAGGCAGCTGTGTGGGGCTGAGCTTCTGGGGGTTATCCCACAGTCCTTCTGTATTGTTACCTTTGCTGCTGTGCCTTTCAGCTCCTGCAGTTTTGTTTAGCTGGGGAGTTGGCACTTTCCAGTCGGTGCTGCTGCTTGGTCTTGGATTAAATTGTGGTTCTCACGAACTCTCTTTCTTCCCTCCCTGCAGAAAAAGGTGCTTTTTAGTGCATTTACGTGCTTTACATGCATGACATTAAGGGGCATTAAGGGGACTTGCACTGAAACATTGGTTTCACCCTATGTTCAATGTTCAAAATCTGATTGCTATGCTGATCCTCAAGGGAAGGTTAAACTCTGGGCAGTGTGAAGTTGTCAGTGGTGGCACTTTCACTTGGTGAGATGCAGGTAAATCAGGGCAGGCAGGTGCAGTGGCCAGTGTTGGGGGTGTTTGCAGTTGGCTGCAAGCCACCTGTTATTCAGTAACTTGGTTTTGTAATGTGTGCAAGGGAAAGATGGTGAATGAGGTTTCCTTTTGGTAATAAATATTGTAAAGCTATGTTTAGAGCAGGATTTTTACATCTGACTGGGTTACTGTGTCTTGAAGTTTTCAGATCAAGGTCCCACAGGACCTTGATTGGTGTGGAAGATGCTGAGATGATGGATGCATGGAGAGGCCTCATACCCTGCTGCATGACAGTGTCAGCACAGGCATGGACTAAGGCACTGCTCTAACCCCAAAGGATGGCTCTGGAAATGACCACACGTGTGTATACACTGGGGAAGTGATGTAGAGTATGCCACAAGGGAGGCCATAAATCCTTCTCAAAGGAGAAACGTTCCTGGGAAGAACAAGCTGAAGCAGCTCCTGCTGGATGTTTCCTCACCCTGCTCAGCAGCAGTACAAACACAGCATGCAGTGGACTGGGCTGGGTGTTGGTCTGGGCTAAAAAGAACACAATGGAAAAAGGGCTGTTTTGAGCATGGGTTAGTTCCCAATCAGATCCATCTCATTATGCGTGCATGTGAGCTGTTTAAATTGGCACCACCACTGACAAATTCCTGGGAAACAATGCTTTGAAATATATAGCATGGGCTTTTCCCTCTGGTTTTGTGGTTGTGCTGCTGCAGGTTAGAGCTGGTTCCGAGTTTCTTGGGCAGTGAAGTTAGCAAGTGAGTGCAAGACTGCTGTGAGGGAGATGCCAGAGCTGGCTGCAGGCATCAGCAGCCCATGGATCTGTAAGGAATCTCCTCCTCTGAGGGCTCTGGATTGGCTTGCACCACTAAGTGAGTCTCTAGTCACGCCAGAACAGACTGGCTGTGTGACCAAACACCCCATTAGCTGAGGAGGTAATCACTTGGTTGACATAATTTCATCAGTCTCTAGCTCCTTGCTCTATGGAGTGATGGGGTTTTGCTTAACAGGTTTTAGTCGAGTCCCTCTGTACACAGGAGCAAAACCCCTGGGCTCACCTTTTGGGCTGGAAGCACCAATACTTGGCTTCAGGGATGATGGCAGGTGGGAGTGACTGGTAATGAAATGCTACTAATTCCTTGGGTGGTTCGAAGTGAGTTTTCTGCCAATATTTATTGCCGTGTCAAGATACATTGTCACTGAGTTGGTTACAGCTCTGTGCAGTGATTGTTGTAGAGGGGTAAGAAGGGCAGGTCTGTAGGTCTGTTTGGTGTGTAGCCTTTTGCACTGGATCTCCTCGTGAAGTTTGTGTATCCACATCCTAAATTCCACAGCCTGGTTTGTTTTGGGAACTGGTGGTTTCCACGCTGCTAATGATAGATTCTGTCAAAAAGATGCTCCATGCCAGCAGCAGTTGGCAACGTGATTGGTATTTTTAACTCAGTTTCACTTGAAATAGGATTAAAAAAAAAAAATAGAAAAAAGTCTAGTGGAAAGCTTTTATTCCAGCCAGTGACGTGTCCATCTCTACTGTCCACTCCCTGGGGTTTGGCCTTTGGTTTTTTTGGCTGTGTTTTTTTTGTCTACAGCTTCTGATCCATAACATTCTCATTTCTTTAGTAGCTGTTGTGACAGTTTTGGAGGATTGCTCTAGTAATAGGAAATGTTTGTGATGGTGGGCTGCTTTTTTCAGTCTCTCTGCCATGTGTTGAGCATGCCTACCCAGCGTCTTGCAGTTCTTTAGTCAAGCAAGCTCCATGATATCCTAATTGTGGGAAAAGCATAGTGTATTTCAAGGAGACTCCTCTAACATGTACTCTCTCTCTCTTTGTCTGTGTAGTCTGGTTTTGTCAACAAGAACTGCTTGCTTGAATTTGAACACTTGTAAACTTGCTTGGTCATGGATGGAAAACCACTTAAGGGCTGTTGAAGGGGAAAAGATGATGTGTGCTTTGGAAAGTACCTGAGATGTTGATTGGTGTCCCGGTCTCCAGCATGGGCAGGGAAGGGTTGCTTTGTGCTCCCTGGGGAAGGGTTACTAGAATAAGGCTAGGAGTTACTTGCCTGGAGACTAAATAAGCATCTGCCTAAACTTGACATCTAACTGATCCTGTAATTGGAGCACGAAGCTGTAATGCTTACGTGTTCATAGATCTCAGCACCTTTGCAAGGATCTCAGCTCTAGGAGATGAGAGAGTGATGCAGCAGTGAAATCATTTCCTGGGGATCAAACAAGAAATGTGTGGTGTGGCTGGCAAGGATGCTCAGCCATTCTTTGCTGTTTCTCATGCTTGCTTGTCAGTTCTGGTTAAAGCATGGGCTTTGAAAATGAATCTCAGCAGAGGTTCTTCAGCTGTCCCTTGGCAGAACAGTGAGCAGCTCTGAGTTGTGTGGAGGAGGCCACTGGACAACTAACTGCAGTGTGGGAGCAGGAAGTGGTACCCAGGTTTGGTGACTGAAGATTTGTCTTTAGGTTCTGTCAAAGTAGGTGCATGGAGGTATGCAGGGCTGAGATATGTGGATGTTACTGGCTGCTTGGGCAGCTTTGCCACAGCCTGCTTAAGGCTTCTCAATGAAACTGTTTTCCTTTCACTTGCAGTGACAAAAATGCTATTTTTTGCCTCATGGTTGAGTCAGCTGAATGTGCAAAGCGGCCAAGAGAAAGCGAATGTTGTGTTAGCAGATGCTCCTCTGAGCCTGCCTCTGCTTGGGGGCTGAACATTCCCAGCAGCAGGGCGCCAGGAGGTGGTAGGTGTTCCTGGTGTAGGTGTTCCTGGTGCAGGTGTCAGCAGCTTCTCTCTGTTTCCTGGAGCTGCAGGAGCTGCAGGACCAGCTGTGTTACTGCAGACAGGAAGCTCTCTCCTTCAGCAGCCTGAGTTACTTGGCGAGATTGGCAGCCTGGGGAGCTGTTGTGGCAGCAGCAAAAAGCTGTTCCAGTGAATTGGCATTTGAGAGAGAAACCTAACTCTTCCTTTGAGGCAGTGGAATTTCGTTGTAGTGGCTTTGAAACTTAGATGTCAAGGTTGGTTGGTATGGCTTTGTCTAGTCATCATTTTTGTCTTTGTTTCGCACCACCCAACTCTATTTTAGTTGGCAATAAATCAAATTAATTTTCCCAGAGTCAAGTCTGTTTGGCCTGGGACAGTAATTGGTAGGTGATCTCCTTGTCCTTTTCTCTACCCATGGGCATTTGTTTTCTCCCCTTGTCTTTTTTAAGGAGGGATAGTGAGAAAGTGGCTGAATAGGAATGTGACAGCTAGCCCAGGTCAGCCCAGCACAATGACATACAAGAACATAAATGTAGAAATGTATATGTATACATGCATTCTTATATCTCTACACTTAATAAGACCTCAGAGCAAATAGCATGATGCTGGCTTTCTGGTGTGGAGGCGGTCAGATGTACATGGCTCCATAATACTTGTGTGTTGTCCATGTGAAGGACACCACAGTTTGCTCCTGAGTGGAATTGCTGGCATGGATTTCACTTCTGTGTTAAGGCTAAATGATGTTGATGGATTCTTTGTATGGAAATGCTGTCCAGCATCTGGATGCTTTAAGAGGTCTTGTGGAGTTCCAGAGGAACAATCTTGGCATGTCTCCTCATGTCTTTTGAGACATGAAAATGGGATTTCTCCAGCAGGTGTTTTATCCAGAGTGAAGAAATGATGGTCTGTGGGGACCCAAGTGCCTGCTAGTGCAGGAGGGGACTGTAACTTCATGCTGGATTTCTGAGATGTTTTTAGGGTCTTGCAGCTGTTTTTTCATGCTGATTGTACAGGGAAACTGTGCGTTGTGGGAGAAATAACTAAATGTCATGCAAGGGTAGCTGAGAGTTCTGTCAACAGTCAGTGTTTCACAAGACACTTGACATTAAGTAAAAGTATTTCTTAACGAAAGCACTGTTTCGCAAGTGCATTGTTTTTGTGACTTATGACCCTTGCTCATTAGGAAATCCCACATCCTCTTTTCTGATGGAACTTCTGGGCTGATAGTGAACATATCGGTACACTGAATTTTCTGTCATTTGTCAAGACCTTTAAATGTGAACTGCTCAGGACTGTTGTATTAATGCATTCCTTCCCATTTTGTTGATCTGTGACTGTCATCAGCCTGTTACCTGTAACAGCCTGTCGGGATATTTTCGGCTTTCTTTTATTGGACATTTTGATGATTTCCTGATCTTTCATCCATAAGAGACTTCATTTATAAATTGTATACATGACTGTATTACCGGGTGTCTTTAGGATAAACAAAGCAAGGTGCTTGTATTAATTAACACCCTAATGGCTCCCTTTCAAGAGGAGCGAGCGTAACAAATCCCTCTGTGTAGGATGGGAACTGTAGCAGCCATAAGCATCCAGTATTGAGGGATCTGATAAAAGCTCCTACGTGGGTGAGTTTGTGCTGGTGCAAATCAGATGCCTCTGCTTAGTGTTGGCTGTTCCCATTCTTGGTTTGTTACGACTCCTAGTGATCAAGTGGAGTTGAATCCAGGAGAACTGGGTTTATTTTGGTGTGTTTGTAGCCTCAATTAGTGGAACATTTTAATTGGGTCCAAGATCTCAGTGGAGACTCAGTGGTCTACCAAGGAAGTTTAATTAGCTGTGTGTTAATCTGTGTAGAACTTCAGTGCGTGGAAGGATTTCTTTGTGACACGCTGCCAAACCAAATGTTCAGCCTTTGCCTCATAGAGTAGTGGCCATATTTCTGCACACAAACATGTAGAATAAAACAATTAATGCCCAAAGTGTTTATTTTTCATGAGTATGAAACAAGTGTAAGCAAACAGGGGATACAAGTAAAACAAATACTGTGTGTATGTTTGTTTGCTCGAGACTGTAGCTGTGAGTGTCAGCAGTGAGCAGTGCTGGACAAGGACAGGTGTCCAAGGTGTGACCTGTCAGGCTGTGTGTCCTGTAGGGCAGGTTAAGGTGCCAGCACGTGTGACTTAGCAAGTCTCAGCTGACCTGGACAGAGATGTTTTTTAATCAGCACTTCAGAGATCTCTGTTAAATTCACTTCCCAGGGCAATGCTGCAGTGTTACTGCGGTGAGAACAGTAAGCTTGACTGCTCTTAATCACTGAAAGCTAAATGGTTAACCACAATTTGGTTAACTGACTAGGCCCAAACTCTTGTGGTTAAGAATGCTGGTCTGCTATCAGTTTTGAACAACCTTCCCTTCCCATGTGTTGCTGCTTGGTAACTGTAGAGATTTCTTTCACAGGGGTGGTGGCAGAGCAGGGAATGCCACTCTGAATTCAGAGTACCAGTGCCTGGTTATCTGAAAGCATGTGGCTTTGTCACTCCTCCTGTGTCACCTGGCAGACATGCCACTGGTGTTACAAAGAAATCAAGGCTCGGTATCTTTAGATCTTCTTAAGAATGGAGAGACCTACACCTCCAGAGTTAGAAGGTCTTGTTCATTCACAGCAAGTAAGTTAGAACAGTACTAAATCAGTGAAGCTGATTATTAGGCAATGCTGTGTAATGAGTAATGTTTGCTCTGGGTAAACATGTTGAGAAATGTGTCCTCAGCAGTCACTTAGGGAAGGAAACAGTGATCTTGCATATGTCACGTGTTCCTGTTCTTACTGTCACCCTTGGAGCAGTTTGGTTAGCAGGAACTGCAGTGCTGGTCTGTGGCTGGCCATCTCTCCAGAGCAAAAAGGACACTGCAGTAATGAAGGCCGAGACACAGACAGGGGTTTTTAGCTCTGTGTCTGCTGAACTGGTGGCTGGAAACCCTGAGAGGCTCCACCTTGACCTGCAAAGGGTTCACAGGGAGAGATGCTGTGCAGGTTTTGAGTGGGAGAGACATGTGGCAGGTCCATGGCCATAAAAGCAGGTGTGGAGGGCTCTGGGTGAAGAAATGAGCTCTGGTTTAGTCCCAGTTATCCTGAGCTGACAACTTAGCATTGGCAGAGGTGTCAGGCTGAGGCTGTGCTTTGAGCATAAGGAGACAGGTCCTGTGCAGACACAGGTCTGAGTAGTCAGTGCAGTGATGGGAGCTTGAACTTGTTTTGCAGATGAGATCCCTGACACAAGATACCGAGGGAAGAGAGACCTGAGAATAGAGAGAGCCTTGATGAAGAATGAAGATCCATGATGGGAAAGATAAGAAAAGATTAGTAAGTGCAGTAAGAATACGAGTGTCTTGTCCTGTTTCAAGAGTAGGAGGATTGTCTGAAAGGGAAGATGTGGATGGAGAGTTTTCATTGAAGGGGGGAGCTGAAAACTGAGTGTGTGACAGTTCATGTAGTTGGGGTAAAACTGCTCCAGCAACACTAGAGGTGAACAAAGAAATGGCTGAAGAGGCACGGCTGTTTGGGTTTTTTCCAAATATTTGGATGGTAGGTGCAAAAAATAGAAAAAACATCTTTCTGCTGAAAAGAAGAACTAAGAAGATGAAGGCTGGATGAGATGTTCAGAGGGAAATAAATCCTGGGGCTGTGGGCAGTTGGGCAGGGTGGTGGGATCAAGGAGAAGAGCAAATGTTATCTTTGCCCTATGTACCCTGCGGACCTTCCCTTCCTAAAGCACTCTTTTCTCTGTCTCCTGTGATGATTTTTTTCTCTTGAGGGGATCTGAGGCTGAGTAAGCTTGAGGAATAGAGCAGTGGCTAAGTGTGACTGAAATATGACTCAAAATTCAACTTTCTCTAACCGAAGTATTTAAATACATGGAAGAGCTGGAAGAGGGATGGCAAATCCTGGCACATGTGGAAAGAGGAGGGAAACAGCAATGAGAGATGGAGATGATCCATGTGGATTTTATTATGGCAGAGGAGGCCAAAGAGTTCAAGGTAGTGGGAACAGCCACTCTGTCAGTGAAAGTGTGGCAGTAGAGGGCTGAGGGTGAGCTGACAAATGTAGCCCCTGTGCCACTTCCAAACAGTCCTGGTAGGTTTTAAGGAGCTCATGTCTCATGCTGAAAGACAACAGAGGCAGGAAGGATGTTTTGGAAGCAGGGAAAGAGGCAGAGGGGAGAAAATGAGCAAAGAAAAAACATGAAGTTGAGACAACAGTAGGACATACGAAAATTAAACTGGCTGGAATATCATAAAGGATTTTGTAGTTCCTTCCTTCCCAGACTGTAGGGAGAAGTATTTTTTTTTCCTTTTTTTTTTTTTGTGTCTTGTGCTTCAGTACAGTTCCAGGGAGTTAGAACAGGGACTTCTTTAGATGAAGCAGATCTGTACTACCCACTGCCTGTGTGTGGCAAGCAGTTCTCTGTACCATGTACAAGCAGACAATGTCTGTGCAGGCTCTTTTCTTCCTACACAAATGCTGAGGGCATCTTGCTTGTTTTATGCCTGAAAGGGAGGCTTGTTCTGTGGCTTGGACTCAAAACAATGGATTTGATTTTATTTTATTTTTCTCTACAACTCCATTAGCTGTTAAAAAAATACATAAAGCACAGCAGCTCTGAGTCCATTTAATTTGCTTGCTAGAAGTCTTTGTATGTTCCAAATAAATATTTGGTAATTGTTCTACAAAAGAATATTTTTTGGCCCAGAGTCAGAGTATGTACAAGAGAAAGGAAGTTCTGATACAACCTCTTGGTGAAAAATTCCTCACCCCTCTAGGGTGCTTTTTGTCTCACTTGTTTGAAATGAGGGCAATGATGACAGGAGAGTGTGAGGGATCAGAGATACCCTGATGGGACCGAGGAGTTATGAATTTTGGAAGTGAACAGTGTGGCCTCTGAAAGCAAAATGAATGAATGGTGAATTTGGTTATTGCAATTAATGTGATGTGCTTAATTGTCCCAGGAGTGGCCCAGAGCATTTGGCTGTCTCGGGGTGAGGGAGGAGGATTGGGAGTGACACACCTCACAGGAGCTTTGTTCTCTTGGGGAATGAGGTTCAAACATCTCTGCAGAGCATGGGCTTGGCTTAACTTTAAGCTCCCCTAAAATAACCTGGTTTTAAAGCAAGTCTGCACTTTAGAATGGTTGTATCACTTGAAAGCAGCTTGCTGTCTAACATTTGAGGGCTGCTCAGCTGGTGGCTCTCGCTGACTAAAAGAACAAACCCCAGGGTTTAAGGACTGATGTGGGTGGGTTTTTCTTTCTTAAAAATCTAAATTGTCTTTCCATTTGGTTTGCCTGCTTCAAGTGCTAGTTTATTCCAAGCTGAGAAATAAATCAGCTGAGGTACTGAAGAAGTGGGAAGGTTTGCTCCCCTCTTCTAACTAGGGAGAAAACCCCCTGAATTTAAGATGTTGTAGCCCAGAGACACAGAATCATATGAGCAGCAGTAGGTTGCTATTGCCATCTCTATGCTGAAGATCATGGTTTATTAAAAATCAAAACTTATATTTGAGGTACTGGAGGCACATGTCACGTGTTTTACCTTCGTGTGGACGTGGCGTGAACACTGACAGACATTCTTTTGTGATGTCACAAGATCATGCTTTGTTTTTTAGCATAAACTGGAATGAATGTACAGGTCTTTGGTTAAATCTGGAGTTTTGCAGTTTAGAAGGTGCCAGATAAAAAATATCAAGAGGTTTTCCAAATCACGATGGATTCCACTTACTCAGTAGGAAAACTCCCAGTACAAGCACAATATTAACCCTTATTACTTTAAATTTGTGGGGTGGTTGTGACCTGCTTGCTGTTCTGACCATGCATAAGGTAGTGCTTCTGAACTATAAGTGAGGGATTATTTCTGAGGTCTTGCACAAGAAGACCTAGAAGTATGCTGGAGAGCAGGAGCAGATGGCATAGCTGGGAGCAAGAGAAGGTTAGTACTTGTCAGCTTGCTGCTGGTGAGCTTTTGTTCTACCTGCAGCTAGGAAAAACTGGGGATGGAAAACCAGATGTGAGCCAGAGAGGAAACTGAGTCATAGCTGGGTCCACACTGTTAGTTCCTCTGATGGGGCTTATTTATTACAAAGTCTGGTGGCACCTCGTATGAAAGAGTTTTAAACTCGCCCTTTGCACCACAGAATTGACTTCCACAAACTGTTGTAGAGGAAACATCTGTGGATGGAAAACATCCTGTGGCAGATAATACAAGGAAAGAGAAGGGAACTGGCCTACTCTGTGCTTGTTTGTATTGCAGGTATCATGCAATGTCTGTGCACACGCTTGGTGTGGGAGTCATTGATGCCTCTTCTCTTTTCCCTTGTAGGCAATGTGATGTGATCATCCTGGTTCTCAAACCAGCACTGATGTTGCTTGTCCTTCCTTCTTGTCTTTCCCTTCCCCTGCAGTCAAGGTGTCAGCAGTGGAGGTGAACACCCCTGAGGAGATGTTTGTGGAGAACGGCACAGACGCCAGGCTCCCCTGCACCTTCACGTCTGGGGAGGTGATCAGCAGTGCAGCCTCTGTCTCCTGGAGCTTCCAGCCCGAGGGAGCTGCCACCCGCATCTCAGTAAGGAATGAAGGCAGAGGGGCCAGCCCGGCAGGGGAGGCTGCCAGGGGTGGGCAGGGCTCTACCAGGGGGCTCTGAGGAGCAGGCAGATGTGGCTTCAACCCTCCTGCTGGGTGTCTTGTCTCCATCATTGTTGGTTTTAGGGGGCTGCTTTAGAGCTGTGTTATATTGGCAGGGTGGATGTATGAAGTGGATGAGCATCTAGGAATCTTGTAGGTTCCCTATCCCCTTGTGCTTGAAATGAGCAGTCACAGAAGTTAAATTATCACTGTAATTACAGTGTTATTTTGCTTGTGTACTGTATGGTTTGAAAGGGTTTGAATTAAGACCAGTCTCCTTGGTTTCGGAACAAAATTGAATGTCTCAAACCAGTGAGCAGTTACATCCTGATATTATAGTTATTTGACAAGTGAAAAGTCATGCTAGCAAGGAACTTAGCAAATAATATTTGACATCACTCATTTCCTGTTTGTTGAGCCCAAGTGGGCCCAGATGCTTTGGGTATGAACCTTCAAAGAAGTGGCTTTGGCAGGTTGTTAGCTGGCTTCTTCCTCTGTTGCATGGACTGGGCACAGCTGAGCTCTCTGACACTTCTGCTTCCTTCTTGTTCCTTGTCCTGAGTGAGAATCCAGAGGAAGCTGAACAAGGAACTCTGGGGCAGCAGGGAAGATGTGGGGACAGCAGGGTGCTCAGCCTGTCTCCTTCCCCCTGCTGCAGACATGAGATCATGGAAACAGTAGAAGTCCTTCAGTTCTCAGAGAAGAGCTGATCCAAAGCACTGTATGAGCATCTTGCTTCATGTTCCCTGAAGAACAAGCTTCTGAATTTTCAGTGAAATAAATGTTTAGGTTTGAAAAGGGTGCTCTTCTCCTTGGGAAGCCAAAACAGTAGCTGGGCAAAAGCTTAGGAGTGTAGGGCACATTTCCTGCCCAGGTTGAACAGGATGGGTGAAAATGAGCCATTTGTTTGTACATTTTCCACTCCCCCTGTTTCTTTCCATTCCCTTTCTGATCACTGTCCAGCTGTGGAAATACAACTGCAGGAGGTAACAGGTTTTGTAAGTGTGGTCAGTTTGAGCATTCCACATGGGTGTAGTTACCAGCACAACTGAGACAAAAGCATGTTGTCTGTGAGCAGAAGGGACCCAGCATGATCTGATGTTAATTCCTCTGTTTCTTTTGAGGGGCTGGAGGAAGTGTAGAGAGAGTATTTTTTTTAATGAGCCCAAGTCCTGTCATTACACACCTTGGTGGGCATGAATTTGAAAGATCAGTCTCATGATCTGCTTATGCCTGAGATAATGTGTTGGATTTATGCTAATCTCTAGACCTCTCTTGGGGGATCTGAAAGCAGAGATGTCCTCTAGAAGTCTGTGCACTCCTACTGCTGTAAATTCCAGTTTGGGTCAGGTATAGTTAGGAAATATGCAGTTTCTCCCTAGACTGGACTAAACAGGTTCATTCTTCAAGGATTTGTGGTCATGTCTGGGGTGTGCAGGGCCCATGTGCAACTCAGTCACCTAAAAACTGGGCAACAGTTCTATTCAGTTACTTGAAGGTTTCTGGAAAACAGCTAGATAAGCTCTAAATTGCTCATGGTATGTTTTTTGGGGTGGAAGGAAGGAGGATATTGCATGTTAATTTGGCTCTGCTTTAGTTGCAAGTAACACACCACACGAGTCAGGAAACTTGGTATCCTTTTCCTACTAGGATGCAGACAGCTTCCTGTGCCTAAAAGACACATGGCTGTGTTCCAGGACTGTTGTCCTTTCATTACTCCCAGGTTACCAGCCTTTTCCTCTTTCCCCCACCTCCTTGTGTGCAAAACTATGTCCTTAAAAGCAGGGGGAAAAAACCCCACCAAACCCCAAACATTCCAATCACAAAACAAACCAAAACCAACAGAAAACTGGAACTTGTGGTAACTGGATTGTTCTCCTCTCCTCTTTTCCTTGCCTGCAGTTCTTCTATTACTCTAATGGGAAATCATACCCTGGCAAGGACATCCCGTTCAAAGACAGGATCACCTGGGCTGGAGATCTCAACAAGAAGGATGCCTCCATCACCATATCCAACATGCAGTTCCGGGACAACGGCACCTACATCTGTGATGTCAAGAACCCCCCTGACATTGTGGTCAAACCAGGAGAGATCCGAGTCAGAGTTGTGGAGAAAGGTATTCACCCTATATCATTGTTTTCCTTCCCACCTTTTTATTTTAGTTTATTTTCCCTCTTCCTCGTCTATGTCACTTTTACTGGGGGTAGGGAGTAGTGTGGAGGGAACAACTGTATTTTGCATTCACTTCTTCCAGGTCCTGATAATTGAACCAGTATCTGTCAGCTGTTTAAACAACTGAATGTCATACACTTTTCCTCTATAGCCACTAATTCCTATGGTTTTAGCAGTTATTAGCAAAAGCTGGTGGAAACCTTGATGAAAACCCACCTCCTCAATTCACAATCCTATGAATGCATTCCCTGTATAATCTACATTAAGGGCTAGGATGGCATTTGAAATCTGGGGAGCAAGGAGAGAAAGTGCAGACTCTTCTCTTTGGAACCCTTCTGGTGGATATAATGGAATACAAAGCCATAGATGTGGCCCAAGCACATCCTGACAGGCAGTGAAATGCTCCTGTCTTCCCTGCAAAGGTGTTTGTGTTGGGTGTACATTCAGTCTCTTCTACTTGGATGTTCTTGCAGTGGGGACCCTTCTAAACTGCACGGGCTGGCTGCTTGCAGCCACACCAGGCTTCTGGTGGCATCACTCACAGCCCAAGCACTTAGATTCCCTCTGTCAATTGGGCTCTTTATTTCCCTTGATCATCCAAAACACTTGCTTGTTCTGCCTGTGCTGGAGGTCAGCCAAAGTTTCCTACAATGAAATGATTCTTACAGTGATTGGATTTCCAAATCCATAATTTAATAAGGACAAGAATATATGCTGCATTCAAAAATTGCACTGCTGATGCAGCTATTTGATCAGACTTTAATATGTTAGGGAAGATACCTATGTGTATACTATAATTAGAATGCTGCTGCTGCATCATTTGATCATGAGGTCATTCCATGTTCTTGTGTAGGCAAGGTCTGTATCCAACTCCTTTCTTCATGGAGCAGTTTGGGTTGGATAACCACTGCAGGTCTAACCATCACTTAGAACTTCCTCTGTCTTGGAAGTTTGAAGTCTGTATAAAGGATCATTTTATTTTCTCACAATCTATTGATAGTTGCTGTGAAGGAGCAGTAAAGCCCGTTTGGCAAAGTCAGGCTGTCTTGGCAAAGCCTCTTCAGATTTTAACCCAGGTCAGGCAGATGAAGACTGACTTAGGTACACTAATTCAGCTGGTATTTTTCAACAGACTTGCATGCTGGCTTCCCCATAGGTGGGGCTTCTGGACAAGAGAATCTTGGTGATCCTGGAAGAAGCCCTGTGTTTGAAGTACTTCTCATCATCAGAAAAATGCTGCACGAATTGTCTTCAAATTCTTAGGAAGACTGTGAAAACACGTTTTCAAGCTACAGCTGTAGTTCTGTCTTGCATTCTGACTTCACCTGAAAGTACTGCTCGTGCAATAAATAGGTTGTAACTCATCCTGAACTGAGCTGGAGAATTTTTTTCAATTGAAACTGGAACAAGTCTAGCAAAGGGTGACAAAGATGACTGAGGGACTGTACCACCTTTCATAGGAGGAGAAATGGAGAGAGCTGGCATTGTCCAGCCTGCAAATGAGAAGAAAGGCTCAGGGGGATCCTCTCACCAGGTGTTTGTGTACATTGATGGCATCTATGGGCCACCTTCAGTGGTGTCTAGTGACAGGACAAGAAACAATGGGCATAAATCAAAACATGGGAAATTCTGTCTGAACTTAAACCCCCAGGTTTTTGCTGTGGTTGAACACTGTGGTTGCCCAAAGAGTCTCCTGCCCTTGGGGAAAGTCAAATCCAAACTGGAGAGAGTGTTGAGCAAACTGTGCTCCCTGATCCTGCTTGGCAAGGGGGGTTGGACTGGGCAGTCTCAAGGTGTCCCTTCCAACCTCAGGAGTTCTGTGATAGCCAGATGCAGGTGAGAGAAAAGGCTGAGACAGATTCTTCTCTATGAGTTGTTTTACCTGTTGGGTCTTTTGCTGCTTCACTCGTATTTGGTGCAAGTAGCTGGTCCAGCACAGAGTCTTGTAAGAAACCCTCTGGCCTGAGATGTTCCTTGCATTACACACCATGCAGGGGCAAGGAAGGGACTTCATACTTCATTTCTTACTGGGGAAAGCTATAATGGTAGTCTGTGTACTCTTCATTTTGTAGGTCCTTTGTACTCATTCTCGGGCTTTTGTTTCTGACTGCTCTTTCTTGACCTGCCTTCCCCCAAAATAATGTTAGGGAAAATGTGAGTAAAGCAATACTGTGTTCCTCTACATATATTTCTGCTATTGTCCAATGATCCTGACATAAGAGGGAAAAAATGAGTCTTTAAAAATGTACAGAGCTGTATTTTGAGACACCAGAATCAGGAATAAGGAGTAGTGAGAGTGATGATGGGTAGGAGCTGTGCTACCTGGAGAACACCCAGCCTTCAGTGGGTTACCAGTTGCTTTCAGGCCTGCCTGCCTTTACCTATTCACCTTGCTGGCAGTTTGCAGATGGATGTTACCCTTTTTTCCCCCCTTCAGATGCAAAATGAGGCAGGGTTGTCCTCGCTGTCATCGTGTTCCCTGACGTGTAAGAATTCCTGGTTTGGTATAAACTGTTCTGCAGGGCAGTGACACTAAGAACACTTCAGTGTGTGTTCTGTTCCTGCATTTGTGGTTTGCACTCGTGTTGCCCAGGGGATGCAGAGGAGTGACTGTTCTCCCCCTCTCTCCTCAGACAGCCTGCCTGCGTTCCCCATCGCCACGGTGGCAGGGATCGCCATCGGCACCGTCACGGGGCTCTCCTCACTCATCTCTATCATCGTGTGTCTTGTCATCAGGAAGAACAACTCTAAAAAGCGATACTCTGGGTAAGAGAGCTCCCTCCTCACCTGGGGTGATGCAGGGAACAGCAGCAGCAGCAGAGGGAGGGCTGAAAGGGGGGTAGGAGCTGTTTCAGCCAAGTCTTGGCTACAGACAGGGCATGGCCACGTGGAGCACTGATCATCTGCCTTTAGTGATTATCTCTGCTTGGAAAGACAAACTGACCAGGAGTTGCACCTGAAAATCACTAGATAGTGAAGCTGATCCCCAGCCACCAGCTTATAATGCCCTAAGAACATTTAACCTGAGATCCCCTGGCTCTGGTCTGTTCCCCTTCCCTCCAGCCCTACTTTCCCTACCAGCCCCAAAGGAAAAGTGCCAGACAGGCACCTTTAAGGAATGCTCTGTGCTGACAGTAGGACTGGATTGTTCAGTTACCTGTGTCTGACTCCTGAGTGTGGAGTATACTTGCCAAAATCCCATTCATCCCCACACTTCAGAGGAAGGAAGGAGTAACCACTCTGCATCCACTCCCATTCACTGTTGGGTTTTTGTTAACTGTTACCAGCCCTGCAGGGTTTTTAGGGTTAGGAGGATAACTCCAGAGTGAAGCACAGTTCTTTGCACGGGCATATGAAAAAGCAACAAGAACTAACCAAGTTAGTCCTGTGGTGATGAAGTTTGGTACTGGTGGAGGAGGTGCTTCCTTTTTTCTCCTCTCTAATTAGATGGTAATTTGCTTCTCTAAGAAAGAATGAAAATTATGTATGTAGCCTTAGACACAAACCCCAAACTTATGACTTTCTTCTGTTCCTTCCCCAACAAATATTCCTGCTTGCTGCAGGTTCTTTGGGTTGCCTTTGGAATAAAAGAAAATAACTCCAAAAATAAACTTGTGGGGATTTCCAAATTAAACTTTGCCCTGTCCTTTTCCCAGTTGGAGAGCTTAGAGAAAGGGAGTTGGCTATTGCCCAATGGTAAGGCTGAATACATCAAAGGTGGCTGTGTGTGCTCAAACCTGTGTGGAAAGCCTGGTTTTCCCTTTCTGCATGTGTCCCTGCCCTCAGAACTGAAGGAAGCCTGCAGTGTGATGCCCCAGCAGTGTGTGTGAGGTGCCCTGCTTGCCTTGCTCCCCACTGACCTGCCCTCCAGCACCTTCCCTCTGAAGGACACACGCTGGTGCCAAGCCTGGAGCAGTGGTTCATGCACTGTGACTTCTTGTGGTAGACTTAACTGCTCTCTTGGGGAAGTAGTTTCTGAGGTTCAAGTACTGCTTTCACTGACCGTGCCAGCTCTGCATGACGTGTAGAGAGAGAAGCCAAGCGTGCTGTGCCCCCTCCACACTGACAGACTGTCTCCTCTCTGGCACTAACCTGGGGTGTGGTGTGGAGCAATGCCCCTACTCCCAGATAACCCTTCTGCCTTGGACTGAGGGGGCTGGGGCCCTGCGTGCCATCTGGAACCCCTGCATGGCCTCGGTCTCCAGTCATGCTCTGACTTTGGTGGTTCTTTTGTTCTGTTTTGGTTTTTTCTTTCTGCCTTGGTGTGCTGGGATCGGCTCCTGCTTACCTTCCTCTCCTTACAGAGATCCTGATATAGACGCCAGATTGGGGATGTAGCAGGGCTGGGTCTTCTCTTCCAGTCCCACTAGACACCATGGTAACTAATCAAGTTGGTGGTTGCTGTTAATACCTGTGTGTGTACACATTCCCTCTTCCTTTGCTGACTAACCAGCTAGCTCTCTGCTAACACAACTTCACTGTGATTTGTGCTGGAATCTGTTGGCAAAGGGACGATGCATTTCACTGGGTGCTTGGGTTTCATTGTCTCATGTCTAACTGGGGTGGAGTTGCTGTTTATCCCAGATGGTGTCCCTCCATCTCTTCCAGCAGTGAACTCTCCAGTGCATTGACTAAAGCACAGGAAATTCAGAGCCCTTTCTGTTTCAAAATAAAAGTAAATTCCCTGGAAGTGTTCCTCTGTTTCAGACAGCTTGGGCATTTGAAAACTTGCAGGGATCTAAGGACATCAGTTGCTTAAACCTGAATGCTAACATTTAGATAGTGTAGATCTGAGGAATTCTGTGAATAAAACAGTGAATGATACATAATTTCAATAGCAGAAGGGCTGCATTGTCCCTGAGACAGTAGAAACCCCTTCCATGATGGCTGGGGCAGTATTTTGGTTTAAAATCCTTACTGCTGCCTATATGAGGAGCTAAGTCTGCTGTGGTTCAACTTCCCAAAGGGTAAAAAATGCTTGCCCTGGGAGGAGGTGGTCTGCTTAATGTCACAGTCCTCCTTTGTTAGTTCCTCTAGTTGCTTTATAGACTGTCTACAGAGACTGAGGGAACAGGAGGCCCAGTGGCCAGGGATTTTTAGTAGCAAGGGGAACTCCTGTCTCTGCTGCCAAGGAGCTGGCTGGTTTACTTTGCTGGGGGCTTTGGTATGAGGAGGTAGGCCTAGCACTGAGACACCCCTCACTGCATTGCCCAGAAGCTGCTGACTTTAAGGGCATTTGCTCCTCTACTTAGATGTGTGATTTCCTTTCAGCCCTGCTTTAAGCAGATGGAAAGAGGGAACCAGAGAGTGAGAACTGTCAGCCCTCTTTTAGGGGTGTTGGTTCTCACCACGAGACAGTTCTTCTGCTTCAAAACCAAGATTTGCTTGATTATTCACGTAGCTATATGAGGGCACAGAGCTTAAATGTCACATGGGACTCTTGAGGTGGTGCTCCAGAGACCAGTGTCTGCTGTGAGCAGGCAAAATCATTTTGGGATCATAGCCTAGCCAAAAGCAAGGGCACTAATGGGGAGTTTGGTAGGAAGTACCTTGCTGATATGGAGAGCTGGTGGCCCTTGCAAGTGTTGGCTGTAACTGCAGCACTGCTGTAACACTTGTCTCAGTGGCTGGGACAGTTCAACCTCTAGTTAGAAGATAATTGCCATTTACCACTGTTAGTTGAGTCTGAAGCCTCAGAGAGGAAAACATGGGTTGGGTTGAATGGGAATATCGAAGGAACAGGGTCCTTGAAGGAGCTGCTGTCCTGTGGAAATAGTTGTTCCTTCATGTTTCTTACCAATGAAACTTGGAGGAAGGCTAGAGAAATATCTCGGGAGAGATGGAGAACTGTTTGTGTTGATTTTAGAATCCATTATGTTCATTTTTACTTTGGCATAACCTGCCACTTTCATCTCGCCATCATTCGTCTTTTTGTTTTTTTTGTTCTGTTTTGTTTCTCTTTTTTTTTTGGGGTGTTTTTGTGTGCCTGTTGACCATTGTGGTGCAAACTCTGCTCTGCCACCTCGTCAGCTGCAGTCCCTCAGAGAGCTTGATGTCTCCGGTTAAGCAGGCCCCGCCGAAGGCGCCCTCCGACACAGAGGGGCTGGTGCACAGCGTGCCCGCCAGATCACACCAGGTAAACTGCTCCCTGCTGCTCCCAGGGCAGGATCCTCCTCCCACGGCCTGGGAACACGGTATGGAAAGGATGGAGCCAGGGGGGGTACCTGCAGTGGTGCTGGGGGGTAAAGGGTGTGCTCTGAGCAAGGGGTGAGCTGAGCTGGCTCTGCTGGACTCTTCTGGGCAGGGCTTAGTGCACTTAGCTGAGAGAACTGCACCTTGCTGTTAGCTGAGGGGGGGTTTATACCCTTTTCATACTAAATTATAAAAAATATGGTTGTAGTCTTGTGTGTTAACATACCCAGGTGGTAGTGAAGTGCAGGGTGCAGGCAGTGAGCAGCTGTTCAGTGCACAGACAGCACTGTCTGCCAGATATGTAATCAGCCCCTAAAGCTGCCTAATCTCGTTTGGGATTGTAATGGGAGGAGATTCCACTTCCTCCCTCGTGCTCTGTGGCCTGCTCTTCCTTCCCAAGGGAATGGGCCAACCAGCAGTGGGCACTTTGAGGCTGACTCCTGCTGCTGAGAGCTCTCTTCTGAAGAGCCTCCCGACTTGTGTGGGCTTGGAAGGGCCTCTCTTGGTGCTTCCTGTTGTTGGCAAAGTCCTGCTGACTTGGAAGGAAAAAACTGTGATCCAGACTTGGCATTCCATGGGAAATCAGTCAGAGGGGAGAGGGCATGAATCAGACAGGGATTCTATGCAGAGTGTGATTACCTGTTGAAAGTGTGTGAGGTTTCCTTCTTTGGAAGCTGTTTCTTACCTCTGATTTGTGTATTCCCACCAGTTTTCCTGGGGAGGTACAGATCCTGAATGAATTTAAGGTCAAAGTGGACTTTTTTTTTGATTCACTGCTTTTTTAGAAAGTGGCTGTAGAGTAGTCTGTGAACTGATGTGTTTCTAAATCAAAGCTAATACCTGGGTTCCTAATTTCTCCTGACAAAGCAATGGAGATGTGTGTTAACAAACACTACAGGGGAAAAACTAAATGTGCTAACAGTGAGCTGGACAGTCAAAGCCCCTGCTCTGTTGGGCTTCTGGTTTGGTTCTGAAATGCATTTTGTTCTGGGCTGTGCAGTATTCCCAGAGATTTGGCACGTAGGCCCCCAGAGCTGCCCTGTGACTACAGAGATCAGTTATCCTCTGAACACAGGGGCTGTGTACTCAAGTTATAACATTTAATGATAGTTCACATTTGGGCTGGAATGGGTCTAGTAGCAGCAATTTATAAGGCCTAGATAAAGCTTTTCTTTCCTAGTTCATGGCAGGAGTTTCTTGAATGGGTGAATGAGGCAGGCAATTCCCACCATTCCCCCTTCAAGAAAAATAAATGGGTCTGTGGAATTTATGTTGCACTGAGTGTTGGAGCTGATGGCCCTGGGTCCAAGGACCAAGATGTTTTATCTCACTTAATCTCTTGGGCAAAAGAGAGTTTTGTCTGGATTTTTTTTTCTTGGCAAATATTTGTAGCAGCAAATGGTTCCTTTACCTTCTGTTAAACATTTGCCCCCTCTCAGAGAACAAGTAAACAGAGCAAGTAAACATATTTACTTTTCTTTAAAAAGATCCACAGTGAAATCAGGGTAGATCAGATTTGGAACAGAATGTTTAAAACAATGAGAAAACTAAATTTCAGTTATATTTCTATATTTCCCTTACACTTTTAACTTCTAGACATTGTTTTGCTGGTTGTTTTTTTAAGGGTTGTATCAGCATGCAAATCTTCATACTTGAAATTTAGCATCACCTCTAAGTAAAACCTGGGATTTCTTGGTAACCAAGAAATCAGTTGGAGTATTGAGGCTTTTGAAGAGCTGTGTAGGTGAAATGCAGATCCTCAGGTTCCTGGCAGTTCCCAGAAACTGCTCCTTGCTGCTTCAGGTGCACTCTTGTCTCCTGCAATGCCTGGCAGTTTTAGGCACTGGTTCCCACAGTCAGTGCTGGGGCCAGACAGCAAAGGCCTCTGGCCTGCCTTGTAGGAGGTGTAGGAAGGGACTGAATGCTTTGTGCCTCATTGGTGGAAAGGAACTGTGAATGCAAATGCACAACCCCTGCAAGTTACAGACAGTGACAGAGGAGTTCACTCTTCAAGAGTGGCATTTAAATTAATTAGGTTTGTTCTTTTTTTATGTGTCAGTTTAAGGATCAATGGTGGAGTATTTGTCCCCATCACTTCTCAGCTGGAAGTGCTGTGAGCCTGCCCTTCCTTTGTGTTGTGAGTGCAAGGTGGGCCTTGCTTTCTGGAGTGCTGAAGGTATGCAAACCTGACTCTGGGAGTGTTCAGCTGATTGAATCAGCCCCCCTTGTTTTCACTGTGCCTGCCTTCTCCTCAGGGGTGTTCTGTCCTGTCACATTTGTATGTCATGTTTCTTGTCCGTGCCATCACTCTGCAGTGAGCCCTGTTCTACCATGACTGCTGTTTGAATGGGTAAGGAATACAGAACTATTTGTATTTCCCACAGGGAATATTTCCCACAGCAGTCACACTGGGAGACATGTGTTGCCCCAACTCCAGGGTGGCTGCCCTTTGTCCTTGTGCTTTGCAAGTGGCTGAGCATTCATTTCTGGGCAGGCTGAAGGCCCACTGATCCTGAGGTGTAACCTCCTGCAAGGCATTCCTGGGGCACAGAGCAGGTTGGTCCTGAGCAGGGAGGTCTGGCAGTGTAGGAGTGGGGAGCACTAAAGCTGCATTAACATCTGCTGCAGAAGTGCAGATCCTGGGGTAAGGCAGATCTAAACAGGCTGTGTTCCAGCTCTGTGCCAGGCTTCGAGCTGGTTCTCACGACCCTGAGAAGCAGCAGGTCTGGGTGCCAGGAATCTTGATTTAAATTGCAGATAACTTGCCTGGAGCTGCAATCTGTGGTAGTTGGAACATCTTTCAGAATCTAAAAAATCTGAAAATACTGTAGCCTCCTGTTAGACCATGATGGTCTAACTTTGTAATCCACTTTTCTGTGCTGGAACCTGCAATTCCTGGCTCTGCTGACAAACCCTTAGCAGGCACTCCTGCTATTCTTTTCCCTTCAGTTCTGAATAGAAAAATTGCAAGGCTTTGCAAAGTGCTGGACTTATGTAGCAGTTCTGGTCTGTCTTCTAGTTCTGAAGAGCCAGGATGAGCTTATTTGGGATTAGGGGAAAGTTCTGAATTGTTCAGACTTTTTAAAAAATGGTCCTGAATTAGTTGATGACAGTCAGGTAGAAAATCAATTGGCAGCAAATCAAATAGATGGAGCATTGCAATAAATTCTTGCTCCTCCTTTTCTCTGTGTTAGCTAATCTGATTTGAAATCCAGGATTTTATAAGACATCAGTGTTCTTTTTGTTTCTTTAATTTTCTCAGTCTGTTGTTTATATTCAGTGTTTCATATTTACTTGCAAGTTTTCCCCCTTCTGTCCGTCTTCTTCCTCTACCCTTTTATCACTTTGGAAATACCTTACTCAGAAGGAATAAAATGTGGATTTAAATTCCTGCTGAAAGAGAACAAGGTATTTATCAGCTGTGTGCTTTGCCACTGTGCTGGGGGAAAACAGCTGTGCAGGAAGGTGCTTATGGTCCTACAGGGGCTTCATTTTCTGGACAGAAGGTCTCTGCATCTCTGGCTCCTGTTTGCTTTGGAAGATAGGTGGGTTTCTGGGTCAGTCCTGTAGAAATGTTTCCTAATTTGGCAGGATTCCCAAAGCACTGGCAAGAATGGAGTAGGAGAAGTGCCTGTGAAGGCTCTGGGACTTAAGGGGGACCAAAAAAAGTTAAATGGATGAAATGTTTTGAAGGAAAAACTGCTAAAAAAGCCCCAGCCAAACTAAAAGCTCTCTTTGGGGGTGAGTGGGTGAAACTACAAACAGAATAGTCCCTTCCCCTCGTGCTTGGGGGTGTGTGGGGAGGGTGTGTGGCTGTGCCTGCCCCAGCTGTTTGTGGAGCTGTGCAGTGCCTGGGCTGGCCAGAAATCAGGTAAGAGCTCTGCAGTGCTGCCACATTCCAGTCCTGCCTGGCTCACTGCTGTGAGTTGTGATCCCACCACTTTTTGGGCAGTGACTCCTGGCACAGCATGGCTGCAGGTTTGTGTCCTCCCTCCCTACCCAACCCATCCAGCTCTGCTGCAATTTACAGGACCCCAGTGGCAGCAGGGCAAGTGCCCTCTGCCATCCACTGGTTCATCTGTAATACAGATTGTAGGTACTGGTCAATCTGTAGTACAGGTTTCAGGTACTGGTAAATCTGCAGTCCAGATTGTAGGTACTGGTAGATCTGTACTACAGATTTCAGGTACTGGTCAATCTGTAGTACAGGTTTCAGGTACTGGTCAATCTGTAGTACAGGTTTCAGGTACTGGTCAATCTGCAGTACAGATTGTAGGTACTGGTCGATCTGCAGTACAGATTGTAGGTACTGGTCGATCTGCAGTCCAGATTGTAGGTACTGGTCGATCTGCAGTCCAGATTGTAGGTACTGGTCAATCTGCAGTCCAGTCCCTGTTGAACAATAATGACCCTGGTGTGCCTCTGACTGGCCCACGTGTCTCCACTCCATCCCACGTGAGAAGTGCTGCGTTTTGGACTGCAGCTGTTGCTGTCTGTGGGCAGCCAGCAGCCCAGCAGGCCTGGGGAGGGAGGACAGGGTGCTGTTTGGCACTGCTCCGCAGAGCAGAAAGGTGGCAGAGTAGAGCTCATTGCTGGGCGAGGGCTCATCCCACCCGCTTTGCTTCCCGGCTCTGGTCCCGTGTGGCTCTGCCCTCCCCGCAGGGCTGTGGGCTGTGCTGTGACTGACCCTGCTGTGTTGTGTCCCCAGGGCCCAGTCATTTACGCGCAGTTAGATCACTCCGGGGGACAGCACAGCGACAAGATCAACAAGTCCGAGTCCGTGGTCTATGCCGACATCCGCAGGAACTGAGACGGACCCCGCGCTGCCCAAGGAGAGCTCACACTCAGACTGGAACTGCTGCAACAGCATTTGCCCCAGAGAACTCACATGTGGCCTTTGATGCCTAGGCTAGGACCAATGCATGTGCATACAGAGGGAGAGATATATATGTATTGTGTGTAAATAGTCTATTTAATCGTACAGAAGTGAGACCAATGTTGCATGTCGAAACGCGGTAAGAATTTTGCTTATAAATTGCCAATACTCCTTTTTGTATCTTGTGTGACGAGAGAGGAAGTGAAAACTCGCATCACGATTTTTAAATATTTTATCTTGATTATTCATGGAGAAACTGGAAGATGCCTGAAGATTCTAGATTGACCTGGAGATTCTTTTTTGTTTTTTTGGTTTATTTTTTGCTTATGAGGCCTAATTTCTTCTGTTGAGAGGAATATAAAGAAGCCATCTTCTTTATATTCACTGAGTTTTTATCTCTACAGGGTATTTATCTTTCCTTGGTCAGATTCTCAGTTGAAGCTGCCTTCTCATGTAAACCAACCCCTCTCACTTGGTCTTGTAAGCCAAATTGTGACTCCCAGCTCTCAGAAATGTATGTCTTAGCAGTGTAAGTGAAGGAAATCTTTAGGCCTACCTGACCTGTGTAACACAGGTCACAGAACTGTTTACTTCTCTATGAGCCCACCCATTCAAGCTTAGTCCTTTCAGGTGCAGGGATGGTGTGGATCTAAGGAACATTGTGGAAACTAAGGTGCTAGTGAGTTACAGGCATAGGAAGCTGTAGCTGTAGGTGGTTACCTCAGACTCTGCTGAACCTTTCAGTGAAATGTCTCTTCCTCCAAGCTGTGTCATTTCATGTAAGTGTGAAAAAGGGCTCCAAGGGATCTGGAAGCTGTAGGACTCCCTTACCTCTCTCCCATGGCTCCATGATACCACTGTCACCTCCCTAGAGGTGCTTTAGCTGCTCTTAAAAGCCTGTAGTGGAGGCAGAACGACCTCTGGAGGAGATCTAGGGCTCTTGGGGTTTTTTTAATGTGTTTTTTTCTTTTGTGTAACCTGTATTTGCACAAAGAATGCAGAAGGACAGTTTATTTTCCTCATCTCTGCAAGTCTACTGCTTGAGTATAGTTTCCCAGCTTGTTTCTAGGTTAAACTCCTCCTGGATTGCTGAGGATCTCTGCTGATGAGGATCTTTCTTCTGCTGACCTGCTGTGTCCTGAAATCTGGTGCTCAGAACTAAAAGTGGCATTTCAGCAGAGATCTTCTCAGAGCAGCATTTGGTAGGAGGGTTTCTGTGTTGTGCATCCTGCTGTGGTGCTGTTTGGCATTTCTTTGTGGCAGCGAATGGTTCTCAGTTTGGTCTGTCATAACGCCCTGCCTCTGACTCTGACCCATCTCCTGGTTCTGTCTGTTCCACAGTCAGTCACAGAATGGCTGAGGTTGGGAGGGACCCCTGGGGATCAGCCAGTCCAACCCCAGCTTGCCCAGCACTGCCCAGTTTGGGGTATCTGCAGGGGTGGAAACTGCAGCATCTCTGGGCAGTCTGTTCCAGACTAACTCAAGCCTACATTCCACTGTGACACTGAAATAGTTGCAGGCCCATGGAAGACCCTTTCAGAACCACATTAGATAATCCTTTAATTAGGACAGTGGAACTTTAATAACTACTTTGTGTATGGTGGGTTGGTTGGTTTTTTTCCCAAAAAGGTGGGCATGCCAACACTCTATTCTTTCATCAGGATCAGACTTCATTCCTGCCAACACCTGCCTTTATCAGAAGGTGGCAGCCTCATTTTTGTGTACATGCACTGCCTAGATTTTAGGATGTTCTCCTCAAAGCCAGAACCAGCTTCTTAAAACTGAGCCACAAGAGGAAACCATGGATTAATTTATTCTGCTAGATGCTGGTTCCTAATCCTGCAATATCTGAATTTGTGTAACCCTTCTTCCAGGACTTGACTGGTGTCAAAGAAAGGACATGTGTCAGTTTTAAAGGAAGTTTTTAGGGTATCAGTTCTGAGGTGTTTGCCAGGTCTCGTAGGGCACCGAGACACTGCACTGTGGCTCACTGACTATTGCAGCTCTCTAGGTTATTTAGCATTTTAGTTTTTGGCAGTAATGCACACAAGATGAAAAATGAGCAAATTTGTTCTCCACAGAAGGCCTTTAAATATCATCTCCAACTTCCTGGATTGAACAGGGGTTTTAGCAAGACTGCACATGATGGGCTGTGATGCTCGTCCCCAGTGCTGGAAATGGGTGGAGTGGGACCCACTCATCCCAGACACACTCAGGGGCAGTTTGGCAACTCAGTCCACTACCTGATGTGTGCCAGAGCACTGCTCTTGGCTGCTGCAGTGCTCACACTGGTGCCTGTAGCCAGGAAATTCTTCACTCAGAAGGTGGGCAGGCCCTGGCACAGGTTGGGCAGAGAAGTTGTGGGTGCCCCATCCCTGGAAGTGTCCAAGGCCAGGTTGGATGGAGCTCTGAACAGCCTGGTCTGGTGTAGGGTGTTGGTGCCCATGGCAGGGGGTTGGAATGAGATGGTCTTTAAGGTCCCTTCCAAGCTAAACCATTCTGTGACTGTGTGTGATCTCTCAGGTGCTGGATTCTGCCCCCAGATGTATGGACAGGCTGGGAATGAGGTCTGGAAGGCAGTGCCAGGAAAGGGGCAGTGCCTGGGGGTGCTGGGCAGTGGCCAGTTTGCCATGAGCCAGCAGTGCCCTGGGACCAGGAGGGACATCCCTGTCCTGGGGGCATCAGGGTTAGGGGATTGTCCTGCTCTGAAATATTGGGGCAGTTTAAGAAAGATATGGAGCCTTTGGAGAGTGTCCAAAGGAGGGCATTGAGGATGGTGAAGGGTCTGGAGGGGAAGGTGTGAGGACACTGAGGGCACTTGGGGTGTTCAGCTGGAGGAGTCTGAGGGGAGAGCTCATTGCAGGGACAACTTCTGTGTGAGGGGCAGAGGAGGGGCAGGCCCTGATCTCTGCTCGGTGGGGACAGGGACAGGACACGAGGAAATGGCATGAAGCTGTGTCAGGGGAGGTTTAGGCTGGATCTCAGGAGAAGGTTCTTCCCCCAGAGGGTGGTTGGGCACTGACCAGGCTCCCCAGGGCAGTGGGCACAGCACCAGGCCTGCCTGAGATCAGGAAGTGTTTGGACAATGCTCTCAGGCACAGGGTGTGACTCTTGGGGTGCCCTGCACAGGGCCAGGAGTGGGACTTGATGGTCCTGATGGGTCCCTTCCAACTCAGCATATTCTGTGATTCTCTGACTAAGATCAGGATGAATCCTGCTGTTGCTGCTTCCCCTGTTACTTCCCAGCATTTATTTTACACTAAATAATAAACTAATGCTTTTGATGTGGTGGATGGAGAAACTTGATTTTGATCTGCCCGTGTTCATCCCTGAGCATCCCCATCTTTCTCCCCAGTCATTTTGGAGTAGGAGGGAGAATTGCAATGAATGTAGTGCTCAAAAACTTGCTGCTATGAGAAGATGGGGCTGGCCTTGCCTCTGAAATCTGCTACTAATGTTTGTTTCTTTTCCTGCTGGAGTATACTGGAGAATCTGAGCACAATTTTGGTTTGGTGCTAACTTAGGAAACATGCTAACCTGGTGCTAACTTTAGGAGGCTTGCTGATCTGGTGCTAACTCAGGAGACAGGCCAATCTGGCTGGTGGGAGCTGATGTAAGGAATCCCCTTACAAAAGCATGGCTTTTGTCTGGCTACAGGTGTGCACATACTGCCTAGACTGAGGAGGCTCCTTGCAAGGCTGCTTGGGTCCTCTTTGTGAAGGCAGAATGAGCTTTGAAATGTTTTTAAGGAAACACTGACAGGTCTTTTTAGGAAGAAAGTCTCTTTCCTCAGGAATGGCAGAAATCAGTCTGAATCCCTCTCCAGGGTATGGCTGTTGAATTTCCATTTGTCATGCAAAAGAGAAAATATAGCTATTAAGGAACATGTGACCTTTCTGTCCCTCAGGTTATCTTAGCTTATTTAATGATAGATAACCTGTGGGGCTGATGGTGAGTTGGCTTACTTAGCAGAGACAGAGGACTTTGACTTGCTGGATGGGTAGAGCAAGCAGAGATTGAAGTCAAACAAGGCCAGCATGGCCTGACATCATGGTGACCAGAAGTTTAACTCTGTTTGCTCTGCTGCTGTTCTTGTAATTCTCTGCTGCTGTTCTTGCAGGTGGAAAAAGCCAGCTTGAGCTTTGAGGAGCACGGAGGGCATTGCCCTTGCCCTGACCTGTGTAGGACCGTGTATTTAGAAGGATGTGCTGCATGCCAGGCTTGCAGCAGCCCAGCAGAGGAGCAGGCACCTCCCTTGGGGCAGTGGCTTCAGTGAGTAAAACTGTGAGGTGGGTCACTGCTCCTGCATGGGGGCCTGAGGAAGGGTCTGTGTCATGGAAAAGGCTTGCAATGAATTCTCTTTTATTCATCATGCAAATGAAACTGGGATCAATCTGAAATCTTCCTTGGTTTTGATTTCCATAAATAAATTTCAGGAGAAAGATTACAAATATGATAAAGTATCAATCTAAGTGATTGGGTAGCTGTAGTCAGTACACCAGATTTCCACTGCCCCTTCTGCCTTCAGCAGTTGTTCTGTGGGGAGGATGCTCACTCACCATGTTCACAAAGTGGCATTAAGAGCCATTACAGGGTGGCAAATATAGCCCTGTCACTCATTAACTGATGTGTCATTTATAAACCAGGGACCCACAGGGTTTTGTTTTCTCTCAAAGCTTTAGTGGTATTTCAGTTTGTGACCAGAAGAGCTGTAATTAGGTTTGGAAGCTTTTTAAGCCCCTGAGAAGTGTTCAGGTAACCATCTGTAACTGCAGCAAATGTGTACATAGGAGCTGCATCACCTTAGGATAACCAGAACACCTTCACCCTGTGTGGAAATCATGTCCTGGAATTTCACACTACTAATGTATCTGCCTTGGACCTCAAATGCTCTTACTGTAAAATAGGTGATGGAAATGCTTTCTCCTTAAAGCCACCGGGGTGGAGAAGGTGGGTAGGACTCCTGGGCTGTGGCCACACCCCTGCAGTGCTGGTATTTAGGTGACATTTTTATATGGAACACTACAAAATGGTATTAACAATGCTCAGCAATTATACCCTTCTCGAGGCTTCTCTTTCCCTTCTCTTCACTGCCCCAAAGCTAACAAGCCCTTTCATTTACAGGTGTTTTTGCACTCTAAACTGTAAGTTCCATGCCTTTGGAGATCAGTGTGCTGTGCAATGTGTTCTGTCTCCCTGCAGTGTCGGCTGTTCTTACGTGGTAAATGTGACTGAAAACACACTACATGGGTACTTCTTTTGTAAACCTCTGTCCTGGAGGTGTGCAGGAAACAAACACCTGTAAGACAGGTGTATAATCTGTGTGAGGGAGCTAGATATGCATTGCATGGCCTGATTACATGAAGAGCCAGTGTACCAACTGTTAGTGCTTTTGCTTTTACAGACTCATCTGGAAACAGTTATCTTGGATATTTTTTTCTTGAATGGACTTTCATGTTTTGTATTGTAATCTTGTGAATATTTTAATACACTTTTTTTTTTCCCATTACTGGTTTGCTGGATGAATTTACCTGGCTGAGGATTGGGAAGGGAGGGGGACTGAAATACAACACCTCTCTCTGGCAGTATTCTTCAGTCTGTGTCCACTCAGCAACATCACAGCTGGAGAGCTCACCCTTTGCATTGATAACCCATTTCTGCTTCAGCTGGAAGAACCCAGAAATGCAAGTGGAACAGTAGTAGCAGAACACACAACTGGCCTCATTGTGGGACAGCCTTTGGAAAAGGGGAGCAGTTATTTTTCCCTCTGGCTGTAAGTTCCTGAGCTCTGGTACTTCAGTGCACCCTCTTCTGCCTCGAGTTCTAAAGGATGACAGAAGCTAAAACACCTGCACATACCCAGTTTGTTCTCCTTTTGTTAAAGACAGTGGTGGCTGGGAAACAAATGAAGATGCACAGAACTGAAGGTGAAAGGAACATCCTTACCCTAGCAGGGAATGAAATGCAAATGCTGCTGTTGGTCCCTGGAGGTGTGGCACAGCCCTACCCAGGTGTGACTGTGACAGATCACTGCAGTCTGAGGCTCTGGCTGTCACCAGAACTGTGGCACTGCTGGCACTGCTCAGTGCAGTCAGGTAAGGTGAGACCCAGCACCTCATTCCAGGCACAACCCACACTCACTTTCTTTAGAGACAACACAAACACACGTTTTGCTTCCATTTAAAAGGTTGCCCTTTATTTATCTGTGTGGAGATACTTTGTTATTTGCACTTAGAAAACATTTGCTCTTTGCACATTTCAATTTCCTCTCCCATTTCCTCTGAGAAGAACAACATTAAGATTAGTGAAGCTGGGTCCCACGGGGATGGGGTTGTGCGTTGGTAGCTGTGACCTGGTGGGTTAAGCATCTCTTCACTGCAGCTGCTCCTGCTGCTTTGCTTTTAGCTCCTGATTATACCTGTTGGAAAGAAAAAGGGAGCACAGGCTAAGAATAGAATAGAACACCATTACAATAACAGTGTCTTCCTAACAATCCCTTCAAGAGAGGAGGTTTAAAATGACAACAGGCTCGAGGGTGGAAACTCAGGATAGGATAGCTTAAGAAGTGCTCCAGCTGCACTGAGGGTATTTAAATCTTCACTCCAACTTACCTGGGGAACTACCAGGGTAGCAAAAAAGATCTGCAGTGTTTAATCAGCCATTCAGTCCACCTTGGCTGATGCCCTGCCAGTGGGGCTGGCAGCATTTCTAAGTGCCTGGTGAAGGTGGGGTGGGTGGGATGCCTGGTGGGAGAAGGTGGGGCAGCCTGCTGAACACATACCTCCATATCCGGAAGAGCTGAGAGCCACCAGCACAGCCCACAAAGAAGTTCACAGCAAACAGGCTCCAGTTCTTGGGAATTATAACCAGAGAGTACCGGGACCAAATAAGGCCTGTTGAATAAAATGGAAGGGTTAAAGATGGGAAGCTTTTAAAGTGAAATACTCAGGCATTTCTTTAAGTTTGGAGACTGAGAGATGGGCCAGTTCAAGTTAATAATTTTTATAACTTCATTTAGACAACTGCTTTTTTTATAACTACCTATTTCTCAGGGAAAAGTGCAACAAGTGCCACTGGGATGTATTGCATTTTTCCAAACTAACTAGACAGGGAGGCCAAACAACAAACTCTCCTCTGCACTAGACTGGACCTGAATTCTCCAGCACAGCTGCAGGATAGTGGTGTTTTGCTGTCAGGGTCAGGCTCTGCTCCCAGGGAACAAGTGACAGACATGAAATAATGGTCTCAGGTTGCACCGAGGGAGATTAAATTGGATATTAGGAAAAAATGTCTTCCCTGAAAGGATTGTCAGCACTGGAATGGACTGCCCAGGGAAGTGGTGGGGTCATAAGGTGTGTAGATGTGCCTCTTAAGGATGTGGTTTAGTGGTGGGCTTGGCACTGCTGGGTTAATGGTTGGATTCAGTGATCTCAGAGGTCTTTCCCAACCTCGGTGATTCTGCAGTTACAGACTATTGTTCCTGCCAGTGAACATTCTTGGCAGACAGCAGTGCAGTAGTCCATGTTCCACTGCTCCCAGTGCCTTGTAGCACTTGCAGATTCTTTCCAGTTGGTGTAAATACCCCACCATTCTTTAATCCCTTGAAGTCTGTTCTAAAAAAGTCACTATACCCTGGACTGATTTCAAAGTTCCTTGACCTGAAGCAAAAGAGGTCACTTAGGAGAATGAGTGGTCTCATGGTAAATTAAGGGATGAAACTCCTGGCCTAACTTGTAGCAAGTTGCTTTGGATAATTCCAAATTCAGACACAGGTAGAACACTGTCACATAATGACAGCATGCTTAGAGATTTAATAACAAGTACCCAGCTGTCCCAGAACCATCATCCAGGAGCAGCACTGAGGGCTGATGTGTTAGAGCTCAGCCTTTCTGCAGAGGAGGATTAGGAGAGGAGTGGGTTCAGATCCAGAGAGAGCCCTCTGTGAGAACAGGGGGTAACATGGCTTTACCTGTGGCCATCAGCACTGCAGACTGGGCCGTGCTGAGCTTCTCTGCTGGTCTGGCCATGTCAGCCAGGCCTGCACACACCAAGCCCTGGGAACAGAGAAATCAGTGAGCACCACGCCGGGGCCTCCTGGGACACGGCAGGCACTTTGCTTCACACAGGGCTTATCCCACATGCTTTATGCAGGAGATGGGGGGCATTAAATGAGCAGTCACCATGCACTTCCAGCCCCTTGTGGGAGGGGTAAGAACACAGCTAGGGGGGTGTCAGCTGGCTGGCAATGAAATCCCAGCCTGAGGCAAATTTGTGTTAATCCAAGAACAAGGTTAGTTTTAGTATGGCTGATTTCTTAACCAGACCTGGGGGTTTGTTGTAAGCAACAAGTACATGCTTATCTAAGCAAGGCCCTTCTTCCCACGGCTCAGGCCTTAGCCTGGTAAGATATTGCTGGTAAAGATGTAGGTGTGACACCACAGTCTTCACTCAGCTTCATCTGAGGGGCTGAAAGTGCTGCTCTTTTAATATAATTTCAGTAAAAGTAGAAAACTTGCAGGTGAGCTGAGGAATAGCTTGGCTGATCTACTTGACAACATTAGCAGCAAACACGCTGCTTGATTTGTTTGTTGTGTTATTGCCCTCTGCTGGAAATACAATTTCACGTTCAGGTTACATGAGTTCACAAAAAACATCCACAAAATGACCCAAAATCCCACAAATCAGGGAGTCCTAATGCTTTTCATTCCCTGACTGCCACCGAGGCTCCAACCAGGAAACCAGTTTTCAAGGGAAGAGACTCCTGTGTGCTCCTCTCACTTAGGGGATGATGCCATGGAGGGATGGCTGACATGGTTACTGCAGCTCCTCAGGCTGACATGCCAGCAATTAGCTTCCCCAAGACACTCCTCAATTTCCTCACTCTCTGAAGAAATCCATGCCTTAGGAGTTTTGCATTATGCCAGCTCATGCCTGCCTTGAGTTAATGTTTCACAAGAGAAAGCTTTTGTGAAACTTGCAGTGAAAAGTACAGTTTTCCCACAGAGCATTCCCTCCCTGCGTGTTGTGCTGTGTGTTATTCAGGTTAATTTTCTTCCTCCATGGACATTAAAAATCAGAGCCTCGGTATTAGATCTTCCTGTGGGCTCAGATATCTGCTGGGAAACGACTGCTTGCTCAGGGGATTGCTGCTGACTGACACCCAGACACCAGCTGGCATCTTATACTTACCCATTTCATAATAGGGGCCCAGAAAAACACTGTCTTGGGACCTGAGGGGGTGGGGGAGGAAAGAGAAAAGAGGTTAACTTATGCAGAGAGATGTGGCTATTTTGATACCCACAGTAAGTTCGCGTTGGTTTGTTTGGTGAAGACAGTTCCCAGAGAATGATTAAAATTTGCTCTACAGCTGGACTAGCAGAAATAGAATTTTAAATCTTTGCAGACTGAATACTGTAAACCAAACATCAAAAATATTTTATTCCTGGTGCTGTAAGAAGCCATCCTCTCCTGTGCTTCCCAAATCACACAGCACAGGCATTAGAGGGTTCAAGTCCCAAAGAGAAGCAGCAGTAAAGGTAGGGAAAATGTTCTCATCCACCTCTCGATAGCTGTGTCTGTGTCAGAAACAATGCCCCAAAGCCACCCCCCGGGAATCCCCCAGGAGGCAGAGGATGGTGACTGGGGAAGAGGAGAACACCTCCCAGAGGAAGGGAGAAATGGAATGGGGTCTGGGGGAGAACAACTCCCTTCCAGTGGTGCTGAAGCGGTGGGTGGGTGGTTAAGGCAGAGCCCTGGGAAGCCACTCCTACAGCCCAGCGACTTTGTCACCACCAACTCCGCCTTCAAAAGACCTTGCAGCAACTCTTTGTGCTCCCTCTCTTAGGTGAAAACTGGGACTCGGGGGAAATGCAACCCTTGGGTTTCTACAGCAGGGAAAGCAGCTCCTGATTTGGGGATAAGAGTGGTGCAAGAATTAGCGGCAAGTCCACAGAATTCATGACTTCTATTAGATGTAAGAAGTGTTTGTGCTGAAAAGTTGGGTTCAATCAGGCAAAGTGAGCCAAGGAGGCCACAGGGGAGGGAGGACAAGCTGGGCTCAGGGTTTCCCATGGCAGCCTGGGGTGTTGCTGTGCCAGGCCCTCCAGCAGTGCCAGCCAGAAAGCATTTCAGACCAGGCATCAATTATTTCACTGGGAGCTTCCCCAGTGCCAGAAAAAACCCAAAGCACGTCCCCCGTTCCCCACAAGTGATTCATAATTTCATGACAACAGCGCTGATATTCCTAAATTAGACTGGAGAGCAGGATAGCACCGGAGATAAATTCCAGCCTTTCATTTTTAACCTACTTTTTTATTTTTGCAGTCAGAGCGACATCTATTGCATAACTTTCTCACAGACTCCTTCGAGACATTCAGAGCTGAACCAGGCATGGCTAAGGTTTGTTTTCAGTATTGCTTTTGGTATTTTTCATGCAGAGAGATATGTGTGTATATACATATATATATACATACAAAGAGTCTATAAAGAAGGATTTTTGCCCCTCCCTGTCCGACCGACCCCCTTCCCCACCCCATCCCCTTCTCTACCCCATCCCCTTCCCTGTACGACCCCCTTCCCTATCCGACCCCCTTCCCCACCCCATCCCCACCCCACCCGCCGCTCGTGCCCAGCACTCCCCCCCCGCGCGGGGCCCCTTTCGGGGCGGCCGTGGCTTACCGGCGGGGTGGTTGTAGAAGGGCCGTAGGCGCGGCGGCAGCAGGAGCTCGATGCGGTCGAGCATGCGGTGGTAGGAGGCGCGGAGCCCCGCGGCGGCGGCGGCCATGGCGGGGATCGGGATGGGGACGGGATGGGGACGGGGGCGACAGGGGCGACAGGGCCGACAGGGCCGCGCTGCCCCGCCCACCGCGCGCTGCCCCGCCCACCAGCGCGCTCATTGGCTGCGCACGGGGGGGCGCGCCAGGCCGCGCCGCGCTATTGGCTGAGCCGCCGGACCCGCCCCCTGCCCGCACTGAGGACACAGAGCCTGCCCGGCTCAAACATGGCGGCCGGCGCGGGGAAACCCAGCCTGCCCGGACACAAGATGGCGGCGAGCGGCTTCGCGCCGTCACCGCCCCGCCCGCGCCGTGACGTCACCTCCTCGCCCGCGCCGTGACGTCACCCGCTCTCGCGAGACGCGCGTTGGTCTCGGCACCCTCCCATTTTTCCCGCCCCTTGGTGGGCGCGGCCATGTTGAGGGTGGTGGGCGTGTCGTGCTGAGGGCGGTGGGCGCGGCCATGCTGAGGGCGGTGGGCGTGCCCTGCTGAGGGCGGTGGGCGTGTCGTGCTGAGGGCGGTGGGCGCGGCCATGCTGAGGGCGGTGGGCGTGTCGTGCTGAGGGCGGTGGGCGCGGCCATGCTGAGGGCGGTGGGCGTGGCCCCCCAGTGCCCGCCCCCCCAGTGCCCGCCCCCCGTGCTCGCGGTCGGCGGCGGGCGCGGGGCGCGCGCGGGGCCGCTCGGCGGTTCCCATGGTGATCGCGCGCGCCGGCCCGGCCCGGCCCGCCGCCTGCCCCCCGATCCCGGACCCCATCCCGATCCCGGACCCGATCCCGGACCCCACAGCGCCGGGCCATGTCCCGCGGGCGCTGCCCGCACCTGCTGTGGGACGTGCAGAAGCGGAGCCTGGGGCTGGAGGAGCCCGGATTGCTGCGCAGGCACTACCTCGGTAAGGGGGCCGGGGCCGGCCCTGCCGTGAGGGGAGGGCGGGTGGGGGGGCCTTCTGTCGCCGCCGCTCCGCCCCCCGGGCCGCGCTGTCCCGCCGAGCACAAGTTTCCTGTGCCACGCCCCTGTCCTAGCACGCATTCCCCTGTCCCGTCCCACACCCCCTCTGTCCCGTCCCACACCCCCTCTGTCCCGTCCCACACCCCCTCTGTCCCATCCCACACCCCCTCTGCCCTATCCCCTGTGCCCCATCCCACACCCCCTCTGCCCCATCCCACATCCCTCTACCCCATCCCCTCTGCCTTATCCCACATCCCTCTGCCCCATCCCTTCTGCCTTATCCCACATTTCCCCCATCTGCCATCCCCTCTGCCCCATCCCACCTTGCCCCCACCCCACCCCACCCCACACCCCTGGTGTTCCCGCAGGGCCCTGTTGCTCTCGGGGGATCCCTCCGGGAAGTCGGGGCGGCAGCACCGGGATCTTGGAATATCCCCCGGGATCGGCGCTGGGGGCCGGGCAGGCTCCGCCAACAAAGCGTGGGATAATGGCGAGCCCGGCGTGTCTTCCCGCGGCTCGAGAAGCCGGATCCATCGGGATTTGTGCCCCCGACTCCCCCATCCCATCGGGATTCGTGTCCCCACTCCCCCATCCCATCGGGATTCGTGTCCCCACTCCCCCATCCCATCGGGATTCGTGTCCCCACTCCCCATCCCACCGGGATTCGTGTCCCCGACTCCCCCATCCCATCGGGGTTCGTGTCCCCACTCCCCCATCCCATCGGGATTCGTGTCCCCACTCCCCCATCCCATCGGGATTCGTGTCCCCA
>JAXCLP010000001.1:4554429-4570029 GCA_035584035.1 Lepidocolaptes lacrymiger | reverse complement strand
TTCCTGTCCCCACTCCCCCATCCCATCGGGATTTGTGTCCCCACTCCCCATCCCACCGGGATTCGTGTCCCCACTCCCCATCCCACCGGGATTTGTGTCCCTGACTCCCCATCCCGCCCCATTCCCCCTTCCCAAGTCCAACCCAGTGCTGTTCCCGGCTCCCCCAGGGCAAAAAGGGAACTCTCGGTGCTCTTTGTCGCGGCGCGGGGGCTGCGAAACGCTGCCAAAAATATTGAAAATAACCAAAACCCGCCCCCCCGGCGTGTTTGTGCCCGTGTTTTTGGGGTTTGGGGAAAGGAAAGGGGGGAAATGGGTTGTCCTTTTGTGCTGGAGTGGCAGAACAATCCCTGGCGGGTTCCTTGGGGCCGAACGCTGCGAGTGCTCGAGGTGGAGCTGGTTCAGAGCGCTGCGAGGCTGTGTGTCTGTGCCTCGGTGGGTTTTCCCCTCTCGTTTCCCGGTGGAATTTCAGGTGGGATATCGCATTACCCGGTCCTCTCTGCCCGGAGTCCCCGAGCACTCGGTAATCTGCCCCAGGGAATCAAGGTCATCGCTGGTTGGGCTCCACACCAGGGAGGGGGTGTGTGTGTCCCTTGGAAAGGGATTGCGAGAGCCTAAAATTAAAGAAAGGTTGAAAACTAGTGGTCCGACTGCTTTTGAGGTTTGCTGTGTCTTGACAGCTGGTTTGGCCACGTCTTAGCTGAGGATTGTCCTAACTTTCAGTGATCAGTCCTTCTGGCTGGATCTTTCTTTTTCCCTGCTCCAGTTGGAGCAGAAAAGCTCCGTGTTAAAATTAGGACTGTGGTGTGCACATTCCCATAAAGCACTGTAAGACCTTTCTTTTTTTTCCCTGCTGCTTTTACATGACTGTGTCTCTGGCAGGTGAAGTATTAAGGTTTGATCAGTTGAAATCATCCCCACAGACTTACTGAGATCTCTTTTCTGGATGCCACTCCAATAAATTGCACATAACTTTAGTTAGGAACAAAATCCCTCTGGTGACTAAGGTTAAGGTCTCATATTTCCTGTTTTTCATTTAACCTAAATAAGTTCAGTAGCTGTACAACCTTGAGCTAGTCTGAATGAAAAGTAAGGCTTCTTCCTATTTATAATTATTTTAGTAGTGTTTCTGCAGTCCAGCTGACAACAAACACAAGTCAAGCATTTCATTTTGACTTAGGAATAATATTGGGAGACTCAAGGTACTATCCATGTGCATTTTTTGCTTTTTTTGTTTGTTTGGGTGGATTTTTTTGATAAATTGGTCAAAGCAATTATGGATACCAGTAAAAATTAAGAAGTTTCTGTATCCATTGTCTGCTGCTCCTTTTCAGCCACCAAATCAGATAAAAACCCTTATAGCAAGTCCATAACTACCAGTGTGTTGGAAGGAAGATGTGTCTGTGTGAGTGGTCCTGGCATAGAGAAACATTCACAGTAAAATACCAGAAATATTGAAAGTGACTGTGCATGGAAGGAAGACATCTGAGAATTAATTGCAGTTTCCTATTTACTCAGTGTGTTAGTTCCATGTGAACTGGCAATCAAGTGACACTCTATTTATAGGCTCTCCCAGCTTTCAGAAACAGCTGCTCCAGGAAGGAGCTGTGCATCACATTGTACCTTCCCATGCAGATAGTTGGAATTTGTGTCCTTCAGGATCCCTAAATCATTGCCCTGAGGCCTCGTCAGTCTGTGGACAGAGCTGCACAGAAACATGTGGTGGAGATGGGACAATTCAGTGGGAGAGCCCTCAGGAACTCTTCCCTTGGGTGCAGTTTGGGTCCCCTGGGAATGCTCAGGGATGGAAGGGGACTGTCGGGCTACTCACAGTTGTCAGAAACATCACATTGCCTTTGCTCTGGTGGGTATCTGCAGCATCAGCTCAGTTCTGCTTTGCAGCTGGCAGGTGTGATCAGCAGCTGGGGTACTTCCAGGGCAGCTTGGGAACCTCTGTTGCAGTTCTGTATTGCTTTCAGTGACCCTTGAACGTCCAGGTTCTCACTTTGGGGCCAGCACAATGAAGGCCTCTACGTGGAGTAAATGTGGCATGCAATGATTTGACTGGAGAAATGGTTTCTTGCAGGAAATAAGGGATCCATAATTCCTCTGGAGTAGTCAGTGTGAGGGGTTTGTTTGCTTTTCTGTGAGGGGTCATGCTGCTGAGAATGACTCTGTTTAGCCAGGAGGAAGGAGGAAGACTTCTCTTTCCTTTTTTTGTTAGTTTGCTTTGGGGGTTTGGTGTGTTTGGGTTATTTCTGTTATCTGGCACAGCAGGTTGTCCAGAGAAAGTCTGTCAGTCTGAGATACTCTGCAGAGGGGAACTGCTGCTGGTTTTTAGCTCAGAGTGCTTGTCAGAGGTTGTGGTGCTTGATAGAATGGAACCAAATATCAAAATAATCAGCTTTTACCACTCCCTGGTATCCTTGTTTCTGAAACCTTTTCTTCTGATGCGAAATTTTTAAGCTTAGCAGGTATCTTAGAGAGGGAGCTGTGATGCTGCACCCTGAGCTTCCACTCCCCCTCTTTAAGGGTTGCTTCATATTTTACTAGCTTTTTATCGTCCTGTTTGTTAGGACTGGGGAAAGGGTTGAAGTCTATCAAATAAGGAAGCCAGTAGCGAGGTTCATCGTGATCAAATTTGGGTAAAGTTCAACAGTTCTTAGTAAAAGGAGAACTGTGAATACATTATGGAGGCAGGAAAACTGACTGTGAACCACTTTAGGTGTCAGGAGTTCCCTCTCTTTGCAGAGATGAACCATGATAGAACCAAAGCTAATGACACTTTGAAGCTGCTTGCCCTGCTCGTAGGCAGGGGTGGAAAACAGGAAAACCAGACAAGAATAGCTGTTTACATGTGTGGACACCTGGCTGGTTTGGATATTGACTGTGTTACACTCATTAACTCATTTGTTTATAAACTAATAGTGGCTTGTTGAATGTAGATAGAATTGGATGTTGCTATTGAACTCTTGGTTCTTCCTAAAATATTTTGCCCAGGGTACCAGAGTGAAATTAACTTAGTTCTTGAAATACCATAAACTCTCATTCTCTCTCTTATTTTTCTTGAAAAAATAAGACAAATAAACAATAAATAAAATAAAACATACACCCAAAGCCCAGCAGAGTGGGAACTGGAATGCTGGGGAGAGCAACCAGAAGGAGACGTGTGTTTTCCCCAGGTTTTGCTCCAGCTATATTTAACCACATGGGATCTTGGCCTTTGGAAATAACGCAGAGTAAGAAGGGTTAGACAGCTTTACTAGGATCAGCTTGGTAGTTGTTGCTCTTGCAGGCTTGGCAGTGCTCACAGTATTTAATCAGCCTTTCTTCTTTAATTCCTTGCATAATACTTTTGATGTTCAGTTATTTTCAGGTATACCTTTGCATTTCATACCCTAAACCTCTGGGATTAATTTTCTTCTCCAACACAAGTTAAAAACACCCATCTGTCACAGCTAAATAGAACTGATAGACATGGTTTGTTTTATTTTTTCTTCTACAAGTCTAGCAAATTAACTGCTGCCTGGAAAAGGCCCATTTACCTCTGTCTTTATTCAAAACTGTACCTGCCTGTGTGGTTCTGAGGACACAAATGTGCTGGTTTAATGTGAACAGTGTAGCTTCCTGATGTGCTTCCTTTCCCCCACACTTCAGTGTGTGCCCTGTGTGTTCCCTCAAATACTTTGGGAAACTGAAGATTTTAGAAAGATATACTTCATCTATCTCTTTTTCAGATTTGTTTTCATCAGAGATGTTTTCTGAATAAGAGAGAAAAGCAGAGTCAGAATTGAAGTTCATGGTGTAGTGAATTAATTAGAGGAAAATACATCTGTTAAACGTGCTCAGTCTAATAGTGGAAGGAGGCAGGAAACATGAGGAAAGCAGGAAATTGGGTGCAGTCACTGGATTTGCACTGCTTGTATAGAAAAGCTCAAGACATAAAAGAGCATTGTAGAAAAGGGATGTCACTTTTTAATTAAAAAAACCCACAACAGAGTACAGCAATCAAGTATTGCCTTAAACTGGGTATGTTTGGGGTTTTTCCCTGTTAATAAAACCAGACTTAGTGACTACAGTCCCTAAAAAATGACAGATGAGCAGTGGAAAGAACAACGTGCCATGGAGACCTGTTGATCCCAAATTGAATTTGGAGGAGTTTAATTAAGAGGCTGTGTCTGAACTGAATTCCCTGACATTGTCTCATTGAAATTGGCACCAAAGGGGCAGAAAGGCACAATGTGGACTCCTAAACCAGCTTTGGGGAAAGGATAATGAAAACACTCATTTGAAATGCTTTAAGATCAGGAAAATAAAAGCATATGTAGCAGAATCATCTGGACAAGGTAACAAAGCAGTGCTGGCTGGTTATTATTTGGTGCACAGCAGCGAAGCAGAAAGAGCTGGGAGCTGGGAGGGAGGATTAGGGTTGCACGGGTATTTCTGGGGCCTGAGTGCTGAACCCTTGGTTTAATGGCAGTCTGATCAGCCTTCTTTTGTCTTCAGGATTATTTCCCTGGCACACTGACTGAGGTGGAGCTGCAGGAGCCAGCTGGACCTGCGAGTGCTACAGCTACATTTTGCTGTTATGTGGGAAATCTCTGCTTGGGGTTAATATCACCCACCTTTCCCCAGCTCCATCTCTCCTGGGTGCTTTGGGGTTTAATTTCTGTGGTTTGTGTTACTGCTTCTGCCTCCTCAGCATTGCTTCTGCTCAGTGACAACATGTTGGTGCTCATTTTTGTGTGGTTTCTTTTAAAACAATACATGCAGGCTCTGGGATTATTCAGTGCCTTCTGTCACTGTCCTGGAAAAGCAGAGTAAATTCCAGTGTTTGTTTTTAGGATGTTGGGCATTGATAGGAGGAGAGGTTCTGGGTTTTGTATGCTGGCATCAATTTGTGAAAAACTGTAGACCCCTAAGATGACATTATTTTGTTGTTCAGTGAAACCACTTTGCAGAATCTTCAGTTTTAGGTTTGTTTTTCCTTTTTGCTTTTAATCTTTTTTTTTAATGCTGCTGTCCAGGTCAGATGTTGTTATCAATGAACCTACTTAGTGAGTTTTGATGTTTTGATTTCCTAAAGTCACCAACATTTTTGCTGCTCTTGTATTCTGACACATGGATTAAAAACATTAATGGAAGGTGGATTTCTGGTGTTGGGTTCGGCTAGAAGGAAATGATCAAAAATTGGTACAAATGTTTCAGATTGTTATTTTCTGCCCTTCAGAAGTTCAAGATGCATTTTGTGTTTGTGCATTTTGCATGAAATGGGCAGAGCTGTGGGGATGTACTTTTTGATTTTAAGGGCTTAGCCCTACGTGTAGTGTGTGTGCCCTGAACATTAGTCATGTGTGTTAATGGCTGCCAAGGAGGGAGTGTGCTGCAGGCTTTGCCTGTATAATTATAATATTTGAGTTGTACTCAATCTTGGGATGCAAATGCCTTTGCTTTATATTCTTTGGAGCCTCAGTGCTCTCATGCAGGCAGCTGGAAACTGCAGGGGTTTGTGTGCACTTCAAGTGTATCTTCATTTCTGATGGCAGTGTTTCATTGCATTTGCATTGTACACTGCTAACGACAATCTTTGTACAAGGAATGTGTTTGCTTTGTAAACAACTGCCTGTGTTTTGATCCTGAGTGTTCCAGACAGCTCCGTGGTTAAGTTGTACCTTGATCTGCTAATAATGAGCTCTGGGTACATGAAAGCTGTCTGCTGCTGCACAAAGGAGCTGTGTACAGTGTGTGCTGCATTTGTGTTTCAGGATGAGGCAGTGATGTGAGAGAGCCTTTAGATCTCTTGCTTTATTTATTTATTTTAATTTCCCCCCCTCCCCGTAGCTTTCTTCCAGTTGGATTGCTTCCATTAACTGCATTAGGGCAGGCCATTAAACATAGCTGTCTGCAGTCACTTTTAAGCTGTTGCACTGCAACACTCTGAGTTGTTGTGACTTTGCATGTGATTCCTGATCTTGTCCCCTTGAAGGTCCCCAAAATAGTCCAGTGGCGTGGAACTGGTCATGTCCCAAGAACCTGTTGACACTTGAGAGCAGTCCTGTGCTAGCAGTAAGGAAGAGAAGAGTTCAGATGCAGAGGGTGCCAGCCTCCCCACAAAGCTGGGCTTTGCACTGCTCTGCCTTCTCCTGTCCCTGAGTTGCTGGTTCAGTCCTGTCCCAAATGCTGTGCTGGGCCTGAATCAGTCAGGCCTGAATGGGAATACTGGGAGATGGTGTCCAAGTCTCAGCAGGGATTTGAATAGCCCCCTTTGGTCCTCGTTCTGTTCCTCCAGGATTTGCAGCCTTTCTCATTAATGCTGACTGCTCTCTGCTTAGCACATCTCAGCAGGAAGATGAGGATCCATCCTTCTCTTCCCTGTCAACTGAATGTGTTCTGAACCATTAGTGATGTTTGTGCAACACGTATTGAACTATGAAACTTCACCAATGTAGAAATTAAAACCATTAACCCAAACCCACCTCCTTACTTAGGTTACGAGGCTTTGTTGTTACTGTTATTGTAGTGTGTTCCTGTTATTTATCTTTCCTAGGAAATGAGGGAAAATGTGGTTCCTTTTTACTGTGTGTTTATTTCAGAAACACTCTTATGTCCTGAAAACTCTCTTTGGTAAAAAAGGAGTCTCTTGAGTTAAACAACAAGGTTATTTTACCATCTAGGATGAATACAGTGTCTATTAAAAATAAGCTCTTTTTTTCCCTATTTGTTTTTAAATGCCCAACGATAGTTTAACCTACATCCCAGGGTTAACTTAAGAGTCATCTCCCAGCAAGACTCTGCTTTCCACTTGGTTTCAACTTCTGACGTCATCTAGCTTTAAACTCTAATCCTGGGCAAATTCCAAGTGCTTACACTCCTAATCTTACGGGGTTATGACCTGGGTCTATTATGATACCTAAATCTCTATTTATTTCACCTGTTCCCCCAAACCCAGCAGTGGGCAGTGCCTGTGCTCCTCAGGTTTAAATGGTACCTGTAATTAGGTGCTAAATGCTTTAATTTGGTTCCAGCGTGTGCAGGGGCTCAGTTTCACGGTGAGACCCTGGTGGGAAAGGCAGGCCGTGCTTTTACTCCTCTTGTTGTTGCCAGAAGACAAGGAGACTCGAGATATGTTGGTAAGCTTCTCTATAATCACTGAATCTGTTTCAAACCGAGTCTGGAGTTAGCTGGAACAACTCTGAATAGCAGGCTCTGCTGGGAGCAGTTCAGTCTCTGGCACTGGGCTGGAGCAATACCCCCAGCTCAGCTTCTTAGGCAGCATCTTTCCTTGCTTAGTAGAGCTCCTGATTATTTGGATGCTGCACAGATAGGGAATACTTGGGAACAGGCACCTGAGGTGTGCTTGTGAGAACTGTCTGGGTTGTGTGTTGGTACCATTTCGGTATGTAAATATTCGACATCCATTTCTGTGCCACAGAACAGTTTCAGGTGAGGATTTTAGTGCTGGTGGAGAAAACAGGAAAAGCTGTTGCATGTGGTTGGTCCTTCATCCAGTTATTCAGCTCTTTCAGGTAGTTTTGTGTTGAGAAGAGTAAGGTGGGGTGTGTTACCTGTTTGCCTTTGGTTGTCTCTTGCATAGATACAGCTTCTCTTTGGTTTATCCCATGAATAATGAATTTGGTCCTCTGCTTTGTAGGAATTAGAAATATTCATGACACAGTATAAAAATGTTAAGTGCCTTTTATCTCAGGGAGTAGTTTGTATATATGATCATTGGACTACTGTAAGGGATGGAATAAACATAAAAATTACTGAAAACCAGCATTTTTTTTTCTCCTTTTACAAAACCACACCTGTTTCACCTTCTGGAACAATTGGTTTTAATACAACTGAATTATAAGTGTTGTGTCTTGCAGGCACAGACCATGGTAAATATCAAACAGAAATGAAACAGGTTGGTTTAAAGCTCAAATGCTTGTGGCCTTACTAGTTTTGGGCCCCAGTGGAAGGTTTTATTCAAGAGTGCACACTTAGTATTTGAAATATGTTTGCAAGTTAATGACAGCCACTGCTGCAAAGGCAAACACCTCTGTGCTGATACCTGTCATAACTTACTGATGCAGATTCAGTAGAAGCAAACTTAAGAGAAGTATTTTTCAAAATGCTTATTAATTGCTCTAAAATGTTTAACACTGCTGAGCTCTTTTTTTTTTTTAACTTCAGATCTCTTTTTGTGGGTTTTATTTGAGATCAAATTTGGTATCAATATACTCACCATGAGGTATTACAGACTTGCTCACTGTAATTGAGGGCACAGAGTCCTGCCTTCTGTAGTTTGTCTTAGTGCTGAGAGCTGAAATGTTGTGTTTCTTAATACACAAAGCTCATTCCTTAAGCCTGTCTTTGGATTTGAGTTACAAGCTTGAGTAACACCCAGTTGTTTGCTGTTGGGTGTTAGATAGCACAGCTCTTACATGTTCAAATGGCAAGTAATTCTCTTCTTAGACTTTAAAATATTTTGTGTTTTCTGTATAGTGGTCACACTATCAGGCTTTGTGATGTAAGAGCAGAGAATAATTTGGGGTAACCTGTTTTGAACTTAAACCAAAGTGAAGCAGTTGTTCACAGTCACTTGAAAGGTGTTCTTTTACACAAGGACAGAACCACGATTATAATTGTTTTAGCATTTATACAGTAGTGGAGAACTATGAAGAAATATAGCACAGGGGACTGGAGGCCACAGCAGTGGGTTTGGGTTCTGGCAGTACTGCTGGTTCACTCTTCCCTTTGATAAATTGCTTCAGTTTCCTGTGTCTCAGCTTTGAATGACTATAAAATGGGGCCACTGTCAGCCTATACAGCTCATGAATTATACTCAAGATTTTAATCCATTTTCAAGGATGACAGATCATGTGTAGTGCAGTTTACTGTGTGGCACATGGAGAATTCTTGCTGGGAAAGCAGCCTGTTGAGGTGTGGATCAGGACTTACACTGGATCATGATGCAGAGCTTGGCACAGTCGATCCAGCAAAATAAGCTCTGCCCAGATGAACTGGACTTGCCCTCTTTGCTGGGAGTTGCTCCAGAACTCCCTAAACTCTCCCCTGGAAGAGCAGGCGTGGCTTTGCCAGGTGCCTGCAGTGTGAGAGGACACGTGCTCTGCCTGGGAACAGATGCTGGCTCCAGTTCACTCTCAAACTGGGGCAGCCCAAATGTCACAGCCAGCAGCGCTGGGGGACAGGGCCGTGCAAAGAGCCTGCTGGATACAAATGAGTGTTCGTGGGATAAATGGCATCTGTTACTGAAGAAGGGCTGCCTTTTAATGTCTCATACCTCGGTGGTGCTGCTGGGATCAAAGTTTGGTTTGATTTCTGTAGGGCACTGATGTGCTTGAAAGCTAAACCTTCATGGGGAAATGATCTGTACTTCTTCAAGGGGAAATTCTGGAGCACAGTGTTGAATATATGAGAGTTTTACATGCTCAGAGATTTAACTTCTCTGCTGTCATCAGCTCTGAAGCAGCTTTGCCTGAGTTGCTTACAAAAAAAAGGTATGTGTGTCCCTCTGCCAAAATAGCCATGTAGAAAGCACCTGATGTGCAATTCCTAAACTGAGGATTGTTACCTAAATGGTGTCATAACCACTGGGAACACAAGGGACGTTGTGGTATTTTGGGGTTGCTCCCTGAAGTGAGATTAGAGCTGTGAATACATCCAAACACCCAAGTTAGGTAATTCTCCAGATGGGAGTGGCAGGGAGGATTTGGTTTGACCTTGGGTGTAGCAATAAAGTTGCAAGGAAGCAGCTGCAGTTTCCCTTTTGCCTGCTTTTCCGTGTTTAAATTCATGCTATGGATGAGTCAGGGTGGTGATTCTTTCACAGGCAGAATGGGGCCTTGGGAATGGTCCTCGAGTCTCTAGATTAATATATACTAAAAGAAGTTACTGACCACTGTATTGAGTGTGTCACTGTCCCTTAAGGCTTCAGTAGGGGGTAATGTTTGATGAAAACGGGTAGATGGGTAAAAGCTGAAAATAGGATTCATTGTTTCCTGAGAATGGGGCCGGACGTTGAGGTCTCAGGTGGTGCCAGATGTGTAGTGAGAATGGGTGGGTGGGGCGTTAGCGTGGTGGGTTTCCAAATTTGAGCATGTAAACACTGCACAGCGGGGTCATCATCGCCATTGGAAATTTAACTGGGCTTTTGTTCTGTTTTGTTTTATCATGTTCTTCAATGAGAGTTAAGGATTGTGAAGATCCTTGTCACCTGTGAGAGCAGAGTCCTTGGTGTGGGAAATGTGATTGTTAGAACATGTAACAGTGAGTTGTGATGCACCTGAAGAATAAAACAAACCAGACCACAAAGGCTTCAGGTTTTTAATGCAATAAAAATGGGTCAGTGACAAAAATATTGCAGTGCCAAGCCCTCTAGTCCGTACTGCTGAGCTGCCTTGTCAGAGCAGTGAACCTGGGCAGGCCAGGGCTGAAATACAGGGGACAGGCACTGACTTGGCTCAGCCTTTCCCAGCAGCAAATGCAGTCACAGTTTCCTCAGGTCAGCTTATTCGAGGAGTCCGGGCTTTTATTTCAGATAAACACTCCACCACCACTCTGGCTCTGGTGGTTCTGGTTTGCAATGATAAGATAAATTAGAAATAACCCATTCAGTTGTCTTATGGTGTTTAGTACTTAATCAAGTGGAAAGGGGTTTGGAGACAAAACAGTTTTCTCTACTTTAGGGAATCAGGAAACTGTGTCAGTGTTGAAGTTTTGCTTGTATTCAATTCCTTCCTCAAAATCAGTATTTAGATAGGCAGTGATCAAATGGTAAATAACTGATCACATTTATAACAAATCACATATGCTAGCATGTGCTATCCTAACAACTTTGTTTCATGTTTTGCATGGGCAAGCTGACTAAATCTGGGCCACCTTATGTCTACATCTCAGGCATTCTGTAGGTACAGCTTTCTTACTAAGCCTGATTCTGGAGTTCCTTCAAAGCAAGGTGAATTCTGAGTGAATTCCACAGTTTTGTGTTTGAAAACACTGCAGCCCAGCACAGGCCCCCAGTCTGATAGGCTGAGCTGGAATTTCCTTCTGAGACTTTTATGGACACGGGGCAAAAAAGGCAATGATCCTGGTGTTGAAATGCTCTTAGGAATCAAGGGAGAATATTAGGTTGCTCAGGATCTGTCTTTCCTGAACATGCTTTCTAGGGAGCGTTGGGCTCATTATAACCTGCTTTCATAGAACAGGGCCACTCCAAATTAAAGGAAAGCTATGTGCTTAAGCATCTAGTTCAGGAAAACACCACACTTTTGGCAATGTATACTGTGTTTTCCCCTCTTCACGTGCTTCATACAGTGGTGTTTTGAAGTACAGTGGGAAATCAGTTTGCACATGGGGACTAGGACATAAAATTCCAGGGGCCTTCCCTTATCCTATACACATTTATAGCTTTGTTTAGTTTTCTACCTCTGAGTGCTCATTAGCAGGGGCTTAACTAATTCAGTGCTATTGTTTTTAAAAAGTAATTAACTTGTGTTTTTCTTCACAGGGAGAAGAGAATTTATCCAAAGATTAAAACTTGAAGCAACCTTGAATGTGCATGATGGATGTGTAAGTCACCTGTTGCTTTTCTGCTTATTAAACGATGTTAAATTGTGATTTTGTTGCCGTGGTGATAGTTTCCTTAACTTAAAAATGCAAATACTGTGTGTTGAAGCTGAGCAGGACAAGGTCCGAATTCTCTAGGTATTTGTTTCCTCTTAAACATCTGACACTTTACCTCTGAACCAAAGGCTCTGATCCTTATCTGTGTCTACTGAATGAATTCATGCCCTGTGCCAGTAAAATACATCCTTCCCTTTGCATTCAGGGCTCATCTTAAAAGGAATGTTAACAGTTTCTTGCTCTCTTGGCATATTTTGTTGTCTTAAAGCTGTATTAGAGTTTTGAGTGATTTATTCTGCAAGCCTGGAATGCAAATGGTCAAGTGCTCTGTGCTTGTTTAGAGGGACAAAACAAAAATCAGCCTCTCCTGAAAGGCAACCACCTGATTTGAAATACTGCTTACTGAAATAATTACTGAAATGAAGTCCAAACCACTCTATGAATCTACGTGTACAAAGTCATTTATCAGTGTTTATATGTGAGATTGTAGCAGTGCTTCTTTTCCTTTAGAATTTCTGACCTAGTAATTTTTCATCCCAAACACTTTAGATGAAATTTTCGAAGTTTCTTTTCCTGAAGTTGATTTGGTTTCTAATTTTTTTCTTTGTTTTCTTGTAAAAATATTATTTTTTCCTGTAAAAATGGGACAGGAAAATAGTGTTTCCTTGTTACTTGTTAAAATTGAGGTTACTGATGTCTATTTTAATTACCTACATTTATGTCATGTAATGGAAATTACAGATTTGATGTTGGTTTGGCCTTGCTTGAATCTGTCCTGTGGATATATATTTGAAAACTAGTTTTGATTTGATTGTGTTAGCTTTTAAAAACTGCTTGAACATGTGGCCTACCTTCATTGTTTTAGTGGGAGGAAAGTGTTTCAGTTGTCCATTTACAGGGGCAGGTGTTTGAAATGCTGCTCCAGGTTGAAAAAATGCCTTTAGAAGTTCCATTTGCTCGGAACTCTCCACCTTTAAAGAATGAGGAAGTGGGAGTTCTTACACTATTTACAGTGTGGTCTTTTTAAGGAATAATCTTTAATGGCCAACAACCATTCAGTACAATTTCTCACTGTTCTAAAAAAATCTGGGAAATAAACTCAGTGAAATGACAAAGCTCTCACTGATTGAAAAGTTTGTACCATCAGTGGTAATTGGGGTGTTTTGGTTTTTGATTTCCCACAACTGCTGAGTCTCTGTGCATTTCAGATGGACATGGGGAATGGGGAATGGATGCTCTATTGTCTTACTAAGGGTATTTGTGGATTTGGGTTTTTTGAGGTGGTTGGGGGTTTCTAAGAGGGTTTTAAAGAACTTCAGTGTTGTTCTGTTGGATGAGATGTGACATATTTTCTCTATAAAGAAATTGGACAGAGTGCACAATTTCCTGAGGGCAAGACATTTTCTTAAGTAATTGGGGATAAAAGTAAAGCCCAAGTTCCTTCTTGCCATGGGGTTTGTTACACAAAAGAGATGCTGTGGAGAGGGAACTGTGTAGAGTCATTGCCAGCTGCAGCCTCTGAGGAAGGGACTGGTGACACGAGTTACTCCAAGTGTACACACTCTTGTAGCTGTGATATTACCACAGCACCTTCTGTTTGAGATGGGTTTCCATCCCTGAGTTCAGCCCCCACTGTGCTTGAAAGGGTCCAATTTTCCACCTGGTTTGTAGACAGTTCCTCACAGTTGTATGGGAAGGAATTGAATTAGTCCCTGGAGTCAGTGGTGTCTGTAACCTTGTCCTCCTTCCAGGGCATGATTTGCCCCTTTCAGCAAGATTCACACTGTCAAACTCACTAAAGTCACATGTGTGCCACAGATTGCCATTTTCTAAGCTCTGAAAGGAGCTTGAGGTGATGAGGAAGTGTCTGGAGTTATGGGAGCTGTTTGCTTTGTGGAGTAATTAAAGCCAAAGGAGAAACATTGAAAGTGAATCCATTTGGACCAGCAGCAGTGAAGCCTGAGGAAGGCAGAGGATAAAGCAGCTCTAAAACATATTAAATGGCACTGAGAACATGACTTCTTTGCTTCCTGCTTTGGTCCCTTGAAAGCTGAGGAAGGTGGGGGTACCCAATGTAGGTGATTCATTGACTAATGAATCAGAAGTGCCTGGTGCTTCCTCACAAGGCTGGGTGAGGGACAAATCAAATTAGATACAATTAATAACCTGGGGTACTTAATAGAAACAAGCTAATTACACACACTGACTTTTCTTACCTTGTTAGTTATTGTCTGTCACTTGTGATTAATAGATCCTTCCTTTTGGCTCTCCCAGCTTTTCCCAAGAATTGCTTGGTGTGGTTCCTGTTCCACGATGCTTTTAGTGCTGAGTGGCTGTGAAGGCAGCACAAATGTACCTTTTCTACACCATTTTGAAATACACACCACTTTTATAACTGCCCCTCGTTTTGCAGCGTATTTTAAGAGGGGGTTTAATGCTGTCTCTACTTTCCTGCCCTAACAATTCTGGGTTTGTACACAAATATACACACCCACCCCCTCAATTTGTTTAGTTTTTGTGCTGACTCTTCTTTCTTACCTCATGTTTTTACGGTTTTTTTTAGTTGCTTCCTTGTCGTTCTCATTTTTCCCTTCTTGTTTCTATTCCTGTATTCCCATGTTAGCACTTAGGTTCCTTGAGGGCAATGATAGTATTTTTCTGCCTGACGGGAAATGTAGATGAAAACAAACATTCTCTGGTTGGTGCTTGCCCTCGTTGTACTCCTGTGCCATGTTTGACAACATTTCCAGAGCACAGTCATTGTCAGGACAGGTTTGTTCAGTGACAGATGGCTCTGGGGGCTGGCTGGGTGTGTCCTGCCTGGGTTTGACAGCCAGAGCTGCCAGGTCAGCAGAGCAGCCACACAGGGTCACACCAGAGCCCAGGCAAACCCCATAACCTGGCCCTGAGAGGGGCCAGCAGGGGTTGCTGAGGAAAGCTGGGGCAGGGGAAGCACACAGGACTTGCTGGGTATTCCAGGGAACACGGCACACTTCCATGGACAGGTGGTTTTTTCGGGCTCAGAAGGAAACATTTGAATTAAAACCAAAAAGCTAAGCAAATAATTAAGAACAAAGTGGGGGTTTTGCTAATTTTATAACCCATTGTGATTCCTCCTACTAAGGCAGTTGTTCTGCCAACAGAAAATAGCCAGCAGAAAATGGTGATGGCTGCACTTTGACACTTGAAGGTATTTTAGAGGCTACTTGAAATAATAATAATGGTCATGCATGTAGTCCTTAGTGCTTGTGCATGAGCTGCTGCCTGAAGGATACTCTGAGCTTCTGGACCTTGAGTGCTTTCACAGCTTTATTTCAGTGACACGTTATTGAACACGGTCTTGTGACAAGGAGAATTGATAAGGAAATGTCTTGTAAAGCTCCTCCACTAAGAACCTGTCCCTCTCTGTAGGGTCCCTCCTTCCCAGCACACTCACACTTCCCAAAAGGGGCTGGGATGGGTTCTTCTCCCTGGGCTTTCCCTGGAGTGTGGGAAACCTGCACAGCTCAACGGGAGGTCACAATTGGGATCAGGAGGGCACTGGGATCCCCTCCAGCTCAAATTTGGAGAACTCTGGGCAGGAGATTTGGTACATTTGGGCACCTGAATGTGTAAAATTGTGGCTGCTGAGGCCCTGGTGGGAGGGCTTCATTTACTTGATGAGCTCTGGGGAAGCAGAGGGAGTAACTGAGATGCCATAGGTGAAGCAGGTGATTCCCTTATCAATTTGTTTTAAATACACAGATTATTTTATTTTTAATTTTTTTATTTTCTGTGCTAGCTGCTTAGAAATTACATCGTTTCAGTTGAGTTTGTGACCTCCTATTTCTGGAGTGTTGGATGAATATTGGTATTTTAATAAAGTGAAAACTGAATTGCTGTAAGTCTAAACAAATTGTGTTTTTTTAATTCATGCAGGTCAATACAATTTGTTGGAATGACACAGGAGAATATATTTTATCTGGTTCAGAT
>JAXCLP010000001.1:4500093-4520103 GCA_035584035.1 Lepidocolaptes lacrymiger | reverse complement strand
ACAGTGGTACCTGCCCTGTGGTGCTTGGGGAAGGGTGGAGATGGCAGGGGCTCAGGCAGGGCAGCTGCCCCTCACACACAATGGTACCTGCTCTGTGGTGATGGGGGAAATGTGGAGATGGCAGGGGCTCAGGCAGGCTTTGGTGCTTGGGGAAGTGTGGAGGTGTCAGGGGCTCAGGCAGGGCAGCTGCCCCTCGGGCACAATGGTACCTGCCCTCTGATGCTTGGGGAAATGTGGGGATTGCAGGGGCTCAGGCAGGGCAGCTGCCCCTCACACACAATGGTACCTGCCCTTTGGTGCTTGGGGAACTGAGAGGTTTCAGGGGCTCAGGCAGGGCAGCTGCCCCTCCAGGGGCCTCCCAAAAGGAGACTGGAAGGCAGTTCTTCTGTATTCAGTTGGAAGGCACGAAATTTGCTCTGAATGGAAATTACAGTTAATGGCACTCGTGTCACTGTGCTAGGCATAAAGTTTTCTGGAGTTTAAGGCTCTCTCTTAACTTCCTTTGAAATTTGGGGTATTTTTCTTAACTTCTTGTTCGTTTTTTCTGTCAGCTTAAGTGGTATTAAATGTGTCTACCTTCCAAATGATGATTTAATTCTCACTTTCCCTTCCAAGCTCTTTAAAGATTAAATAATAATTTTGAACAGCTTGCAAGGGAAAGTGAGAATTAAGTCATAGTTTAGAAGAGCTTTGACATCTCTGAATTAAAAAAAGGAACTAGTTCTAGTTATTAAATCACAACCTGGCTACTCAATACTTTTGTCTTTTTCATACAAAATGCTGTGTTTTAAGAAAAGTGCCATTACTGTGTTTGTTAAACAACGGTGCACAAAAAGGGCTCTTCATTCCATCTCCACCTGCAGAGGTGTTATTATATAGACAATTTCACAGCTTTTGTTGTTTGGTCTCTTTGGGATGGGTGTTCTGGCTTTTGTTTCCCATGAGCAGCCATGGCAAGGAGCTCACACAGTGAAAGCCAAAGTCATTCTCCCTGCTGGTCTCTGCAGTCACAACCTTCCCTTTGCTCTGTTGGTATGAGTGATGCTCTTTCCTGCAAGACAAGGGCTGATGGCATTTCCTCTTCAATATATACATAGGGAATTAAGGTCGTGGAGGCAAATTGAATAATTCTGATTCTTCCTTACTTTTGAGAGCTTAATTTGGCAATCGTACGATATTTTAAATTAGCATATTTAAGTGTAATTCTTACATTGCCAGAAAAACAAAGATAAGTATCGTTATATTGATGTTTGCTTGCACCATTGGTGGGCTTGGAATGTTTCTATGATCCTGTTTTCTTTCATATATATATATATGACATTCTCCCTTTATTCCACTTATCCTAAGCCCAGAGTCCCCCTTGTAAAACATGGGCTGTGACTTTTCCTCAGTGGAGCATCTGAGTGTAACTGATACATGGGACAAGCTGTGTATTCACACAGCAGAAGAGAGTGTGTGTTTGAGACTGAAAAATACCCACATTTGTAAATGTGAATTCCAATTCTGTTTCCAGTTCCAATTTCTCTGGTGCTAAAACTGGTTTTATGAATATTAGACAGGTAAAATCAGCAGTTAGATAAGAGAATACAAAGGAAACAGGAAGGGGTCATAATTGCAAATTAAAATACAAAGTAATTTATTATTGAGAATCATTTAGATCTAACACATAAAGAAAATATATATTAAGAGGAGCCACAAGACAAAAGCTGCCTAAAGACTGAACTGTTGGAATTCACTACAGAATTCAGGAATGCAGTTCCTCTGGCTTGTTTTTGGACATCAGACCAATGACTGCAATCATTTGTACATATTCTGCAGACAAAGACCTACCAAGCTGGAAATTTCAAACTGGACATCCTTGGGCTGGAAATAAAGTGTGTCTTTATAACAGTGTTGAGGGCTCAACTTACTGTTGCAGTTCTGTATCAGATAGCTGAGGCCAAGCACAGGGCAAGCCTAGGTCTCTGGCCCTTCTGCAGTGCATTTGCTGAGGAAAGTGCAAAAAGAAAGGGAAAGATGAAGAACAGGCACTGCTTCTTTAGAGCTTTAGTACGGTGCATCCCCTGGAAAAGAATTCAGAGCAGAGTTCTGGTAAATAGTCTCCAATGCAAAACTCTTGCCTGTGGTTGAAGCCACCCCCTCCAGCCTCTCACCCTGCAGATGACACAGTTTCATCCATTAACAAAGGCCAAGTGATTTCTGAAGAAGGTTCTTGTCATTAGTGAGGGAAGTGACCCACTCTTGTTTGTTCACACTAACTGTGGGGCATCATTTAGGCTACAGCTCTGTAGGAAGGGAGGGCAGGAGGGCCCTTGGCAGGGGAAGATTATTCTATATTTAGCAAACCTAATAGTTCTTTCTTGGAACAAAACTATTCTGGGGTGGCTTTTCTTGGCTCAGAAATTGAATAAGCCACATGCTTTCGGGCTGTGATCATAGGGGTATCTGGAATGTGGCAGGTGTGGCAGAGTATCAACATTATATTTCAAGGAAATGCTATCTGATACTGCTCCCATTTTCCCTGGCTTGCAGTTTCAATCATTTTCATTCTAATGCTGCTCAGTTTCATTGCACAGGCTGCTGCAGCTGCTGGCAGTTCCAAAACTCAGGGGATGGCACATCTGCAAACTCTCAAGGAGTTGCTTTTCCCACCAAATTAGGCAATACACAATTACTAGATGATACATTTACTACACAATTATTTAGAAATAGCATTTAAGAAATATAAATAGTAGAGTTAATATCAATAATAAATGTGTGAATCCATACAAAAATATTCAGATAATAACTGTTCTTATAATAAATACTATGACAATATCACATTTCAGGGACAGGAATTGGAACAAAGGAGGGGGAAAGTGTAGGTTATTATTTAAGTCACAGTTCTGGGTTTGTGAATTTCCTCCCATCTTTCCTGGTTTATGAAGAATCCTTGAGTAATTTGTGCATCTTTCAGGCAGAAATGATCACCATGTTACTCTCAGAGCTGCACAATTTCCTTTTCAAACGTGCAGGTCTCCAATCAGAAAAGTCTTCCTTGAATGTTTAATTATGGCCAGTTATAACCCAGGGTCCAACCACTGCATCAACAATAACATTATAGAGGATTTAGCTGTAGGCCAAACCCAAATATCATCCAATTAGGATTTCTGGTAGGTGATTTAAAAGTTAATGCCATTTGTGTGGTGCTGGCCTAGTCAGTGCAAAGTGGAATTCCACAGAGTGGCCCAAGGTGCCAGAATGACCTTCAGTGTGAAAGTGAACCCTCCAAACAACTCACTGCCTTTGTAAGATCAGTTTTACCTCACTAAATGTATGCACAGCAACATGGGTAATTCTTTAAAAAATAGAATTTTAAGTAGTCCATGTCTTTAGTTTTGGCATTGGGTTAAGAGGTCTTAATTTTGATCTGATTTATTGTAGAGGGGGGAGGAGAAAAAATTCCTAAGTTTGATTTCATGACGCTTTTAATTCCCCCCATCCAATTTCCATGAATCCTCCCTGGGATGAGCCTTCACAACCCTTAACTTAGCAAACTGTTGCACATACCCCTGTCCCTAGCATGTTCCTGTCACTTTGGAGAGTGACAGATCTGCTGACACCGATTTTCAAACCTCTCAGTCTGCCCTAACTCTTTTTATTTATTTTTCTGTGGACAGCTGCTTTGCTCTGCAGCTCTCTAACCTTCTGAACTTCCTTTTTTCCAATCAATGGTTCTTTGAATTGTCCTCCCTCCTAGGGGTGTGTGCTGGGAGCTGCAGTGTGACAGAGTCTCTGTGTTTGCTTGCAGATCAAGGAAGCCAACTTCTGGGGCTCCAACTTTGTCATGAGTGGGTCTGACTGTGGCCACATCTTCATCTGGGACCGGCACACGGCGGAGCACCTGATGCTGCTGGAGGCTGATAACCACGTGGTGAACTGCCTGCAGCCCCACCCCTTCGACCCCAGTAAGGGCAGCCTTGCTCACACTCTGCACACACAGCTTCTCTGCACTGAGGGGCACTGCACAGCTCAGGCTGACACTCCTCATAGGCTGCTGTTACTTCTTGGCCATGTCCATCACATAATGCTGCTTTTAATGGTGCCTCTTACGAAGGACCTTTGGCCCTTAAACCCCTCCTTACTCAATAACGTATTGAAATGAAACTATTATTGACATATTTATAGGAATATTGCCAGATGTAAGGAGAAGAATCTCCAGTTCTTGCTGCCCTCAGTGCATCAAATGTTTTCCATGAGGGAAATATGTGGTCACTGAACGCCAGCAGCACTTTGGGAATTGATATTGGAATCTGGTCTCTACTGGCTCTGTTTTAAAAAATGGAGAGGAATGGGTGTCTCCATCTCACTGGCTTTGGAAGATTAGAAGAAGGAATACAATTCATAGACATTACATTAATTTGTATTTAGAGGACAGTATTTGTAGAAAAGACAGACCAAAGTAATAGAAGGAATCCCAGGTAGCTGGAAAATCCTGTAGAGTTTTCCAGCTACTGAGATGGTTCTGTGGAATTTTAATTCCTGTAGTGGTTTTTGTGCAGTGATCTAGAGAGTGTTCTGCAACTCCCTGTGTTTCATATTTTAAGAAGTGTTTATGAGAACATCCATTGCATCTTCATATTTAAATATCAAAGAGATTTACATGAAATACACTGAAATTATCAAATGTCAAAATACATTTGAAATTATTTTGGATCTGGGTCTGCAAATCGTAAGGCTTTATTATTAATGTATGTATATACTTACTAGGCCATCAGCAGAAATGCAGTAGTAGTGGCTGTGTTTTTACTTTCTGCTTCTATCTTTTGCATGTTCTGCTGGGTTTTTTTAATTTAGACAAGGCCACTATTGTTGTTTGCATGTGTTTTCTTCAGGTAAGACATAACACATCTAATTTAGAATTGCTTACTTCTAGTTCTGGCCTCCTCGGGTATTGATTATGATATAAAAATTTGGTCCCCATTGGAAGAATCCAAGATTTTTAACAGAAAACTTGCAGATGAGGTAAGAACCTTTCCTCGTTTCTCACAGTTTCTAAGGCTACAAAAGCCTTTGCTACAAATGACTGATCTTGAATTAGCAGAGTTATTTAATGCTCACCAAATGAGCTACAAATCAAAAGCTGCCCTTTAGAACAGTTACCTTCCATACCCTTAGCAGCACACAGAGGCACTCTGCATCTCATCAGCTCCCCTAGAAATGTGTTATGGAAGACATGGGAGGAGCTGGAACAAGTGGGAACAGTCAGAGATAGAAGGAAAACTGGCAGGAATTAATAAATTCATAAATTGCCTCTAAACAAATGAATGAAGGAAATGCAATGATAGACAGAGGATCAGAGAGGGCAAAAATCAATCCTATTCAACATTCAGTGGCCTAAAAGGGAGTTAAGATTGCAAATTGGGACCTTCATGGAATAAAGCAAACATTGCAAGCCCAATTAGTTAGAGAAGTCTGTATGTAAAAATTATGTAAGAGTGGTTTGGTGCCCCCAGAGCAACAACTGTACATGGCAACTGGCCTGGGGTGATCATACAGCTGCTGCTGGATAATGCTGGGGACTTACATAACATCAGTTATTGAAATGTTTGATGGTTTCCCTTCAGTAGTCCCACAGTAACCCACAACCTTTAGTCACCACTCCACACCCCTTGAAAAACCCCCAAACCATCCACTTAAGGGTTTTGAACCTTGCCCATTATTTTAGCAGTGGTTACACTGAGTGAAGTGACACTTCTTGGTATATTCTGTGACAACTTTAATCTGATGTGTTTGGGAGCCTTTGGCCTTTAGAAATAAACATAAGTGTGTGCTAGAGATAGTTACTGTATGGTTACTTCTGTCCCTTGATTTTTAATAATAACAAAATATTTAGAGGTTTGATTATGTTTTTCTTTAACAAAAACGGTAGAACTTTCAGAAAAATTGGCCACAGTGCAGTTTGTAATTTTACATGTTTTTTGTATTTGAATTTAATCCCTGTATTAAAATACCTGTGTAGAGGGCAGGGGATGTTCATAGCACTAAAATAGTTTCCACCATATTAAGATTAGCCAGAGCAACATACCTAGGCTGAATTTTCCATGGAAGGGAAGGTGTAGGTAGAAAGGATGGTGTTTGGGGAAACTGAGAGAGACCACGACCTCAGGGGACAGGAAAGGACAGCAGGGATGGGAACAGAGGATGGTGAGGCAGTACCATGAGCAAGGACTGAGGCAGGAGAGCTCAGTGGATTCAGCAGTGGATTGTTTCCCTTGAAACTAAGTAGGAACTGGCTCTTTCAAGTAATTTGGAGGCAAGCTGTAGGTCTGTTCAGAAAGATTTATGGAGCTGAAGAATGTTCCTGAACTGGGATGGAAAATTGTTTGTGTTCTTGGATTTTCTCCAAAAGCTTGAAGCAGCATGAAGGTAGGAGTTTGGGGTAACCTCAGCTCTTCTCCTTCCCACATTCTTGGCCAGTGCTGGGGCTGGAACTTCTTCTCTACCACAGTTGCCATCTGGAACAGCACTTCTCTCCTCACTCTGCTTTGCCTTATGCAAGAACTCACTCCCCAAGTTTTTCCCCTTCCTAGAACATTCCCTAGACAGACAGATACCTGCAGGCAGAGTCCACCATCTGACAACTGAAGTAGCTGTATTCAATAGTAATTATTCCAATATTGGTCCCTTGTTGTAATGTTGGACTCTGTAAAACAGCTTTTGCATGGGAACTTTCTCTCCACAAACCCATATTGATGCAGTGCAATTTTGTGTTTATTTCTGGTACTGTTTCTTTCCCTTCCCTCCCTCCCTCCCTGCAGGTTATAACACGTAATGAATTAATGCTGGAAGAGACGAGGAACACAATCACTGTTCCAGCTTCTTTTATGCTACGAATGTTGGCTTCCCTCAATCATATAAGAGCAGGTGAGAGGCTCCTGAACAGCTTGTGTATGGAATAGGAGATGGGTGGGGGATCACCTTCAGCTCTCTGTGCCTGTACTTGGGGTTGGGGAAAAGGTGCAAGGGTTGTTCAAGGTTTTCTTGATAGAATTGGTTCTTCAGTGTGAGACTTGCAACGTTTTTGTAGCTGTTAGTTGTGTATGCCAGTTTGGTTTCTCCTTCCTTTGTTGTTACCTCTTTGGAGTAAAATACTAAAAGGACTGCCCAACAGCTTAGTTACAACATCAGCACAAATCTGTGTGATGGCAGGGTGGAGTGTCTGACTGAGGGATCTCGAGCCAGTCCTGTTCCCTTGCATGTTTCTGTATTTGCCCTTTTCTAAACACTCCCATCCAAAGGTACTTTTCCTGATGTGTTCAGTGACAGCCAGTGATCCCCCAGTTCTGGAGTATTCCCATTTCTAGCTGGAGCTATTCCAGTGCCAGTTCCCCAGAGCAGCCCTCCAGCCCCTTGTGTTCAGGGTTATGCTTGCACTCCCCTTCCCTGTGCTGACAGCCAGGCAGCAGCCACAAGGCTTTTCCTTTGGTACACAAATTTCACTTCTGTGCCTGGAAATCCTTCAGGGCTTTTCTCCTCTCCTCCTTTCTTGTGCTACCATTTCTACCCCGCTCTGCTGTCAGGCCATGTGGACTTTCTGCTACCCTCTGACCCACAGCCCCTGCATGTCCTGTAAGAGCCCCGGGAGACAGGAAATTATAAATAGTTCCAGGAAAAGAACACTTTGCAGTTTCTTTACTGAATCTCTGTGTTCACAGACCGACTGGAAGGTGACAGATCAGAAGGGTCTGGGCAGGAGAATGAAAATGAAGATGAGGAGTAACTGGCCCCTGTGTGCGAGCACCGAGTCCTCAATGGAATTTGTATAAGACATTAATTATATTTTTCCTTACAGAGCTTTAGTGCAATTCTAAGGTATTGCTTTTGGATAACCTAACCTTTTGTTTTTGGATGACTGTGTGCATGACTTGGGGAGAGTGTGCAAGTTAAATAAGCAAAAATGTTTTTCAAACGTTTTGCCATGTATGAGGGGTGCTAGAGATGCAAAGTGCAATATTTTCCTTAACCTGCAAATGTGGGAGCTCGGATCAATGTTTTAAAGTAACTTTCATTATAGTAAAAACGTTGGTTCAGATAAATTTCTATACCTGCTGTTTGCATGTTTGTTGCTTTCTAATTAAAAGATTTGGTTGTTTTAAGTAGTTTTGTGTTTTTTTCTTTGTGCTGCCATTGATTTATCACCCTGTAACTGCAACCCCATTAGTGCCTTCATTTGCATTTTCTTACAATGTCTGTGAAGTGACAAATACAACTGTTTCTTACACTGAGCACTGGGATTCTGTATCTTTGGGACCCCATGTCTCTTGGTTCTTGCACATCCATGGGCAAGCCCACACATAAGGAGGGAAAATTGTCTTTCCATCAGTTTTATAGTGCCCCTTCCCATCCTCCATGCTTGACTCTGTAGTGCTGGTGAAACAGTTGTGTTCTTTGCAACATCTGCAGATCTATCTTCATTTTTGTTGGATTTAGGAAAGACAAAATGCAGTGCAAAGGAACAGGAGTGTGGAAGTTCCTGCACTTGTAGCAGTAATTATTTGGGATGGAAGGCAGGTCAGTGTGTGCAATGGGCTGTACCCTTTGTCCCTCCATCCTGGATGGCAGTGGGGAAGGTGGAGCAGAGCAGAGCAGTTCTTGCCAAGCATGGCAGATCTGAGAGGCTCCCCTGGGAATCACAGAACCCTGGGAAGAGTTTAAATCAGCAGGATGGGGGTACTGGAGGCTTCATTACCTTCTTGTCATAAAAACAGACATTCATCACAAAACCTCCCCAAACTTTGCTTCCATCACCAGAAAGAATTCCCCACACCAAATGAAAGAGAACATTAGCCCAACCCTCTGGTGTCCTGACTCACAGTGCAGGCTGAGGAGACACAGGGGAGGGACACAAAGCACAGAAATAGAGGGAGAGGGGAAAACTGAGACAATTGGAAGGGAGGGAGAGAAATGGGTGAGGGAGGAGAAGTGGGAATTAATATGGAATTCAGCCACCACCAGCAGTGAAGATACTTGGGCAAGGGGAGAATAGCATGAGGTGAGAGGAAAAGTGGGAAGAGGTGGGGGGGTGGGTGGGGGTTTGTTTTAAAGGAGAAAATAAGAGATTACTGAGGAAGAGCAAAGTACAGGAGCCCTGGAAGTGATCCTGTGAAGAAAATGTAGAAAAGGAGAGGAAAACTGTTGGGGATTAAAAGGAGGGTTGAATTTCAGTAAGGGAAAAAGTTTAATACTTGGAAGATTTCTTAAGCTTCAGTGAAGCTTTCCAAGCAGTTTTCCTAAAAGGAGGAGATCCCTGGTGTTTGGGTTAGGGTTTTTTCATAAACATGTAGATAATGGGCCAAATCTGAGTTCCTAGAACCGTGCATCACTGGGCAAGATTCACCAGTTCTGAGACTGATGTTGCTTCTCTTTCTTATATGTAAATGTTCCTTGCATATCCACTCTTCATTTTTGTGCTGGAGCCCCCCTGCACAGCCAAAGAATTTTGGGTTAAAATGACATACATTAAAAATGAGCCTGTAATTGTTAAATCATCGAAATAAATGATAATTAGTACAAGGTACTTTTAATGGTGGGTTGAATGTCACACTTGCCAAGTTGCCAGATGGGATTTCTGTCCCCCAGAGGGTGCTGACCCTTCAGTAGCAGGTGCAGGGTGAGTTGGTGCTCCCACTTCAGTTCTTGCTGAGGATGTTCCACACACCACTTCTGTTCATGGCAACAAATGTGTCTGGGACTGTTAGCTATCTAATCTCAGGAACATTTCAAAGGGAAAATACTGCACTTTAAAATCATTCATGGTTATTTTACCCAGAATTACAAAGAGTGAGGAAGGGTTCTGTCAATCTCTAAATGAATATGGCTTTTAAAATAAAGTTAGGCACTGTGACAAAACCATTTGGCTTGGCTGTTGGTTGCACTACAGAAGCTTTACAGGCTCAAGGATATTGCAGACAAGACTCCTCACAAATTCTTTCCAATTTTTCTCAAGTGAATTTTCTCTCTTTAAAAATATAATCCCATTGGGCACCTGCAATCATTGCATGTACCCCTGTGCCCTAACCAGGCCCTGTGCCCAGCCTGGGTGCCACCAAGGGTGACAGTCACACACTTTCCCCCACCACACTGAAAATCCACCTGATTGCTCTGAAATTCAGCTTTGCTCACACCACAAGAACTCCAGCTCGCTGTGCTGAATGGCTCTGATTGCAATCTGGAGGCTCTAAATTTGGTCTCTTACATTCTCTCACGGGGGAGAGCTGGGCACAGGATACAGAAATGAGAAACTGAATGAGCTGCATCATTTCATTCCTCTCATCCCACTGCTCACACTCTCTTTCCCCCCTGGCATTCTGTTTGCTGGCATTCCATCAAGCAGGAGCTCAGAGCAGTGACTCAACAGTGGCAGAGAGAGCCCAACATGCAGGGGTAGCTGGTCCCAGTCCCTTTGGACTGGCAGGGACAGGCAGAGAGCAGCCCTGAGGAGCAGGAGAAAGGTCTCCACTCCCCCTGCATGTTCATTCCCTGGAAAGCAGAGAGCAGCTGAAAGCAAGCAGGGGGAGGATAAATGAGATGAATTAAACCCAGGGAAGGGCGAAATTTTCAGTGCAGCAGTGATTCTTTTGGTTCACTGATAGTCTGAAAAGGGAGGGATGCTGTAGGGAAGACTGCTAAGTGTGGCTGGGCTGCAGGGAAAGGCTCCAATGCCACCTGCCTGCAGTATGGCAGGGGTAGCCCACATCTAAAGCTGACTGTCAGAGCAGTGTCACCTCCTGTGTTGCTGTGTAATGGCCATATGACACTGGTAAAACAGAATATTTCCAGGGTGCAGAGCTATCCAGGATAACAAACTGCTGTGCTAAATATCTACAAGAGACACAGGCTCTTCTGCTTTCCATGAGAAGGTGGCTGGTGTCTCCAGGAAATTGCAGGCTGAAAAATAGGATAGAATAGGATATAATAGGATCCACCAGGATATATTACTGAAGAAAGAGGAGAATGGCAAAGTGAGGCTGGGAATTTCTCCTGTCTGGCAGCAGAGCCCCAGATTTGAAGTGTATGGCTGTATTTTTCTGGTAAAAGAGCAAAGGGGCTGCTCAAGCATCCAGACGTGAGCTCTGAGTGAAATGTTGCCCTCCTCTTCTGCCAGGGCTCTGGGACCACCCCAGTGATGATGTAAGTGGTGACGATGATGGTAATTATACATTTATACAGCTTAGCTTCAAAATGGCATTAGATCCAGTGTGCAAAGAGAGACACCAACGTCAGAATTCCCCTTCAGCAGCTGAGGAAAGTGGGCGTGAAGGACAGGACAATTTGCCTGTCATCCCTTACCAACTGAATAATAAACCCGGGGTTTGAAGCCTTTAAGATTCCCGAGGTGAGTCTTTTAGAACAGGAGGTGGCATGTTCCTCCACCCAGGCGAGGGACCTGGAGCACCCCCAGCCCCTCCTGAGGAGCTGCCAGCAGGGACAGGGAGGGATCCCTTTTGGCTGGCAAGTCCAGCTCTTTGGCAGCCCCACGTTCCCCAGAGCCAAGGACTGGGACCCAAAGGCAGCTGAGAGCTGGAATTGATGGCACTGGAGGCACCAAAGCTCTCTCAAAACACAGGAACATATTTTGGCACAGAAACCTTTCCAAAACTAAATATCCGTAGAATTTGCTGCTCACAAAACGATTTTGAAATGAAGAAAAGGAGAGAGAAGGAACATCTTGTTTCAAACATCTTGTGGCCCAAATCCATGTCTTAGCAAACCTTTCTCCTAAGGCAGAATGGGCTCTGTATGGAGCACACAGGGCGTGAGGATGTGGGAAACAACTGGATGTGAGGACAGAAATCAGGAGAAAAGCAAACAGAGCAGCCAACCAAGCAAAACAACCAGCACCTCGTGTATGGAAAGCCAGCTTAGCTTTAAACCATTGCTGCTTTGGCTTGGGGGGTTGTGAACTGATTGTGTTTCTTTATAAAGTGCAGTGTTATGTCCATTATAACACGTGTGCTGTTATAGTAAATTCATTTTCAAGACTGTTTTCAGAAACACAACATCCCTTAGCACCCAAAACCTGTGGAAAACTTGTCTGTGCCACCTTTCCCCTGCACTGCTTGGCTATCCTGCTGCTTTCCACCTGCAGTACCTTTTAACTTTTTCCTGATTTACTGGCACCCCATGTTAAGTTCATAGGACAAGAGATTAGTAAGAATTCATATTTGTTTAACAGATCTGAATATACTTTCAATGAAATAAATAGATTGTGAACAATGCACTCTACACTTTCAAAAATGTAAATAAATTTGAGGCAGAGCAAGAAATAGTTCCTGCAGACAGGTATCTCAATTCTTCCTCATATTTTCATCTTCTGAGAAAGAAGAGGAAGCAAAAACTTCTTCCCTGCCTTTTTCCTCCCCAGAGAAATCTGACATTCCTAATTCTGAGGGACCAAAGGGAAATGGAAGTCTGTTTGAAGAGCTGATTGTCCCTGTGAACAGTGCTGGGCACTTCTGCCTCAGCTCGCTGCCTTTGGGCTGTCAGATGAGCACAGTAAATAACACATCCTTTAACCCCTGTTTGGTTGGTCTGTCTTTCTGGTACAAAGAATTGTCAGTTCTAGTCTTTGCCTGTGTGTCACTGACTGTCCCCAAATGACAAGGGGACGGGAGCCTTGGTTTAGCTCCAGGTAATTTTGGCCTCTCCTGACAAAGAATTGCACGGGCTAAATTTGGACAACAGTTTCTTGCAGAGATCATATTTTGTTGATATTTTGTTCTGGTTTTGGTTTTAATTCGTTCAACAGCCCCAAGTTATTTACTTAAAAGTATTTATTAAGGGAGAACCATCAATGTGGGATTATTTTAACCAAAGCATCTAACCATTCTGACAAGGAACACGGTAAATGTTAGCAATTTCTAATACATTTTCCTGGCTTTACAAGAACCCTGCACATATTCCATCCCTTCAGCTGAATTCACTTGTACCTACTGGATTTTCTAAGCCCTTTGGATGTCTCTGAGGCAGCTGGTCACCTCCCTGCCTCTGCTTTTAGCAGGATGGGGCCCCAGAGTCAGCACACAGCTCTGCTGGTGCCACTGATGTTTTCTCCAGGAAAAATATTTTCATTCTTGAGAAATCCCACGGGACTTTATTTATAATTTACAGAAATATTTTAACATAAAATCTGTGTAACTGCTGGTCCCAAAGTGATATCACTTGTGTGGCTGGTTGTAGCTACTAATAAATACTGTTTTCTGGAGACACAAATGCCTCATTTTTGTCCAGATGACTGAACCTAGCAAGAGCTCATAAACCACAGAGAAGAGGACCTGAAGAACACTTAATAATCCAAATTACCTGCCTACAGAGTAATTAGTGAAGAAAACACATGGAAGCCTGCAAAGACACTGATGGGTTTTGAAAGAATTGACAGCCAGCTATGGCTGAGCAAGACAAGAAAATAAACCCAAGAGAAAGAAAACCCCACATCCAGTTAAAATTACTTGGACCTGTTAATTACTGGCAGGGCAAAAGCTCTGTAAGGCAATTTCATATTGAAAAAAATGCATTAAGCCAACTTTTTCAAATTATGTTAGTTCTTCCAAACCCAAGACTGCAAGGGTGATTACTCAGTGAAATGTGCAGGGGTCCCTGCAGTCCTGAGCCCCTGTAAATACTGGAGAAAGTGATGGCTGGAGGACAATCCAGCCTTCAGCTAAAACATCTTTTGAGGAGCCAGTGAATTCTCTGTTATACTGAACTTCTAACACAGTGGAACTGAAAACATTCTGTCCAGAAGGAATCTGGGTAAAAGTAACACTTCGTGTTTAACTTGGAAATAAACAGGTTTACTTATTTGTATTTAGATGTAGTGAAATACTTTTGAATAAACAACTTATCTTGTTGCTTAAACACAAATTGCAAAATAAATTGTCAACTTCAGTGCAAATGGAATGAGTCTGTCTTTTCATGACCTTATTTTAATATAACATCTAAGCCACTGATGCACTTTATATAATACAACACCCAAGTTCAGCAGCTTTTTGTGTCTTTGCCTAAACAAGGAAAAATCAATGAAGTGTTGGATGGTTTTGGGGGCTTAAATCTGAATCACTTTAACTGGGAGAAGGATGGGTCTTGAAAGTGGGAGCTGGAAAGAGGCATCCAGGGCTGTGTCCTGTCCAGGAGGAGTGCTGAGTACAGAAAGCCTGACCAAGCAGTGCAGGAGGGCTGTGCCTCTGTGGGAGGGGAGCTGGGTGCTTAAGAATAAAGCAGAAAGAATGCAAATGTATTTTTAGTCGAAATTGGAGCCACCTTTCTAACTCTACAGCCAGATTGTCCAGGCTCCTCTTACACAAGGCACCAGCCACGGTGGGGACTCAACTCAGCCTCGTGGTGACAAAGGAGCCTGTGAACCAGTTAAAGAGCACACTGTGAATTGCTGAATTTTGGTGCTGGACGTGCAGGTTCCCTCCTGCTTTTGCTACCCCAGAAAATACACAAGTTTCTCTTGCAGAGAAACAGGTAGTGAAGCAGCAGGGTGTTTCTAGATTAGCTGAGCAGGAATATTCAGCTTTCTGTGGGCTGGGAGTGTCAGCTGGGAGCAGGGGAGCCACTCAAACGTGACACACAGGAGATATTCAGAGCTCCAAGAAGCTCTACAGAGAGGGGTGAGGAATCTGCAGGGGCTGGGCATGGAAATCCCCCTGGGTGAGGGGCAGGCACAGCATTGCCAGGCTGAATGCTGTCTCTGGAAAGGGGATTGGCAGCTACATAGTCTTGGTACAACAACGACAACACTGAAACCTGTTGCCTGACTCAGCTGAGCACCTGAAATGTAAGGGAGGAGTGTAGAAACTGAATTCCTACCTGCATTTTAGCTCTCACACCTGGATGTGAAAAGTGAGGATTTTTTAATCCAGTTTTGTGAGAGAAATGAGTGAGAGGATGTTGAGCAGGGTAACAGAACAGGGGCTGGCAGGGAAGACAAGGTCCCAGGGACACACAGATTGCCTGAGACCTGTGCAGACACACTGAGGGGACATGAGCAGTTTTGCTGTCCTGGAGTCACCAGGGAATTTATTGGAAGGCAGAAAGGCAGAGTGTGAGGAAGGGCAATTTTTGGAAGATCAGAGAAGTAGAGCACTTGTAAGCAAAGAAGATAAAGTGGTTGAAAATCGTGGAGAGAGCACTGGGACATGGAAAGGCACAGGGACAGAGTCCAAAATGGATTACTTTCCCCTGAGGTGTTGTAAAGACCAAGCTCTGAGCACAGGTGACATCTTGGTAAAACACTGAACTGCTCCAGGGCCCACATCTGCCTGGCCTGCAGTGTCCCTCCTCCTCCTCCTCCTCCTCCTCCTGCCTGGGAGCTGTCTCAGCACAGGCTGGGGCTGCAGGAAGGAGGTAGGAGGGGAGAGCAGCTTTTCAGAGGCTCAGAATGACTTGTCACTGGTGCAAATAAACACCTGAGAGAAGCACAAGGGCAGGAATGAGCCAGAGCCCCCCACGCTCACCCGGCACCTGCCAGGGCTGCTCCATGGACTGAGGTACAGAACAAAGGAAGGGGAAACACATCTCATAGAATTGGGGAACTGAAATGTGCTCAGAAGGGATCCAGGGCAGCCCCAGCCCACTGGGAAAGGCAGGAGGATCCAGGCAAGATCCAGCATCAGAATTCCAGTCCAAAAATAGAATGGGTCTTTAAAGTGACTTGTAATCAGAGCCATTCCTACTGAGATGCCATGAACATCCCAGAGTTTTCACTCACACTTTCACCTCGGAAATCCACTGGACCCAAGAGCTTGCAGGGGAAGTTTGAGTTGTTTTGGGCTGTTTGCATGACCATGAAATCTGAAGAATTCCAGGGAACTGTCTTGGACTTCTCAGTGCTCACTGGGTATGCTGTTCTATTAACTGCCAGGAAATCTCATTAAATCACTGGAGAAACTGTCTTGGTTTCAGACCAGACTAAATTTAGGAAAAATTCTGAATGAAACAGACTCTTCCATTTATCAGGAGAACCACTAGGCAAAGTTTAGCTTTTGAGGGATGCTTTCCCTGATCATCCTTCACAGATGAAGAGGGACCTGTGGTAGAACACTACCACTTCATTTTTAATTTATTTTTAAGCCTGAGAGCCAAGTAACCTAAGAAAAAGTGTTGTTATTTTGATGGCTATTTATTTAACAACTCATTTCATGGTGGAAACCCCTTCCTATCAGATACTTTTAAGAACAGCCTTTTCCATTGGCCCAGTTCAGTCCCCAGAAAGGCTTTTCCTTTTGATGAAAACTATTTTCTGGTTTTGAGTAAATGTACAAGTGCCTTTCTGTAACTCTTTCTTAACCTTGCTGGAGGCATAAAATGAGATCTAAGCAGGTGTTTGATTAATTTTAGCCTAAATGCCAGACTCAGACAAATGTCTTATGAGTGTGTTGACTTCTCCTTACAGTCTGTTACTTAAAGCACTGGGCTGTGTAAAATGGAGGAAGTGGAATCTCACATTTGTGGCCAGGACACTGGACAGCCCTTTTGGAGTGTTATGATCCTCAGCCACCACCAGAAAGGGTAAAGTGGATTGTGGACAATCCCTTGGTTTTCATCTGGAATTTCTGCAGGAATAACAAATATTCTGTCTTTATATTAAACACACAAACAAACAAACAAAACCCAACAAACAAACATGCTCTGACACTGTGTAAGCCACACTGGGGGTGATTCACAAGCTTTTACTTCAGCAGGACTCCATCCTGACTTACTTTAATTTGAATTCTCTTACCTGCATCATGGTAGAAATCAACCTTTTGCCTTGTGTAGGATCTTAGTAAGTAGGACATTCCAGTGTAATGAAAATGCATCATTTTCAGCGATGACTGAGCCAAAAATAACACCCTTACCCAGTCCTTTGATATACTTGGGAAGGTTTGCTGAGAGTTACAGCCTTGACTTGACTAGCTGTGTTCTGGGCAGGAGAAGATGCAAGTGAGAAACTCTCTTGTAAAAACACACGTCCCCAGGAGAAAATCTAAGGCAAAGAGGGTTTTCAAAGTGTAAACCAAAGTGTGACTCTTTGCCAGTGGATGTTAAGCTTCATGACTGCCCTTTTACCTCAATTTGCACAGTTGCACTGTCAGGCTGACTCGAGGTGACAAGGTACCATCTTTCTAACCCCACATTTTCCTCCTGGAGATAAGGCTTCATATCAGAGCCCTGCTGATGCAGAGTTTAGGAAGGAGGAGTATGTGACAGTGGTGATGTAGCTGACTCCCTCACTCCTGCTGTAGCAGTAATATTTGTATTCATACATATTTCTGTACTGGCTTTACAGAGGTTGGAGTTAAGATGCTGCAGGCTCAGGGAACTGACACAGAAGGGCCAGAAACTCTGGGCACTGAGCAGTGGATGTTTGCCCAGTGCTCTCAGCTACAAAGACACTTCAAAATACAGAAGTATTTATGTTCCCTTCATGCTGCAGGAGAGAAGGCAGCTTTTCCAACAGCTTTCCTTACCAAGTGCTGAAAACCCTGCAGGCTGAGGATGGTTTAATAATCGACCCTGTCTCTCTGTTGCACTGAATTGTGATATGCTGGACTCTTTACACCACCCTTTCCTCTCCTGATGGAAACCTTGACCTGCAGCCTGAAAAGCAAAGAGGGCAAAGGAGCACTGTGAAAAGCAGGAAATAATTTTGCAGTGAAACAACGAGGAATCAGTCTGTTTGCCCCCAACACTTGACAAGTGGTGAAAGGGAGCCCTGAGCTCCTGCCTCCTTTGCAGGGCTCCCTCCATGCAGTGGGAAGAGGCTCCCATGGTGCAAACAGGGATGCTCTCACATGGATTTGCAGCGTGGCTTTTTTCCCAAAACACCTGTGAATAGAAAGCTGTCGGTGGGAGGTGCCCACAGAGCCTGTCCTGGGAGTGTTTGGCAGACACTGGTGGGACTGGGAGCTGTGGGGGGCTGGTGGAGCTGCTGAGTGGGGCTCTGGGGGTGCTGCCTGCTCGGGGTGGGTGGGACTCACTCTCAGTGGGCTCAGACTTCTGGAAATGTCTCAGCCAGGCTCTGCAAGTGCATTCCTCCAGCCACACAGTGTTAATCCTGCTCCTGCCATCTCAGGCTGCTGGAGGGTCTCTGCATTCCCCAAGCATGATTTTTTTTTTATTTCACTCTGTATTCTCCAAGTCCACACTCCCTATTGCCCCCACAGCAATATGTACCAAGTTTATCACCTCTCTTTCTGTGGGTTATTCCTGAACACTGTGGGTCTGGAAAAGGCTGTACTGTAATATCTGGCAGACCCACACTCCCTGTAAAACAAAACTTTGTTTCCTCTTGTTATTGGAAAGCTTTTAAATGTGACCATTCAAGACAAACAGAGTAGAAGGTAAGCAAAGTGGCATTTCATAGCTGCTATTTAAAATCACTTCTCTTCAAGCCTTCAAGTCATCCTGAATTCTGACACTTGACAACTTTTGGAGTTTGGGGGCACAATGCCTACGAATAGGCCCTCAGATCATTCCCACATCAGCAAACCTGGGGTGTTTATTTGCACCACATGGATCCTGACACCCCTGCTAGTGCTGGTGGCAGGTGAAGAGGCTGGGAATGCCTGGTGCTGAGGTGACCAGATTAAGAGAGAAAGAAGGACTGGGCTGTGAGGAGCCCCTTGCCCTCCTTGCCACCTGCAGCAGGTCACAGCTGCCAGTGCAGATGGGGTGTCACCTCAGGGAACCTGCCAGGGGCCACACGATGCTGGGACACTCGTCTGGGTCAGCTGATACAGCTGAGGGTGTGTTTGATGCCTGGTGGCACAGCCTGGCTCGGGGCTGGGCCCTGGGTCACCCTGTGTGCCACGTGAGTGACAAAGGGCACAGGGAAATGGGACCTCCTGCAGCCAGGAGGTTCACAACATTTCACTGCAGATCTTCAGCAGAGCAACCACAGCTAAATAAGGGTGGAAACACCCCATGTGCACGTGGGAATGTACAAAGGGTGGCAGCCAGAGATGGTGGCAGGTCCTGGCAGACACAGGCAGGTATTTATATCCCTGGGCTGGGGGAGGACTCCTGAGCAGGCTCCTCCTGCACTGTCTCTGACTAAAACATTCCTAAAGAAGGCACGGTAATTAGGCTATCACACACTATTATTTGTGAGGGGACGTGCTCATTCCTTACTAATGAACACCTTCACCATTCTCAGTGCTCTCATTTCCCATCAGTGCAGCCAAAGCCCGTCTGTTCCCCAACCTTTTTGTCACCCTTTATTTCAGTCTTACATGACTTCCAATGGTCTCTTGCACCATGAAATACACCAAGAACTCGTGAAGGGATTAAGATTAAATTACAGAATCCAGAGCCCGTTTTATTCACCTGGTGAGCAGTTGGAAGTCAGTCTGTCAGTGTCTGTCAGGGGTGTCAGGGGTGTCAGGGAAGCTGCTCTGGGTAATGCTGTGCCCAAAGAACAGCAGGTGTGCCAGGCTGGACGTGGGCTCCTCAACTGGGATCCCCTCCGATTGTCCTGGGACGTTTGGCCAGCCTCACAATCACTTCTTCTCTACCCCCTGTAATAAGTATGGATATGATTCATGCCAGTAGGGAAGCAAATGGTTTTATGGGACCCTCATAAGACAATAAAACCAACTGTTTTAAGGTCATGAATTTCCCTGAACCTTTACCAAGGGATACCTGAATTATAATGGGAAGTTATCAAGACACTCAATTGTACATGACCCCCAAATTCCCCTTGTCACCCCTTTATCAAGGAATACCTGAACTAGGATAGGGAATCTACCAGATAATGAATCCTAAAATTCCCCTTGTCACCCCTTTACGAAGGAATACCTGAATTATGGTGGGAAGTTATCAAGATACTAAATTGTAATGTAGAATGTAAAAATAATGCCTTAATGTAGTCATATAAGGAGAAGTATGTGTTTCTCACACCCTAGGTCATTGTGGGGTTACTCTAGGTCATTGGGGTTACTATAGGTCATTGGGGTTACTTGAGGTCAAACTTGCTCTCTG
>JAXCLP010000001.1:4480779-4493918 GCA_035584035.1 Lepidocolaptes lacrymiger | reverse complement strand
TACTTAAGAGAGATAAAATCAAGATGCACACATCTTTGGATCTTTTGTTAGCCATGCCCACCACCCCAGGGCAGGGCGTTGGCTCCAAACCTCTTTGGAAGGAATTCCAGATTCAGTTTGAAACTAACAGGGTGATCCCAGTGAAGGTGATCCCAGTGTAGGTGATCCCAGTGAAAGTGATGTCCCAGTGAGGGTGATCCCAGTGAGGGTGATCCCAGTGAGAGTGATCCCAGTGAAGGTGACCCCAGTGAAGGTGATGTCCCAGTGAGGGTGATCCCAGTGAAGGTGATCCCAGTGAGGGTGATCCCAGTGAGAGTGATCTGTGATCCTGTGAGCAACTCTCCAACCAAGCCTTGTTTCTGCTGCACATCACTTTGCTTTCCTCTCCTTCAAGGTTTTCCTGCTGTGAATTGGTCTGATGTTTATTGATTTAGAAATACATTCCTTTGTCAGGCCACTCAGAAAACAGAAATTGTCAAACCTCAGAAGTCCCCAGTATGGGTACCCTCTAGGAAGTTTTAAGTATACAAAACTTAAATATATATTTACTTTAGAGTACAATTCAGGTAGTTAAAATTGGCTTTCCAGTTCGAAATGAGCACCTGCTCTGTGATGTTAACATATGTTTCTCTGGAAGCTATCAAAGGGGAAGAAAAGCCTGGAAAACAGCACAGAGAGTTGTGCCTGATGGTTTTTGAAGCTGTTTTGGGACCAATTGAGAATAGACTTTCATCAATAAATCTGTCTCTGTTTTGACTGCAAGATGAAAAAAGTTTGCAGTTCCAAAGCTGAAAAGCACTTTCTCCACCCCCCGCCACTATTAAACATTTTTTGTCTCCTTGTGTTCATTGGTGACAGAAAAGGAGCTTTGTACATTGCATAAATTGGTTCCCATCAGAGATATTGTTGACTCCTGGACAGCAAAGTGGGCGTGCTGCAGAAAATGCTTAGTAAACATCAGTGTGGCAGCATGGAAAGAGTAAACACAGTTGCTGACTTGTTTTGTTTCAGTGTGTGGAGGGAAATGGGCCAAGAGAGCTTCAGGTAGCAGTTCGGATCTGGCTGGGAAGCGCTGCAGAGAGACTGTGCTATTTGCCAGCCTGCCAGGGAAATAAGGAAAACAATAATCTCCTGCAGGGTATATTGCTTTTGGGATTGAAGCATTCAGCCATACATCTGGCAAAGTAGCCTACTTCTTGGGATGCACTGTGGCCTTGGGCACGCCTTCTGTGAATTGCTCAGGCTTGTGGGTCAGCCCCTTGATCCTCCCCCTCTTGTGAGAGAGCCCAGATTTTAGAGAAATATATCCCAGAGAGATCAAGAAGCAAACTCTAGAAACATCTCCTGGGAAAAGATGGCCATCACTGCAGGAGTAGGGTAGCTGTATCCCGTGCCTGTGATCAGCAGGAGGTCACAGGAAGGCAAAGGTTTCTGCCACTGAGGTTATGAAAAATGTAAATCTGTCAGGAATGTGGCTGCTTGTTTTGCCAGAGATCTCCCTTGAGATGCAGATGTTACTTAACTAGAGGCAGAAAAACTGATTGGTTCAGTTTCAGAATCGTTGCTGTAAAACCTGAGTTAAGGGATTAAGGGATGAAATTAATGCAGTGGTTGTTCTGTGCGAGGCAGAATGATGAAAGGGAAGGAATCCCTGATTTAGAGGCTCTGGAAAGAGGGAATGCAAAGAATCAGGGCAGTGTGTGGTTGTGCTTTGTTGTTCATGTCAGTTTTTCACACCAAATACCTCACTGTACAAAAGTGTGCAGCCAGCACAGCTCTGGAGCAAACAGAAACCTGCCTTGGGAATTGAAGGAAAAGCAGAAAAGCCCCTTGTGCCAAAGAGAGTCATCTGTTCAAGTCTGGGGTTAAGAGGCTGTTTTATAGGGGAAAATATACCTGCCCTCAGTGGATTCTGGTCCTGTCAGGATCCCTGGCCACAGGGTTAAAATACCCCTTTGGCTGAATAAGCAGTGGGCAAAGGCAGTAAATAAACGGGCAGGTTTGGGAGCAGGATTTAGTCTCCAGTCTGATGCATTTTAGTGCTAACTCTGCAGGGCACCAGCTCTGCATTTGAAAGTCCCAAACCTTGCACAGGGGCCCTGTGTGTGAATAAATGTCTCAGGCAGCCAGGGAGACCTCATACCACACAAGTGTGCAGGCAATTCCTTAGCTGACCTTTAGTTTGTAGGGAACTGCACTTCACCTTAATGAAAAATCCCAGACCATTGTTCTGCAATGAGAAGAAAAGGCAGAGCCCTGAAGCTGCATTTGATTTCTACAATTCTGACCTCTCATCTGCTGTGTGTGGTTTTCAGAGTGCTGATTTTATGATATGTTGACCCCTCAGTTGCTAATGAATCCACTGGATGCCAGATATTTTGTTTTTCTTGTAGTGGTTTCTGAATTCACTTTATTTCCCAATTGTGCTTTAGAGATTAGACTACAGATTTGAGATTTAACTTTACTGCTAGTGGGAATGATTGAGGGATTGAGGGATTGAGGGAAAAGAGGAATAGCCTCAGATCAGAACAGAGAGTCCCTTTGGAAAACATTCTCAAGACTGTGTGTTCAGCACACTATGGCAGTTTAGAGTTGAACTAAAGGCATCAGAACCCCGACCAAGCTCCTGGGCTCAGTCTGGATTTGGGGGATTGTGATGTGCCCACTGCAGGTGGGGGCTGTGCATCTCTAGTGTTTGGGGTTTTTTTGGTTCCTTCACAGCAGGCTTTGTCTGGTGTCAGGAATGCTTTGATGACACGAAAATTCCAGACATAGTGAGATTCTAAGAAGGTATAAGAAACAGTAAGTCCCAAACCATGATTTCACAGGCCTTGAGCTGAGCTGTGGGTCTTGCTGGCTTTTGAATTCTTTTCTCTTTCAGTCCTTAGTGCTCCTTCCATGCCCCATTTGTTATGTCAGACTATTTGGGGTAGGGATGAATGTTCATTTGCCCCCCTACCAAGAGAGCTGGTAAGGAGCAGGAGCGTAAGAGCTGGTCCCCACTGCAGGTGTTGAGGACATGCTCTGTTCTGAGATCTGCAAACTGGAATTATAATGGTCAGGGTCTGCTTTCCTCCCCCTTCACCCTGTTAGGAAATGTGAATGGATACCTTATTCTGGCTTGTCATTTATGGCATTAATGTCAGCAGGACAAACTGTCCTTAATTCTGCCGTTAAGTCTGCAAGTCCCCAGGATATAAATGGTAAGAGCTCTGCACTGAGTCTGTTACCATAGAAAAGCAAACTGCTGCCTGTTCCTGTACTGGGTTGCATCCCCACTCTCACAGTCACAGCTCTGTTAATCTGCTGTCTGTGATTTGCTGCTTGTTGATCAGAAATGAGTGCCTATCAGGAGACTCCTAGTAATGTTTGTTTATTTTTTCCTTGTGCTTCATTCTCTGATTAGAAGAATAAAAAAACACATGCCAGGTAAGCCCAGACTACCCATTCCACATTGCATCTCTTCCCACTGCAGCTAATCTACAGGTTGGGAAGTGCTGGGGTGTTTCAGCTCCATGTGTTCTAAATGGCCTTCAGGTGGGATCAGATTTGCTGCAGAATTCCAGCCTCTGAAGCCTCTCTCCATCCCTGGCATTTCTCTGTTCTTGTTTTTGGAGTAGCTGTTGTCTGTTTTGCTTTGTGATCTGCGGTGGAGAGGGGTCTGTAGCTCCAGATTTCAATTCCCAGAAATGGTGTTTTATTTGCTGGCTAAAAGGAGGCAGCTGATTTTCTTGATACCAGGTGGTTTATTCACTTTTGTTTCTTTTCTTTGTTTGTTTGTAAACTGTTTCAATGTATTGGGTTTTGTCCTGGAGAGATAAGCACTGCAAACTCTCCAAGGGCTACAGAGAAAGGGATAATTCTAAAGAAATACTTAATAATAGCAAGGAGTCAGTGCCCTGTGTCTAAACACAAGAACCAATCAGCAGCTCTCCCAGTACGAGCAAAGTGTATTACCTTGTCTTTATTCTTCTGCAAAGATGGATCTTTTTAGAATTTATTACTGACAAATGCCTGGGAGATGAACCTGTTTGGTTATTGGTAATTTATAATGATAATATAATCTTCTCTGTGTAATGCTGCCTTGCCCAGAGGAAATGAGAACAGCTCTAGCATGAGGAAACCCCATTGCTGTGGGTGACAGCAGTCTTTGCCACATTTCTGGAGCAGGGGTGCTGAGCACTCCCTTTTCCAGCTGGCAAATAAAGTCACAAAGCCAGTTTTACTTCCTTTTTTTTCTTTTTTTAATTTTTTTTAATGGGCTCCTTTGATTTCCTTGAGGTCGGTACACAAAATCAACACATTCTGCATTAGCATGACATGATGTAACCACAGTCCCTTCAGAGCTCCTGGGTAACCTCAGCACCCTGAATATCCTCTCCTTCCCAGCCCCATCTCTCCTGCTTAGTGGTGGTTTCAGCTCAGGGTATTAACATCTGAAATATGGCTTTCTGCAAAGTCTCAGGAAACAGTGTGAATGAATAGAATTAGAGAAGACAGCACCTAAGTCTTGTTATTCTTTTGTAGCTGAGGAAAATGTCTGAAATATTCAGGTAGCTGGATGTGCAGAAATGTGGTAACATTTATCACAAAGCCTACAGTGTAGTTTACTTCTTATTTCATTTGCTGCCACTGTTGGACCTGTCCTTGGATGGTTTCTTATATGCTTGGGTTTTTTTCTTATATGGCTTTTTTGGTTTTTTTTCTTATATGCAATTTAATTAATGGTCTGATACTTTGATATATGTAGGATGTTGGGACAAGGGAACTTAACCAGACTAGCTCAGGCACTCATATTATCTCCCCCTGGAATAAATTCAGTTTCTGGATTTACCTTGTCCTGGAACTGCACCCTGGGCATACCCAAAATCTGCTGGAAGCCCTGTCTGACTGTCCCTGGCTCAGGCCACAAGTGATCTTCCCCAGGTTTGCTGAACAGGAAAGGATTGGACTGGGAACAGCTGAATGAGGTGGAGAATTGGGTTGAAAGCCTTTGATCTAGGCCACCAAATTTAATCTGACACTGTTAAAGTTTTATGGGTGGTTGGGAAGGGATTTTTTAATTTTTTTTCCCCCTTTTCTTATTTTTTAAGTCACAGGCAGATAGCTGTTCAAATGGAAAACCCAGTGGGAATTAGCTGTCAATTGGTAACCTCCATGCAACCTCCTCAAATCTCTGGTTTTCTAAATAAAGAAAAATAAACAGCTGCTGTCAGTTTGGATAACGACTGACCTTACTGATGGCTTGAAAAAGATAAATTTGATGTCTAAAAAGATGTGCCCCCAGTATTGCCCAGTTTTAAGCCCACAAGAAATCTTACCCTCTTTTGCAGCTGGCATGCACAACTTATTGTTTAAGCAACATTTTGTTAATTAAATGTTTTGCAATTCAACCTGCTATTGAATAGGCAGGGCAGGCTAAATGAGATAAAGATAAAATTGGGGTTGGTGGAAGGAGACTGGATCTTAGACATGCACATACCTTGTAAATTCAGCATGCATTAAATAGCTGCAGACCTTGGTTAAAAGGGAAAAGAAAAAATAGGAAGGGGGGAAAGATTGTTGGTATTTCCAAATATTATTGGGGAATATTGAAACAAGACTTCATTTTTAGTTTGGACTGTGATATTGTTCTGTCCCAAAGCAGTTCTGCATGTGCACCCAAAATGCTTGCAGGTCCCAGAGACAGGAGGGATGGGAATGCTTGGGAAGAGAGTGCAACAGCCAGTTAACAAAAGAGCTTGGGCTGGACAGCAAATGATTCTGAGCAGATACACACATACATATAAAGCAAGATTAATTTAGAGACCTTTGTCATTAAAGCAGATTTTTGTATGGTTTTGTGTGGGATTTAAGGGGGATTAAATGTTTGACATCACTTTGCCTGCACAGACTATGTGGAAGAGGTTACTGAGCGGGTGCTGGAGAATTCAGAGTGCTGAAGGAGTGGAAGCAATGGCTCAGACTGCAGCCTGGCCAAACAAACTGCTCTGCCCATTCCATTTCTGAAAACAAGGTGCTTCTCTTTTGACAGCAGGTGCTGCAGGGATGTAGAGCTGAAGAATATTTTATTTATGACTTGCCAAAATTGGAGGGGAGCTCGGCGAGGACACCAGAACTGGGATGCCCCTGTCTGCTCACCTCAGTGATGCCTTGCTCCACCTGCACCTTTTGTATGCTATGCTGTTTCTAACCAGTAAAACCACCAAAAATAAGAAGTCAGCAAGGTGGATTGGGTGATCAGGTGCATTTCTCTTTTGGAAGAGATGGTCCTGGCCATGAAACTGCTGTTGCTCACCTGCCTATGGCCCACAGCGACACTCCACAGTTCTCCCAGTCAGCACCAGCATCCCCATCGTCACCAACACCTGTCCTTCTCCAGGAAGCACCCCAGGTAAGCACTGTACCTCATCTGTCAGCACCAACTGTCCTTCTCCAGGAAGCACCCCAGGTAAGCACTGTACTTCATCTGTCACCAACACCTGTCCTTCTCCAGGAAGCACCCCAGGTAAGCACTGTACTTCATCTGTCACCAACACCTGTCCTTCTCCAGGAAGCACCCCAGGTAAGCACTGTACTTCATCTGTCAGTGTTCAGCCTCGTGCTGTCACACACCCCTCACTGCACCCTTCTTGTCCCCTGCCCTCTTTTGCTGTGGCTGGATTTACAGGATACCTAATACTGACAGTGTTCCCAAAACAGAAATGGGGAAATATTAATTTCTCATAACCAGACATTTCCTACTGTGATTTCATGAATGTTCCATATATATATATATATATATATATATATATACACTCACACTCACACACAGCTCTTTTATCTTGTGTGATACAAGGCTACTATCATGACACCAGCCTACTATCGTGATGTACCAAGTATTATTGCCCTCTCTCCCATTGCAGGAAGCAGAAATGCCTTCCAAAGTGCTCTGCCAATGTTATCAAGTGACTTCCATTGCCTAAACAGCAGAGTAGTTACACTATAAAGATACAGAGGACATTTTTAGGGCACTAAATGAAGTGAATTATACTGCATTTGCAGTGATGACAGAGTGTGTTCCCTTTCTGGAATTTACTTGTGCTTTTATACACTGAAAAATGTCTCTGTTCCTGCTTTTTCCAATCGAGGAACTGCCTGGAAATGAATAATGATACAGAGGTTTTTACATGTAAGTTTCTGTGCAAAATGTCAGTGCTTTCCCCCCACAAATGCAATTTCACATCTGCCATGGGAGGTCTCTCAGTGCATTTCCAGATGAATCTAATAGTATGGGAACAGACCAGTGACTGCCAGTGATAACCCAAGAAAAATTTCCCTTTGCTGGGAATAAGTAGCTCCATGTAAGGAAGGAGAAGGGACACAACTGTTAGGTCTTTCAATGTGCTTGACTGCCTACTAAAATGAGCAGGGGAGCTCATGGTTTATTTGTACAGTGTCACACACTGAGGAAAAATAACGTGAGTGGACTCCTCTGATGGGTTTAAGTTGTTTTTTTCCCTCAAGTTGCATGCCTTGTAGCAGGGGTACAGCTGTTACCTTCCTGTATCACCTCTGATGTGAGAATCCAGCTGTGAAATATCTCTGAAACACTACATGTCTTGATAAAATGATGATTTTGAGCAATGCAAGGTACCAGATTACCCAGCAGAGGTGCCTGGAGATGCTCTGTCACTCAGGACTTCTGGGCTTCCATTTCAAGGCAGAGGTTCGAGCTTGGTCTAAGCCAAAAGCTCATGAAAAGAATGGCAATTCAGCTGTTTCAAACTCACTGGCAGCTTTTTGAGTGAGTGCTGGGGCACAATTATTTGTAATAACAAAGGCAAATAAACAGAACTAGCCCTAGTATCAACAGGAGGTTTAATCTGGTGCTTTGCTTGCCTCAGGAAGCAGTTAAAAATCAAATGGAAGCAGAATAAATGCTCTGTTATTGCTTATGGTAGTGGCAAGGAAGGTGTGTTTTAAGCTCAGCTGAGACACTTTTGTCTGTGCTGAAAGGGAAGCCTTTGCTCCTCTTGTTCCCATTTATCCTATTCTGCAATAGCTGAGAGCTCCATCACTGACATTAAAAACCACAAAGCAGAGAGAAACCTGGTGGGAGGAGACAGCAATTTTGAGGCTGGACATGCTCCTGCCACAGGCCAGCAGCACCAGCACTGGCACAGTGTCCTCTCCATCCTCACAGATCTGCTCTAACACATCTAAATGGATCCATGGGACGAGGCTGTGAGACAGGCAGGGTGCCCACAGAAGAGGGAGGACAGGAGCAGGGAGCACTGCCAGCCCTGCCTTCTGCTCTGGTGCTGCCTGGGCTGGCAGTGTTCTGTACACAGGGCATGCCTTGGCATCCCACATCTTCCATTTCCCAAGGCCTGGGAAGAAGAGTGCAGGATCTGAGCCACAGAGGAGCCATCCCAAAGCTTAGCAGCTGCAAATCAGCTTTGCTCTGCAGAGCATCCAAATGGGTTTCATTTCCCTTTGTTTCACTCTCTGGTTTTGTTCTAAAGGCAGAATTATCCTCCAGCACATGGCAACAGGGTCTGCCTTTCCCCCAGCCTCCTTTTCTTTCGGGGGAAAAGTCTTTCAGGCAGCACTGGGGTTATTGGGGACACAGCTGACAGATGGCCTTGCTTAAATGGGTGGCCTTTTAAAAAGAATCCCATGTGAAAATGTTACTTAACCTACAAGTTCCACTGTTTTAATAGAGTAACCCAATTCTCCCTCCAAAGCTATTTGTCTGCATTCTCCTGTAAAGAAGATTTTAAAGCATTAACCAAAAGTACATGAGGAAGCGATTATTCTCCTGGTCCATTTCCTACAGCGGAGAACAAAACAAAACATTGGATTGTTAAAATATTAGGCTTTTTGACAGTGCACGTTGCTGATGTTACTGAACACTTAGCAATGCATTTCTAAGTATGTGAGAGACAGAGCTATACAACTTGGATTCTTATGTTTATCTGGGCTTCAATATTTGGTAAATTTGTTAAAATATTTAAATGATCACACTGCTGTATAACCCCACAGACTCTTCTGGGAATAAGATTTCTGTAACTTCTACCTTTTGGATACCTTTGATTTAGTAGCAGCTCGAGTATCTTGGGGACACAGCACTGGAAAGAAACATGGCCATGAAACCATCTACTCTTTTCATAAAAGGGTCCTTAATAATATTCTTTTCATAAACTTACCTAGTTTCATTTTGAATATAACAGGATGGTTTTTTCCCTACCACTTTTCTCTGGTCTCCTACCAAGAACTTTTACCCTATCTTGCACTAAAACAGAAGAGCAGCCACAAAGGATCTTACCAAATGTAACAAGGACTGGTAAGCACAAGTTTGCAAGGATGAGGACAGGGTAAACAAATAAGATATTTCCCCCTGGTACTCCCTCCAGTATCAAGTCACCAAATTTCCCTCAGGCCCATCCTGTAATTTCTGTAGATTTATTGATCTTCAGTGGAATTCTTTCCCATGAATTTGTCCGATTGCTCCCTGAGCCAGCATAAGGTGTTGATAAGGTGGTAAGTTAAAGACAACCAGCTGGGATAGTAACCACATCCATCCCATGAGTGCCACTGCCTGTGGAACTGCACTGGAGGCATTAAGGGATTAAATGCTTTGACCAAAAATGATCCCAGTACCCTTGAGCAGACCTCTGACCTTTCATTTGCTAATGGTAATCAAGGTTACACAGGAGCAGCTAAATTTGTCTTTAAAAGCCTGACACATCTTTGCCCACTGTTAAATGTGAATTAGTTGCTGTGGTGGTGTAGGCAGTGACCCAATCAAGTGGTATTGATCATTGCCCACATCTATTCTGATGCCAAGACATCAGAGTTCACCCAGGGAGGTAAATTCCCTTTCCTTAAGTACATCTTCACTGATCTCAGGAAGCTTTTGTGAGACCTAGGCTGGTTAGAGCTGTCCCTCCTGCTTTGTAATGGAATTGGTGCCATGGGAATGGAGCAGGCTGGAAAACATCTGCTGAGGATTTCACAGTGCTGGAGGGCTGATCAATAGTCAGATACTGGTCTGAGATTTATCTGGAGTAAACAAACACAAACACTCCCTTTCAATCATCAGTTAAATGACTGCAGTGCTGCAGTGAGGACAATTTAATACTGTAACTCCTTGCCAAGGAGCAACATCTGGAATCCAGATGCTGATGTTAGAGGAATATCTGCTGGAGAACACTTCTTATCCCTGGCTTGGGGAAGCAGGCAAAAGGAGAAAAAATGGGAAGCAGAAGTGCATTAGTTTTTAATTATCTTAGAAATTTTAAAGGATTTTCCTAAGTTTTGGTGCCTTTACAGGTGGAATGTTTTCACTGTCCAGGAGTTTCATTCCAAGTACCATAAGCATGTATCTCTGCGTGTAATCCCGTTTGCCTTCACTGAAAAGGTTTCTATTCTGCCAAAGGAAGGGATTGAAGAGAAGATGTAGCATGTTTGCAATAAAGGTGCTCTTCTGTCTCCTGCAAGATCTTGTCTAGCTTGAGCAACCACTTCTGGTAGCAGCTAGAAATGATTAGAGAATTATTTCTATTCAGAACCATATATAAAACATCAGCTGTTCAAGTAAGTGGGCACAAAAGATGCTTTTCATACAGGCAGCATTTCTGTTTATTTTGTCCTCATCTGGGAAAATAGAAGGGATATCAAAATCCCTGAACACCTCAATGGCTTATAAAGTAGAAAACTCCTGCCGTGGTGGCTTATGTTTTACCCCTCATGGGCAGGGGAAGTCTTCCTTGATTCTAGGATGAAGCTGTGATAGATGAATCTTAGTGCCAGGCTTCTTCTTCCAGTGCAATCATCAGAGCATCAAAGAGACCTCTTTGCTGGTGCATCTGATGACAAATAACCCGCTGCTTCCAAACTGTATTAGCTGTGCCATGGTGTTCTGAGCACAATTCATCATTTCCTCTCACCCTGCTTCCCAAGCAGCAGAGTTTCCCTGTTTGTTGCACAGCACTGCAGGTGTTCAGCTCTGCTGCCCCCTCTGCTCTGACACAGGCTTGTTCTGTGCTGGTTTTCATTCCCTGAAGCACAGGGTTTCTTTTTAGCATCCATTTGATTTTTGTACTTAGGGAACTGAAGTCTGTATTTGGAATGCCTGATGGGCCTTCTGATTGCCTTGGGAATTTGATTCAGCCAACACTGCCACAGACATTCTAGGGTGATTTGTCCTAACCCAAGGGTTCTGAGTAGCCCAGCAGCCACCTGTGTTCCTGCTATTTAAAAGTAATTTCTTGGGCTTCATTCTCAAGAAAAAAAGGAGGAAAGGACAAAAATACCTTGCCTTAATCAGTGTTTGACTGCAGGGCCAATCTTCAGAACAGATTTCTGTCAGTCAGTCCAAAGGAAGAACTGGAGTTGCTGGCAGCAAAGTCCCAGTTTATCACAGAAAGCATGAAAGAAACTGTGTCCAGGGAGAGCCCCTTGCCTGTGGCAAAGCAGTTGTAGTTCAGTTATTCCTACAAAGAAATGTGTTCCTCATGGACTTGGGCACCCTCATCCCTCATTTCCCCAACCTCTCCCAATCTATCTCTCTCCAACTTTATTAGCACAGTTGTTACCCTTATCATGCCAGGTTCAGCTGTGCAGTATTCCTGAGTCCCTACTTCTTTTAACCAGCCCTCTGAACATCAGGCATTCAAAAAATAAATTTCTTACTTTTTTCTTTTTTTTTAAACATAGCAAACGAGAGATTAAGATGAGGAAACTTGACAGCACGAAGGTCCGGCCCCTGAAATCTGAGCAGCTGCTTCACATAGAGGAGCACGACTTTGCCCTGAGACCTGGCTTTGGAGGTAAGCAGCACACCCTCCCCTCTCTGGGAGTTCCCCTGAACCCTCTCCAGCAGTGCCACTTCAAATGGAATGGCAGATGGAATGGCAGAGCATCTCTTCTCTTGTATTTGAGGAAATAAAGATAAGAAGAAACCTAAAAACACTTGAAGGCAAGGGACTTTTCTGTGTTTAGTATATCAATAGAAGAGGTTTGTCCTTGTCAAGCTGTGTTCTTTGCAGAACTAATTAAAAAAATATTATTAGAGTAAGATTCTTTGAGAGCAGTGATTAAGCTGTAAGCTGCATTGTCTAGTAGCAATTAGCAAATTACTTAGTCATCAGATTTGTTGGAGAGATTGAAGTGAGCCATCAGTTCCTAAATCTGTTTGCTCTGTGCAAAATTAAAAACTACCCACTGGCCTTCATTTTATTACCATGTTGTTGGGCCCTATGATGATTATTTCTTCCCTTAACTAAATTGAATCTGGATAAAGGAAAGATTTAATGGGATGTTCACAGTTTAGATTCAGTTCTGACTCTCCTTCATGAAAGGGAAAATGAGAAAGCTGCCCCTCTAATAAGCTTTGTCTGAGCCTTTGCATCACCAGTCCTGTTTTCATGATTCATGCAAATAGACTGAACTGCTCTGCATTATGAAGCCAAAATAAACCGTGAGGACCAATAATCAGTTGTGTAGACAAAGATGACTCTGGAGCTGTTCCTGTTCACAGCAGCTGGGGTTTGGGGCTTGACAAGCATGCCAGGAGGGGTAGGAAGAGCCTCTCTGCATAAACTGGGAGAATGGGAAAGGGTTCCCTGTTACCAGAGAAATGATGTCTTGTCAGAGAGCACAAATCTTGCCTGATGTTGAACAGTAGTTGAGATACAGTCTGTTTCTTGGCAACAGAAGTTCAAATTACCTCCTGCCTGATACCTGTCTAGTCTAATATCTGCTAGTCTGGACCTCTTCTTGTTAGCACCTGCTTTGCCACACAAGGAATTTACATTTTTGAGAGTGTCATCTCAGAAAGAAGTAGCATTGCCATGAAAGCAGACAGAGGTTTGGGGTGCACTTTATTTCTGGATCATCCCAGGAAGCAATACTTCTGATGCACATAAAAGCAGCTTTGAGAATACACCCTGTGGTCTGGCAGTTCTAATTTTCCAGGGGCACTGAGGGTTTTTTACACCCAGAAAATCTGTCCCAGGCTTTTTCCCCGTGTCCTTTTATCTCCAGATGACTAGTCATGGAGCCCATTCAATTCCTCTTGAAGCCAGCTGTGGTTTCTCCACTGACTCCACTGCAGAGGCCTCTCACTATCACATTGCCAGGGGTGTGATTTG
>JAXCLP010000001.1:4460647-4480679 GCA_035584035.1 Lepidocolaptes lacrymiger | reverse complement strand
GGGTGTGATTTGAGCTGCACTCCTGCCTCTCAGAACTAGCTGTCAGCAGGAGAGCACAGCAGCCTCTCCTCTGCCATCCCCATGCCACGCTGCCAGGGGAGGGAGGCACCTCTTCCCAGCCACATCCAGCAGCTCTCACACCTCCTCTGGAATGCTTATGTGCACTCTCCTGGACTAAACCAGATCCATCAGCATGTTCACAGCACAGAGGGTAAAGAGTCACAGTGAAACGAATGGCAATCCCCAATTTATATTCTGTTGTTTCTGGTTTAGCATTGCCACAAGAGGCAGGTGTGTAGGGCAGTAGCAGAGAGTTAATGCACAAGTGTCATCTCATCAGGGGACAGACACACAACTGAAACCTGGATCTGAATAACATACTCAGCATTATTTTGTGGGAGCAGAGACAGGGCATGGGTTTCTCAGAGGAATGCTGATGATTTAGAGTGCACAGAAGGGAACTTTCCTGGAGGAGAAGGTGAAATCAGAGGTGTCCCTGCCACAGCAGTTACAAATAGCCCTGAGCTGCAGAAGGACTTACAGCACTGTGGCTTGATGTATTTAAAGCAGGGGAAATTTTGGGTTTGTTTCCATCAAATCCAATGAAGCATCTCAGTACTGTGAGTCATGAAGGGCTTGTACCTGTCCCATGCCACACTGCATGAGTTATTCAGCTCAGACAATGCATCAGTTCACAATAGAGGGGGAAAAAAAACAGGTCAAAGAAGCTGGATGAAAACCAAGAATCTATTCTTTCCCTTTAGAAAAGGGACACTTTTCCCCCTCTCCTATACCCCATTGGGATTTTCTGGGTATATCAGGGAGTTGGAATGACAGATTTTGTTAGTCTGGCTCCATTGTGCCCCTTTTCCTCAGAAGGTCAATCATCCTTTGCACCAGTTTAGGAGAAAAAGCAGCTGGAAAATTCATGCTGTTTTAAACCTGCTGGAGATTCCTCAGTTCAGAGAACTCTTAACTCTAAATCTGCCTTGTTTGATTTCATTTAGCCCCACACATCCAGTGTAAATGAGGCAGATTAAAGGACCCAGAGTTTTTAGTATTTATCACTGAGTTCCAAATGAAAAGCAGGGCACAGCTGTATTTGATTTGTAAACTGAGCAAACATGCAGGGGTTAAAACCTGAGGGAAAAGGATGTGGAGCTGTTGGATACTGATGCTGGAGATGATTGTGCCTTTGCTCACATGGCTGGCTGCTTTCTCAGGAAGGTGCAGCATTGATCTGTGCAGGTAAGAGACCTTTTTTGTTTTACCAAATGGACACAACTCTGCAGTCATTCTGTCAGTCTATCCTGCCATTCTTCTGTCAGTTGCAATGCCATTCCAGCTGCACAATCAGAATCTGACTCTCTGACTGCAGATTTTAAAATTTCGTCCTCCTTTGTCCATGTGTTAGCAGATCAGAGCCTGAGAACTGCATGGAGATGAAGCACAGCCAGCAAGCTGCTTGCACACTGTTCTGCTCTTGGGCTCTAGAAATGTCCCTCTGGCTGCAGGGCATGAGGCAGGGAGGTTGAGTGGAGCAAACCAGCAATTCAGGACACCTAAAGGCTCTTAAAATCTTAAATTTGACTTGCTCCCCCAGCCAGGCTCTTCAGTTGTTGGTGGAAGGGGTGTAGTGTTGGTGGGCTTTTGCTTTCCTGGTTTTGTTGTTGTTGTTTGCTTGTTGCCTCCTGTGTAAGGCCACGGGGCAGCATTGTCTGGAAGCCTCCAGTGGCTGGATCCCTGCTGCTGCAAACAGATGTGGGCAGCAGAATGATTTAACTCCACCAGACACTGGATTAGGAGTGTGGATATTTCCTTTGCTCTCACAGCTTTACCAGCTGCACCAGTGAACACTGGGGGAGTTTTGTTCAGACCCTGCTGCTTCCAGGGGCACTGCCAAAGGCAGGAGATGGCAATGTCAGGGGTTTGCCAGGCCTGGTAAGGCTGCCTGTCTGCATAGGCTGCCAAAACTGCTCAGAAAAGAATCCTTAGAAATGCTTTAAAGTTAATTTCCTTTCTACTATACATCTATTTATCTAGATCCTTTTATAGCTGGACTGCCTTATTTCAAAGTACTGGTAGAAGTAATTGATCTGAGCTCTTGGTTTCCTGAGTTCTGCCTCCACTTACTAAAAATTAATATTGCCATTAAAAAAAGATCATAGACTGTCCTATAGAGGAGGTCATTCTTTTATTCCTCCATGCATTGGGTTTCCTGACAGTAAAATCCTTCCATTCATTCTCTGAGCTATTTTGCATTTTAAAGGTTATGGAACCACATGGCCATAATCACTGTGTACATGCAAGTTCTCAGTGTGTGTATATATATATACATATAAATATGGCAACTTTAGTTTTCTTTTATATTGTGTCTTAAGGACCTGTAGTTTCCTATGCTAGCCATGTGTTAATTAAACTTTTAAAATTTATTATCCCTGCTCTGTCAATCAGCACAGAGGGTAATAACATTAGCAAGTATTAGAAATGATGGAAAAGAATTTAGCAACATTTAGCTGGTCAAGAGGTAACAATTTGCAACCCAAAGTGTAAATAAGCATCATCTTAATTCTGAATTTTCAGAGGATCCCACTAAATCACTCCCCTTTAAGCTTCCTCCCTCCCTCCTCAAAATAAATTAGCAACATTTACATTCATAGGAAGGCAAATGGAAGGAAAAGGGAAAAAAAATATGGCCCAGTGTATGTTCAGAAAGTGCTGCAATTCTGGCAGCTCTTTGCCACCAAGTTGTCTTCTTTTTTGCACCACACTCTCCCTGAGAGGTGAAAAATATCCTCTCACCATGGGGAACACTCACACTGATGAAAGTGGAATGGGTTTTTATCATCTCTTACTGGAAGGAATAGCTGGAGTCCAGGACAGGAAGGAAATATTTTGGTTATTTTCAAGACCTCTAACTGGAGGTTTTTTTTCTTTTAAATTGAGAAAAACCTCCAGAACACTGCTAGTTCTTCCATTCCAAGAGCTAATAGCAGTCCACCTTCATTTCTCACCTAAATAAAGAAGAAACAGAACAGTAACAAGAAGAAAACCCCCTTGCAGTAATTCTCCTGTTTCTGTCATTGCCAGAGGAATGTGGGTTTCTGGGGGCTTTGGGGTTTCCCCCCACATAAACAGTTAAAAGTCACTGGGACACAGAGGCTGCTTGTTGTAAATCCAGCATTTATCTCATGGAACTTCAGGTGCAATCTCTTGTGTGCTCAAAGGTCTATTATAAAAATCCTGTAGAATTCACTAAACCAGTCATTATTACTGTAGAAATTGATCCTAAAAACGCTAAAGGGATATCCTTTTTACATAATAGCCCCTCTAAAAAGGGCATTACAGAATTTGCCTGATGTACTATCTGTTAAAAATATTCCATGCTCGTCAAGGAATTCTTTTGCAATGTTTAAAGCTTTAAAATAAAAGATGGGAAATGGCTTGTGTGAAGATAAACCCATCTGAAAACAATGCTGGGGTTTTTTTCTGCTGAGGAGTAATTATCTTGAAAATCTGCAGAGCCTCCATTGTGAAATCACTAATCCCTCTAAAATAATGATTTCCAGTGACTCTCCAGAAGCAACTGAAGCTGCTCAATTTAATAACAAAATCCTCTCTGCCATCCCCAGTCTTGTCACACTGGGAAATAAACCCCACAGCTTTGCTCTGGTTACTTCTTTTAAAGTGAATTTGATGCTGTTGGCTGGGGGTCAGCCAGAAACTGAAATTCTCAGTACAGCAGAAATATTCTATTTCACAGTCCTACCATTTCTACGAATCAGGGATAAATTTAATTGTAACTTCCTTTTTTTTTCTTTTGTTTTAATTCACTTTAGAACAGTTCACTGTATTTCTCCTGGCTGGAGGTTTTGATCATTTTTATGCTATTTTTGTCCCCACTGACTTGCTTTTCTAATAGTTGCCAATGCAGGGCAAGTTCCCTTTCAGAGAATCAAATGGCCCTGTGTGTATTTATGTACAAGTGGCCCTTTGCTTTGTGTGATGCAACCAACATAATCACAAGCTGCCACTGACTTCTAGTTCTGTGATCAGTTCATTTAGATCTACCCAGGGGAGGTGAATTATTGAATGAAATTGTGCCCACGCTGGAATAATGCTTGTTTGGTAAGCAATTGTCTGCAATGTTTGAAATTCCAAGTAATATCAGGACTGCCATGGTCACACTTGGAGCAGCTGTCACTAAGAAAAGCCTTTTCCTCCCTACACGTGGCACATGGCTTAGGAAATCAGTCATCTTAGCCTGGGACATGATTTGTGGGCAGCTCCTTGTCTGCTTGAAGGATGTTCATTGTAGACATTCAACTTGATTTGCTTTAGATTTGTGCCTGGCTCAGAAACTGGTGAAACTTTTTTTTTTCTTAAATTGAGAGCTGCTCCACTCTCCTCCTGTTCCCCTGTGTAATTCAGCATTAATTGTTTGTGTGAGTGCCATTAGGGAATGATGTTCACATCAGGGATCAATCCACAGTGACTTCTGCTTAGGCTAAACCCACCTTTAGTTTACAGGGCAGTGTAGATTTCAGTGGAACACAGAGCAGGTGACTCCACTCACATTACAACCAGTATTTGGTACAAGTTGGTGTTTTGTGTAAGTAAACTAGTTGTGTGTTCCGATCAAAAGAAGACAAGAATTGGTAAAACTTACAAGAAGCATGAACATTTTTACCAGCTTGAGTGAGGAAGCCTGTACACTGATGCTTGTGCCACAACCTCCAGGGCAGATGTGTCCTGCTGTCTCTGTTCTCCCAAAGAAGCAGCATTTTCTGAAGTGCTGGCTGGTGTTTCACTGATAAACTGGTTTATCTTCACTGCCTGCAGTCCTGAGTCTGGTTTTGGACTTTGGCCACTGAGTGATGCATTCCTCTCAAAGGCAAACCTGATTTCCAAGCCTCCCAGCACAGCTCTTGTCAGAGCCTAAGTATGTCCTGCTGCACCCTGCGAGCTCTCAACACATCTTATCCTGCTTTCCCATGCACAATGCATTCTTCCTGGGTTCTGGGCAGGGTCAAACTCTCCCTGAAAAATACAAGTCAAATCAAGGGATTATACCCCTGAAATAGCTCAAGATCTCTGCTGGTAAGAACTGGAGGCAGCTGTAATCCTTGAAGGCTGCTATTTTAAGGATAATTCCAAAAAGAGACACAGTATTATGGCTGGGGATCATGAGAGTGATGTTTCTGCACTATTTGGACTTGACACTGCTAAAAGGGAAAGACAGGAAAAGAAGAAGGACTAATTAGAAAAGCTGCTATTAGACTTCCTTCCATTTGTGTTTTTACCAGGGTATTTGAAATCTGTACTTAAAAATGTTTTAACTGACTGGTTTTTACAAGGGTCATTGGAATCTTGTGTACAATAATTACTACTGATTGTCCTGCCAAATGCAGAATATGCTTGGGGGTTGGTGTGTAATGTATACACTCATACATACTGCCCTCTGCCTCCTCTGTCAGGAAATGATAATTCATGGAATGATGTGCTTGCTGAAAATTGCACAGGTACATAACCCATGGGGAACTAGATCCACTGGAAAGAGTGGAAATAGTCTCATGTTTGGCTGTCATTTTTAACTGCTGTGTAGTCCCTTTATTCCAAATATGCAAACATTTTTATAACTTGTTTCTTCAGATCCCACTGTGTTACACACAGCCTTTTTTGGTGGCCTGAAATAGTGGGGTGGTGTCTAAAATAAAGATAATAAGAGATGTAATAGATATGTGTTTACAAGTGTGGGAATAAGCACTGGAACTGGTATGAAAGCTTTGCAATCTCTGATGTATTTCATATATTTACTCAGCTTTTCCCTCTGCTGGTTCTCAGTAGCACTCCAAGGAGTTCCTTCTCTTTGGCACCACAAGGATGCTGCCATTGCTGTCCAACCTGCAGTGCCAATAGCAGCTAGGCTGGCTGCAAAAAGATCACTAAAGCTTTTGTACTTATTTTTACAACTGAATTTACTTTGTTGCCATGGACTTTCTCACTCAGAGTCCTAAGCTGGATGGACTGTAGTGGATGTTGGGATGGGGTGCTCTCTGTATGTTGCTAATACAGTCTTCCCTTTAAAAATGCAGATTTCTGCTCCTCATCACTCCTTCTGTTCCATTGCAGGGTCACCAATCCCTGTGGGCATCGATGTGCAGGTGGAAAGCATTGACAGCATCTCTGAGGTTGACATGGTAAGTTGATGGGTAGAATCAGAGCGAAGGAGTTCAGCCAAAATTCAAGGTCTCAGAAGTTAAAGAAAGCAAAGCCTTCAAGAGCACAGCCTTGCCCTGAAGCATGCAGGTCATTCTCACTGAAACTGTAAGGGCTGAATTTCCCCCTGGGCCAGAGGAACAGCTCAGAGTGGACAGTGCTCTGACTGCAAAATGCCAACCACTCACTGGACCCCTGGGCTTCCACATTATCCTTCCTCTGCATAGTGGCTGAGGAGGCTTCATGTCCTTTGCTTCCTTTGCTTAGGAGATCTGAATAGTCCCATAATTTGTGGCATGAGTGGAGCTGTGCCCATAACAAAAGGAAACAGAAAAACCAGTCCCAAAAATGGTGCTAGGAAGAAACAGCCCTCACTGCAGTCAAGGATCTGTAGCACTGGAAAGGCTGCTCATTGCTCTGCCAAATTTGTCACTAATAATGTCACCTGGCCTTTAGTGCCATGTTGTTCCATCCTAGAAGAGCAGGGCTTGTTAAGTTTGCAAAGAGATCTCCTGTACAATCCTCCTTTCACAGGGAGTGCAGCTCTAGTGGTGGGGGCTGCATTTGCAGTGGGGTCTGCCAGAATGGATCCCTGCACTCCTTGGCAAACCTGCCCCAAGCATAAAATCATATTGCAGGGGAAGAGCTGAGTGTCTTCCCTGGGTTCTTATGAGAAGCAATTGTTCTACTGAGATAAATGAGTCTGCCTAATAATGCAAGAGTTACAGAGGTGAGCACACAGCAGTCAGGCTGTGCAGGAGCTCAGACTGGGTTTGCAGATCCTCTCTTTCCACATATATGTTTGGTGTTTCTCTAAATAGGGTGATAAAATATTTGTAACAATCTTTTATATTAAAAAATTAATTCTTGTAAAATCTAATGGCTTACTCCAGGGAATTCATCATATTGTTTCTTTATGATACACTGAATTCATAAATGTAACTAAAGCAAGTGTTTCTTCTTTTATTTTTACCGAAACGAAGGACTTTACAATGACTTTGTATCTCAGACATTACTGGAAGGACGAGAGACTCTCATTTCGCAGCAACAAAAACAAGAGCATGACTTTTGATGGGCGGCTGATCAAAAAGATCTGGGTCCCTGATGTGTTTTTTGTGCACTCCAAAAGATCCTTCATCCACGACACCACGGTGGAGAACATCATGCTCCGGGTGTACCCCGATGGAAATGTCCTCTTCAGTCTGAGGTAAGGGAAGGGTCCCTGCAACTGGGCACCAGTGGGGGCTTACTGGGAATGGCTGCATTAAAGCTCCTCCTGCTGGGCTGGCAGTGACCCAGTTGGGGGATCTGGTGACCAGTGCAGCAGTGTGACAATAAATGTAGGATTGATAACATGTTCTTCTATCCCTCACACATATTGTTTCCTATCACAGTTTATCAAGTGTTAATTCATGGCCAATGGTACCAGCAAGATTGCAATGTTTATTGTTTATATTATTATTTATATTATTAGCAAAGAAAAAAAGCAGCTGCTTGTTGTTTGTTTGTTTTTTCCCTGGGTCTTTTAAAACACTCTCTATTTTCTTCCTGGGATACCCATAAACATGCCACTGATAATCATCAGGGCTCTGGAAAGGCACAGAAAGCAGATTATTGGGGCTGATACCAACAGCAATGTTAGACTGGCATGTTGTGTGACTCCAAGGAACTGCAAACAGCAATTCCAGAGCTGGAATAGCAAGTCATTAAATGTGTCTCCCCTCCATCTGCATGCTCCTGTTTTGCTTTATGAAGCAGATTTGGGTTTGTGGCAGAGTTTGAATGGAGGAGTTTCCCCCAGGACAAGGACTCAGAGGCCCATGCTATGCAGAATCAGTTCTCCACCTTGGTACTAACTAGCCCTGTGCACAGAGGGGATGCTTCATCTCATCTGGATAGTCTGAAGATTTATAGAAGCCCTGGTGATTTTTGGCTGTGTAATAATTGTTCCAGCAATTAATGAATTTATCTACTCCTTCATGGGGGTGTTATTTATCCTCTAAACTTTTGTAAAGAAAGAGGTGGAATGCAAAATAGTCTTTACCTAGATTTCCTTCAGTTTTTTAGCCCATAAAGCATTTCATTTCCATGGTGTTGAAAAGAAGAGTAGGCTTCCAGACACTGCAGCTAATCCTTTTAAGCAATTACCCTTCCAGCTGGGAAAACAGCACTTGCAATAATGTCTTCTCTAATCTGTAACATCATCTCCTGCAATCTGGGAGCAATCAAGGCAAGAAATGGGAACTCCCTTTGTTAATCTTCATAACCCTTCAAAGCAAAGTGTGGGAAAGGCCAATGAAGGATCAGGCCAGTAAAGGGTTTAAAAATCTAAGGTAATGTATTTAATAATAAAGATTAGTTCTGTTTAAAAAAGGTGATCTCTCACTGATTTAACTTTAGCTCACTATCTTGAAGCAGAAGCACCTTAAAGGGCAGAAAGCCTCAACCATTAGGATTCTAAGCAGCAGATTGGTTGGGCACCTCACTAAGATGTCTCCAGAGCTCTGAGAAAGTGGGACAGGTTTAATGTCATTTCTGTTTTTCTGTTCCTTTCTGCAGAATCACAGTTTCTGCTATGTGTTTCATGGATTTCAGTAGGTTTCCTCTGGACACTCAGAACTGCTCTTTAGAGCTGGAAAGCTGTAAGTTTAATTCTTATTTGTTCTTCACATGTGCATTCTTCCCAGCACTCCACCTTGTTCATAAGACCTCTTTCAGTCATTTGGATGTGTGACCTGAACCCTCCAACATGTGCATTTTAAACTGGGATCTTTCCAGACCTCCCTGAGCTTTGAAAAGATAAACTATAATGTACCCTGCTTTGTTTCCACTGGGTTAATTTCCCAAGGCCTAAATCTAAAAATTTGGGTTCTTTTTCCTGAGAGGAAAAGTCCTGTCCCTAAGAAAGGAAAACAGAAGCATTGTGCCAGCAGAAGGGGGGATTTACCTTAGCAGCTTTTTAATTTTAGTTTCTGCTTTCTCCTAGATGCATACAATGAGGATGACCTGATGCTGTACTGGAAACATGGCAACAAGTCCCTGAGCACAGATGAGCACATCTCCCTCTCCCAGTTCTTCATTGAGGAATTCAGTGCCTCCAGTGGGCTGGCTTTTTACAGCAGTACTGGTACAGGGAGCCCCTCTTTGGGAGGGAGGGAGGGAGGAGCACAGGGCACAGTCATGCAGAATGCCTTTCACAGCCAAACTCATTGCTCATAATGTTGCTTCTCTGAAAGGCACTGGGATATGGAATGGACAGGAATCTTTGTGTCCTGGCTACACAGAAAGTCTTGGCAGTGCAAATCCTGAAGGGTTAAATACCAGAAACCAACCCAGAGGAATCCCAGCCCAGTGTTTTGTTGGCTAAAATATCCTCATTTTGGGGGCTGCATAATGTCATTAAAAGCCTGCTAACTGGGGGATTTCCACATGAGACCATTTATTACCTGTTGAGGTCTAATTCATGGTTTGCTTAATGTTCTGTGTTTATACATAAAGTTGCATGAAAAGAATCCCTTTATGTCAGTACTACACAGTTTAATCCAGGTTAATCTGTCCCAGTCAGGGTTTTATTTCTCCCTATAGATCTTGAACTATACTTTCTGGCAAACTCTGCAAGGCTTTAGGAGTTTATTCTAGTCTTGATTTCACGCAAGGTAGGTTTGGGTTTGTTTTCTTTGTACATGCAATTATAAATTTTGAAATATTTCTCTGTGTAAGTTGTCTGACCATATAAACAGAGAAAATGGCATGCTTGCCCTTCCTAGTCTGAGGCAATCATTTCAGCTTGGATTTTGCCCTTTGCATCAAGACAAATTAATAAAATACAAATTATTACATATAATTGGATGAAGTGCATAACACTTTGGAAAAAACCCATACAGGAAAGCAGCAAATAGATTTATTTACTGTATTTCATTTCCAGGTTAGCTTCTTTTGGCATTTAGAAAAGAGCCAGTGAGGGTGGCGGTGGCTGATACTGAATGCAGACCTTCCAGTTTAAATTGCTGGTAACATACCTGTTAAGGGGGCTGTCTTTTGTAGGCTTACACTTCTCTTTGGCTTCGAGGGTTTGTTTTGCTCAGGAGGTTCTGCTTTCTCTTGTTCTTTTATTTTGCTTCTTGTTGGAAGAAAATTTATCCTCCAAGTAAATAATAGTGGGGAACAATCAGTACAACTCTTAAGGGAGTAATCTCCCCCTAAAATCTCAGGCAAAACAAGGACAAAAGTGCTGCTCAGGTTCCACATATCCTCTCCTGTGAATCTCAGTGTAGTGTTGAGGCTTTTGGAATTCCCTGGCTCCAAAGGAGCAACAATTAAATCCATTTGAGAGGCAGTAATTTTCCAAACAAAATACCTTCTCCACAACAGACTGTGTCTAATATAATTTGGGGTTAATTTTGATATACTCTTTTCTGTGAAGCCACTCCTTGTGATGGCATGACTGCTGCACTGTGGGCAGGGGCTGCCCAGCCTTTTCTCCTCTCTATATATTGCTTTTCCTGCTGTGCTGCACAGGCAGAGCACGCCCCAAAATTCACTAGGTGGCACCCTAATCCTCTCCCTTTGTTCCAATAGGTTGGTACAATCGACTTTTTATCAACTTTGCACTCCGGAGACACATCTTCTTCTTTGTGCTCCAGTCCTATTTCCCAGCCATGCTGATGGTGATGCTGTCCTGGGTTTCATTCTGGATTGACAGAAGAGCTGTCCCTGCCAGGGTATCACTAGGTGAATCTTTAATGGGTGTTCTTTGGGAAATGTAGAATGGGGGGGAGAGGCTTTGAAGTTACCTGAGCTTCTTATTTCCACGGGACATGAGCAAGGATATCAGGTAACTGTCTGAACAGTCTAATATTGCCACTGTAGTCACTACCTTTAGCCAACCTCTGCATCTGTAGGTACCTCAGATCCCTTTCTATTGGCACAGTCTAAAGCTATTAATACTTGGGATATAAATCCACTTGTTAATCTGAAAACAAATTATGGTACCTCCTACCTACTTTTAATAATGCATCTACTAATTCATTCATAAGAAATTTAACCTCACCTTTAAAAATAACTTTTCCAATCTCAGGAGGCCATTTTTAATGTTGTCAGGATGGTTTTGCTGATCATGTCCTTTATAGATGGATTTCTGCAGAAGGTTATGCATCAGGAGTTCTGTGAATAAAGCACATTTCATTAGCATAAGCATCCATAATTTATAGGCAATGCTGACAACAAAAAAGCTTAGCTCCCAAGCCTGGAGTGAATGTATTTTAAATAAATTGATTTCCTCTTCTATGGTATATTTTAAACTCCATCCTTCCACCTAAGGAACTTGCAGAGAGGGAGAGGGAAAACTTGTGTGTGTTCCAGTGGTCTTGAAGGAGTGTAGAAGTGGGGAAGGGCTGCTCTGAGAGGCAGCTGGAAGGGCAGGGCTCAGCCAGGGCTGTCTCACTTGGTATGTCTTCCCTTCCAGTGGCACAGCCAGTTCTTTAAAAGCAGGGCCTGACTTTGGGGATGGGGTTTTCTGAGATGGAGCAAATGAAAATGAGAGGAATAGCTGATGTAAGGGGCGAGATTGAAAAGATGAGGACAAAACTGGTCACACTGAAATCAACTATTTCTTTTTCCTTTTTTTCAATGGGTGTAACATTTTTATGCTACATTATTTTCAGATTGCCAAGGAGTTATGACAGAGACATACCAGCTGATAAATGTTCTCAAGGAGTACAATATGAGAAGGGATTGGGAGGGAAACTGGTGAATCGTTAGGGATCCTCCTGGACAAGGAAATGTGTAGTGGGCACCCTGGCTCTGGGAGCTGCCCCACAAAGGTGTTTCTGATGCTGTTCAGGAACATCACCATGCTCGTGTCCCTGGTGCTGGGAGGGACAGGATGATTTAGGGCTGGCAGGATTGCATGGGATGGCTCCTTCATGGCTCACTGCCCTTCCCAGAGCCCGTGTGATGAAGTTAAAGGCTGTGTCACTGCCATGCCCTCCCAAAGCTCTGCTGTCCCAGGGCTGGGGCTGAGCTGGACAGAAGCAGCAGGTCACTCTCAGGATAACCTGTCCCCTTTCCCTGGCAGGTATAACCACAGTGCTGACAATGTCCACCATCATGACAGGAGTAAGTGCCTCGATGCCTCAAGTGTCCTACATAAAGGCTGTGGATGTGTATTTGTGGATCAGCTTCCTCTTTGTCTTCCTGTCTGTCATCGAGTACGCAGCAGTGAACTATCTCACCACGGTGGAAGAGAGAAAGCAGCTCAAAAAAAGGGGCAAGGTACAATTCTGTGTGTTTTGTTGCCTTCAGAAAGCACTGTGGAAGCCACAGAGTACTCCTGATGTACCACTGGGATAACAGCACAGTAACCATCTCTGTCTCCACTCTGTAGCTCAGGTTTTTTTGACCTGGTTGAGGGGAGAAAATATATCATTCTCTCTGAGCTGGTTTGTGCTTTTTCTCCCTCCTGTCCTTATAGCAGATATTAGGGTTTTTTTCTCCCTTTTCCCCCTCAGAGGAAGGTAACCAGTACCCTCAAATACCTGTTGATGCAGGCATTCTGCCTCTCTCTGGAACACACCCCAGAATGCACTCACATGATATTCCTTCCTGTTTCGTGTGAAGCAGAGTCCATTTCTCCTTTTCCTGCTTTGCCATTTTCACTCAGGGAGATGGGTTTGATGATGCCCTTTTGTCCCAGATGACAAGGTCACTTTTAGAAAAGTGTGCCTGAAGCAGAAATAGGTGCAAGTTAAACATCTGCTTTCTGTGAAGTGCTCACTTAAAACCTTTGCTTCAAGAAAATGCCCCCCTGTCAACTCATCTGCTGGAATATCACAAGGGGCAAACCACAGAAAGGGTGCATATGGTGCTCAATGAGCTGCTGGAAACGTTTGAAGGCATTTCCCACAGCTCCAGCAGTGCAGCCCTGCAGGAGAGGGAGAGTTTGATTTTGCAGCAGCTGGCAAGAGGGTTTTATCCTGTGTATCCTCTCCCTTGCCCATGTCCTGAGTGCCACCCTGTGAGGTACCCCTGTTCTCCATGTGCTCTCCAAGGGGGAACAAGGGAAAGCTCTCTTTTCTCTTTTCTCTTTGATTTGTGTCTAATGCCCTGAAATGGCTCTCCCCACGCACAATAAGTGCTCTTTGTTGGCAGGCCTCAGGAATGTACATGGATGCAGTGCAGGCCATGGCTTTTGATGGCTGCTTCCATGACCCAGACGTGGACATGGAGCTGTCTGCTTTCCCAGAGCCCTGCGAGGACAGTGACACTCGCACCAGTGACACCAACCTCTCCAACACGGACACGGCGCGCCTGAAGAGGAAGAGATCTCTGAAGGGAAACGTGGGCAGGATCATTTTACAGAACAATCATGCTATTGACACCTATTCCAGGATCATATTTCCCAGTGTATATATTGTCTTCAACTTTTTTTACTGGGGTTTGTACATATGAACAGAAATCCTTGTAAGTGAGACATTATTTTGCATACGAGGGTGGACTCATACTTTAAAAATAATGCAACAGCAGTAGAGGAAAGGGTTAAAAGTTTCCAAAACAGACTTTTATGTCAAACCTGGGCTGGCTTGGTTAGCAGCAAAACTGTTAATGGAAAAGTCTGAGGTGTCTGGTTCTTTTTCAGCTGGACTGTGCCATGCTTCACCAGGACAATTTACATTCCTGCTGCAGCAGCACAGGAGCCCTTTGGTCACTAAGGGAACCCTTTCCCACCCACCTGAGCAGACAGCACTTCTCCCCTGAGGTATTATCCAGTCTATCTACAGCTAAACTGTTCCTCTTCCATCAGCCTTTCTGTTTCTTCTCCACTTGTGGGCCTGTTTTTGTAGGAATTGGCACCACTCTCCTTCAGGTATCTCCTATCCTTGTTTCACTTGCTGCATTTCAGTTTTGGTGGGCAAACCTGTGTGCCCCTCAGCAGTCTCTGTCCTTGGGAACCAGGGGGAAAAGGATGGCTTAGCAGTGGAGGAGGGACCAGGAGAAAGCAGGATGCAAGGCTGATGGGGCTTTGTAGATTGCACCTTGTCAACACCCCAAGAAAAGTCCCCACCCTTGTCAGTTGTCCATGACCCTCCCTGGACCTTTATTTTGGGGAAATTTTGCTCACCGGTCCCTGAGGCAGCACAGGAACAGTGTCCCAGACCTGATGCACCTCCCAGGTGGATGAGCAGCATCCCTGGCCAGAGCTGTGCCCTCCATGTGACAACCACACCCCTCTGCCTCTGCTGTGGTCCCCTGCGTTCTGCAGAACTCTGTTCTAGAAACACAGGCTGTGAGACAGGGATTTTAAACAAAACTTTGTCAAGAGAACAAACCAACCACATCTTCAGCAGAATCTGGTTCTTGTGCTTTATGTGAGCTTGGGGTTTTGTCCCCTCCTTCCCTCTGGCTCGAGGTTGAATGTTATGTGAGGAGAAGCTGCATATGCCTGTTTGCAGCAGTGATCCCCAGCACAGTTCCAGGGATCAGGGGCACACAGGAATAAAAGGAATCAGCTGTGCCAAAACAGAAGGATACAGGAATCCTGTCAGTCTCAGATGAGTCCTGAATGGAAATATCCCAGGTTGAACCAGGGATGTTCAGGGACACACATAGAAAGTGTTCACAAGCACCAGGAAAGAATCAAGATTACTTTTGTGACTTTCCCAGGTAAGGAGCATTTTCCACTTACATTCATTGGGTTTGTCTGTCATTTAATGAACTGAGTTTTTATTTAGGAAGTCAGTTCAAAATAATCATTTGTGGTGGAAAAAATGTCACAAGGTAAATGCTTGGTCAAGTTTATTGGTCAAGGAAATGGGAATAAATTTGGAAGCCCGAACCACTCTCTGGTTTATTTTATTTCCTTCCTTTCTTTTCCACTTATTTATTTATTTTTCCTGCTCCCAGCTTGGTTGCTCATATGTCACTTGCTGCCTTTGCCAAGCCCCCAGATCAGAGCTGGAGGAGCTGGTGACACCCTGCACGCTGGGTGACAAATCTCCTGCAGTGAGGGGGGACTCTGGCACACAGTTTGCTGCCAGACAAATGTTTCAGGGCTAGGAGGGCTTTGATACCCTTCCAGGAAATCCTGCCATGGAAAGCAGGACCATACCAGGAATGACAATGCTGGGAACACGCAGGCTTTGGCAACAGCAGCAGCACGTTGGACCTCAAGCTGAGCAAATGTGTGAGATATATATATAAATATCCCATCCCAGCCTTGTTCCTGCAGTGCCATTATGGAGGCATCCTGCACAGATGTTCCAGACTGCCTGGGAAGATCCCATCCAGCTGCTCCAGGTGTGTGTGTGTCCTAAACTTTTCACAGGAATAATTCACATGTTTTTTTATCTGCCCCACAAGAAGTATTTGTGCAGCCAACAGCAAACCTTCAGCCTCCAACAGAAAAAAATCCACAACTTCTTCAGGTAACCTGTTCCAGTGCCTCACCACCCTCACAGGAAGGGATTTGTTTCTCCCATACCCCATCTACACCTGCCCTCTCTCAGCCTGAAGCCATTCCCCTTCTCCTGTCACTACCTGCCCTTGGAAATGATGATGAAACTTCACTGGATATTTTTACAGCAAAGCTTATAGTTTTTATCTTAATGCCGTGACGGGGGTCAATTATACTTCAGCAATCCATTGCTTGTGTAAGGAGTGAAAACTAACAAATGGTATTGAAATACATAATTTCTTGTCTAGAGGGTGCTAGAGGGCTGGCTGCAGCACCCATCACCCTCCTCTGAAGTGTCTTACCTTCCTGGCAGGGATGGGAATAAATGCTTGCAGTCAATTTGTCTCCACTGACCAGCACGGAAGTCTTTAAAAAGGTACTCAAAGGCATTTCCCATTCCTACTGGTTTATGTCCCACAGCATTTACTGCAAAACACCACAGCCACCATGCAAACACATATTTGTGTGAGTGCTCACCCTGGTGGTGCTCTGTGGGTTTTTGGGACAGAATTAACACCTCATAGTGGTGCCTGTGACCAGCTGAGCTGCAGGATGTGGCCTCCCTATTTTTGGCATCTGCTGCTACACCCATCTGTGGTAAGAAAACATCCTGTGAGTGTTAATTTAGGTCATGCAAACTTTTAAGTCTGGAGCACTGCTTCATTCTTCAAAGCTTTAGAACTCTCATTAAAGAAATAGAGCGAGTTCCATGACAGTGATCTGTTTTTCACAGAGCTGCAAAAATGTATGCCTTTGAATATCCCAGCTATTGGTGAGCATTACGTTAAAATATTTGCAATTTAATAATTTTTGCAAAGTGTTCTGAATGGTGAGTGATGTAGTGATGGACTCAGAAAGTAGAGAATGGCTTTTCTTTGAAACTCGTAGGTCTATGGAGACAAAATGCTTAGAGAAACTTGAATTTTCCATCTAATTTGTACACATTTCTGCAATTAGGAGAGCTGCAGGTTCATCCCTGGCCAAATCTCTGTGCTGGTGAGCCAGCCACATGCTGATTGGTCTGTATTTCATGTTCAGGTGACCAGGATACTTTGGTGGCAGAGCAGTCCAGGTGGTGCAGGAGTGAGGACTGAGCAGGGTGAGCAGTGTTTGCCTTCTCCATGTATTATATTTTGCCAGCTTCCCTGCTCAGCACCAGGAGTTTGCTGGATGTATCCATGAGTGCAGAACCCCTGGGATCACATAGCATTTGTTCCAATGATCCAGCCAGCTCCAGGGAATCAGGAGTTATTACTGTGTGAGTGACCACCACGCTGCAAACCCATTGTCCATGCAGGGAGGGCTCTGAACTGGTGCTGGAGGCATTAAAGGCTCTGTTGCTGACAGGACACAGCCCCTCTGTCCCCTGTCACCGAAATGTCCTAGTAATGGCCTTGTGGCATCACATCAGCCCTGCACTGTAAGGCTGTCTGGCTTCCAAAATCCACCTCCTCCTGCCAGTTCTGCTCTGTGTCCTCCCACCTGTCACTGCACAACAACAGAGCTCCACCAAAGCCCACCTAACTGGGGGTTTTTGGGTTATGACAGGATTTGGGTCCACGAGGAAAGAGTTAACCTGTGTGAGTAACCGTAGTGGAGATACTGCTGTGTTCCTGCTGGAATACAGGCTGGGGGAAGGCTGGAATAAGGCTGGAGAAAGGCAGGAATAAGGCTGGAGTGAGGCTGGAATACATGCTGGAGTGAGGCTGAAGTGAGGCTGGAATACAGGCTGGAGAAAGGCAGGAATAAGGCTGGAATAGATGCTGGAGTGAGGCTGGAATACATGCTGGAGTAAGACTGGAATACATGCTGGAATACAGGCTGGAGAAAGGCAGGAATAAGGCTGGAATACATGCTGGAGAGAGGCTGGAATAAGGCTGGAATACATGCTGGACTGAGGCAGGAGTAAGGCTGGAATACAGGCTGGAGAAAGGCAGGAATAAGGCTGCAATAAGGCAGGAATACATGCAGGAACATCTCTGTGCTCGCTGGCGGAAGCCTCGCCCTCCTCCCGTGACTCCCAGCGCCGCACAGAGCACCTCCCACTTCCACCCGGCATATCCCGGCATATCCCGGGCTCATCCCAGCACACATCCCGGCCCGGGTGAGCGCGGGGCCATGGGCAGGGGAATGGAGATGGGATGGGATGGAGGAGCAGCGAGACGGCGTGTTCCCAAAGGCCGGCGGTATTCCCGGTGCTTCCCTGGGAGCGGGTCCGCTGGGACCACGTGGGGAGGGAGCACTGGGAGAGTGGGAGCACTGGGAGAGGGACCACGTGGAGTGGGAGCACTGGGAGAGAGGGGTCACTGAGTGGGATCACTTGGGGAGGGGTCACTGAGTGGGACCACGTGGAGTGGGATGACTTGGGGAGGGACCACGTGGAGAAGGAGCAGCATCCCTCTGGATGGATATTGTGCCCTGCCTCGGGGGTGCTGGTGGGTGGAAAGCCCCCTGGGTGGGAGGGAGGGAGGGATCCCAGCCCTCTGCCCCACCCGGGGTGCTGTGCCCTGCCCGGGGGTCCTGGTCCATTGGGAGCAGGAGGAGGACCTGTCTGCAGCAAGCCCAGGGGATGGGAGGGATGGAGCAGCTGTGCAGGAGGGATGAGGGCGTCAGCCTGGGGAAGGCTCTTTTGCAGCCTCTCAACACTCCAGTGCCACAAGAACAAGATGTAGAGACACTTTGTACGAGGGCCTGTAGCCCAGGACAAGGGGAAATGTGTTTGAGGTGAGGGTAGGTTTAGATGAAACGTGAGAATTTGTCTCTGTGTGAGCAACAAGTCCCACTTGGAGTTTGCTGAGGTTTGAGAGGGGATGAACTTTCCATCTTCTGCTGCTTGGGGCAAATAGTGAGCCTTTGAACCCAGAGCTATTCCCATCTTTAACTGGATAAGTTAAAGAGCTCTGCTCTGGGCCCTTGAGGTTGTGTTGCTGGTTGACTGGTTTGTTCCTCTCTCCTCTTGGACAGGAACATGCCCAAGAAAGGAGGGAAGCATGCTGAAATGGGAAAGGAAACACAGCCCCAGTGCAAACGGGCCAAGCTGGAAGCAGCTTCTTCTCCCCCAGTCCTGAATTTCGAGAGCCCAGCCAGCCTCTTTGGAAGCCTGATCTCCCCCATCCAAGAGGAGGTGTTCTTCAGGGAATACTGGGAGCAAAAGCCTCTCCTTGTGCAGAGAAATGATGCCCTGGTGGCTGCTTACTACCTGTCCCTGTTCCAGCTGCCCGAGCTGGAGGAGCTCTGCAGCCAGGGCCTGTACTATGGGCGAGATGTGAATGTCTGCAGGTGTGTGAATGGCAAAAAGAAGGTGTTAAATAAAGGTGGGAAAGTGAATTACATGCAGTTGAAGAAGGACTTTGACCAGAAAAAGGCAACTATCCAGTTTCATCAGCCTCAGAGATTTAAGGTGGGATTGTTTAATTGGAGATAATGAATGCTGGCTTTATAATGTGGTGTGCTTTGCTTGAGCTGCACTGGACCTGGCTTCATCTCTGTCCCCAGGGGAGAAGGTTGGCATTGATGACCTGCTGAAATCTTTATATGAGCTGTGTTAAGACATAGTTTGTACTTTTGCACTGTCCATCGTGTTTCAGTGCTCTGCAGTAAGACCAAAATCTGACTCATGCTATAGTACTAAGTATCCTTTTCAGAATTTTGCTTTATCACATAAAAGTTTGGGAAAAAAATAAATGCACAGAATTGATGGTCAGGCATCTGGGCTTAAATTATCCCTTCTGGCCTGCTGCTTCCTGGTGCAAATGGGAGCTTTTGAGCCACCTCCCTTTGATGTGAACCACGTGAAACATCTCCAGGACACTCCTCTGCCCTTGCCAGTGGATTGCACCATGGAAAGGTGCCACCCCAACCAGCTGAATGCCCTCAGAGTTTGTGTGTGGGCAGGAGCCAGTGGTGCTGCACAGCTGGGTGAAGGACTTGGATGCTTGTAGCTGCTTGGGTTTAGGCAGTCCTGGGTTTTGTCCAAGGGTGCCAGCACAATGTAATTGTGAGGGGTCCCTAAATAAGGCCCCAAATACAAGCTGAGTCCCAGGTGTGGTGCTGCTGGCTGATCTGTTTTAGTGCCCAAGCTGCACTGGTGTGGCTCTGGTACTTGGCATTTCTGCTGTTTCCCCTCAGTGCCTTGTCTGTCACACATTGGGTGTGGGTGAGTAAAGTTGTTTTCAAACATTCCCAAATGATTGGAGGAACTGGGGGAAGGTCTCTGAGCTCTGTGTGCTCTCCCAGCTGCAGCCCATATAATGCAAGGCCTGCATGTGCTTGTTGCCTTTGCTCTTTGGGGGGTGGAGGGTGGTTTGCTGTCCTCTGCTTAGCCTTGTTGGTCTGGTCTTGCAGCCTGAAGGTGGCACAGGG
>JAXCLP010000001.1:4449093-4460547 GCA_035584035.1 Lepidocolaptes lacrymiger | reverse complement strand
CAGGAGGAGCTGTGGAAGATCCAGGAGAAGCTGGAGTGCTACTTTGGCTCTCTGGTGGGCTCCAATGTCTACATCACTCCCCAGGGATCCCAGGGTCTGCCCCCTCACTACGATGATGTTGAGGTAGGACAGCCCAGCCTTGTGTGTGTTTCCAGCCCTCCCACCAGTAAATATCAGAGGAAAATTGGGTTTTCCCACTGGAAACTTAGGGTAGCTATTTGTGTTTCCTTAGAGTTGTTTTTCTTACATATCTGTGCTGAAAATGTACTAATAGTAATATCTAATCATAATATCATGTAAACTGGCTTTTTCAGACCTGGTATTTCCATTAGATGAGAAGAGAATTTGTTTTCACAGCTGCAGAAGCACCTTTTTTTTCATTTTCACCTCATTCAGGCTCCAAGAAATTCCTTTTCCCTTTGCTAAGTACTTGCTCCCTCTTCAGCTGGACAGTGAAAGCAGACTTGTTGTGCTTGTTGTTCCTGCTCTTTTTGAGAAGGCATGATGAGGCCCTGTGGTCCAAATGCATTTTAAATTAGCTTCTAAAAGAAACATGCAAATATACTCTGCATTATAAAAAACGTTGGGCCACCCCACTTAAACCAAAACAGTCCCACCTGATGGATTTGGATTGGTGCTCTTTTTGCAGGTGTTTATCCTCCAGCTGGAAGGGGAGAAACACTGGAGACTCTACAAGCCAACAGTGCCCTTGGCTCGGGAATATAATGTTGAATCAGAAGACAGGATTGGGGATCCCACCCATGAGTTCATCCTAAAGGTATTGTGAGTGAATTCCTTCACCTGCTCTGGGCTGTGGTTGCCAGAAAGGTTTCTTGTGGTCCCTTTCCTGAAGACAGGATTCTGAGTGACTGTGGCTGTGAAACTGAGGGGGGGTTTGGACACAGGATGCTGGGAGCACCAGAAATTTGGGTGGTAGTTGTCTAACCTACCCTTTTTCAAAGATATTCTTTGCTTCTAGTATTTAAATAATGGACCAAAAAAAACAATTACTCCTGGGAATGCACCAGTATTCTCCAGGTTTGGCACCTGACTCCTGGGTCATGTCTGGGGAGTTCTGTGTGGAAAAACCATTTGGTTTCTTTGTGGCTGTGAAACACTGTTGTGCTTTTACGTGCTGCCTGCAATCATTGGGGCTAATCCTGTGCACTGAGACCCACATTGCCTTCTTGGAGCCAATTTCAGGTGCTTTGCACTGCTTTCTTGTCTTGACTCTCCTAATCTAAATTCTTTTCCATGTGGTGTTTTAATTTACATAGGTGAGAAGAAAGATAGGGAGGAGGAAGATTGTACCTGTTTTTTAAGTGTTTTAACTGAAAATTTCAGACAACAGTATTGTAACAGGTTACCATTTTTATAGAATATTTCCTTTTCTTGTGGAATATTAGCCTTTTTTTTTGATGTGATGTGAGCAGATTCACATTTCCCTGCAGCTCAGTTGGGAGTCTGCATGTTCTGTAATGTTAAAAGCTTGTTTGGTGTTTTGAGACAGGTGTAAATACTAAATATTGGCAGCAGGTTGGAAGGTTTAATGCTTTGAACTTGTGGCTTGGTGCTCTTTGTGTTATTAAAGTGTGATCATTTTGTGATTTTAAATGATATTGTCAGTCTGTCTGCTCTGTTTTGGCTACACCAAGGTGTGACCAGGTGGCCTCTCTTTGATGTCCTTGCAGCCAGGTGACTTGTTGTACTTCCCAAGAGGGACCATTCACCAAGCTGACACTCCCCTTGGGACCTCCTATTCAACACATGTGACCATCAGTACCTACCAGAACAGGTAATTATTCTTTATTTTTTATTTTGTGTGGCTTTCCCCTGCCAGATGTGTGTGTGAATAGCACAGACCTGAGGCCTGGTGACATGGAATATATGCAAGTCAGGTTTCTTATGACACACGCCTGGTCCTTGAGCCCACTGAAACCTTGTTATACCCAGGGAAATGTTGCTAATCAGCCACCTAATCAGCCTCTTGGATGCTGGGTTAGGAGTTGGGGAGGATTTCTGTTAGCCACAGAACAGGGCAGAACAAGTTTGGGCATATTCCAGGTAACTCTGAGATGAATCTCTGACCACCAGCCCTGCCATGAGGCTGCAGGGGGGGGGATGGAGTGGCCAAAGGCACGAAGCAGGTTGGGAATTGCCAGGATTTCCAGCCTGTGGCACCAGGTAGGATGCCTGTTTTATTTCACTGTCACTATTTCAGCAATTCTTTTTTTTTCCCTTCCTGTCCATCAGCTCCTGGGGAGATTTCCTGCTGGATGCAATTCCTGGCCTTGTGTTTGATACAGCAAAGGATGACGTGACACTGAGGAGAAGCATCCCAAGGCAGCTGCTTATGGTAGGTGGGGAGGTGGGACTGAGGGAATAATGGTGCATCCAGGTGACACTTCAGCACTTTTCCTGCTCTGAAGGCTCAGTGCAGTGGCACTGCCTTGTCTGGCAGCACAACCAGCTTCTTTTGAGGCCTTCAGGGTGACTGTTCTGAGGTTTGCTCCATCTGAGTCACTGCCTAATGCATTACACTGCTTTTCTTGCGTATCACACTGTCCTTGTATGGCTTGTTTCTTTCTAAGAATAATCTTATTTTCCTGGGATCTGTCACACAGGCATAGTTCCTCTCAGGCCAAGCTTTGAGTCTTTAAATTGGTGAATCTGTAAATTATTTTGTGGCCTCTTTGTGGTGACCCTGTGGTGCTGATCAGCTCGTCAGTGTGCAGGAGGAAGGAGTATCTCTCCATCTGCACTTGATGTCCTTCAGCTCTGCAGTAGCTTCCTCTTGGATGTGTGAACAGCTCGTGGGGACTGTGTGAAAGCAGCAAAGGTGGTTGTTGTGGGACCTTTGCAAGGATGAAAGAGGAGTGTGCAGGTTCAGCTGGAATTCACGGGGCCCTCTCTGTGTGGCTGTTCAGCAGGTGGATGCAGCTGGCTGGGCAGACAAGCTGAGTGGGCTCCTGAGGCTCCTGGCAGAGCGGCTGGAGCTCAGCAGGGAGCTGAGATCAGCAGGAATGAGGAGGGATTTCATTGCTCACAGACTGCCACCCTGCCTGGGCTGTGACCCTGCCCCTCTGAGTCCAGGTAGGGCCCTGCCTCATGTCGTGTCCCTTGGCACTTCTGGAACTTGAGCCTGCTGTGGTGGGAGGCCCCAAACACGTGTGTGTGTGCTCCTCTCTGCTGGGCAATTCCCCCTGTCTGCTGGGGGAGATGGCACATCTCCCTTAGGGGGGGATCAGGGTTATCCTGGACTGGAATTGGCAGCTTTAATGAACTGTATCCTGAGAGCATTTAACTGGCAGCATTTATCCCTGGGCTCTAGCTTGCTAATAATTACAGCTATTTGTAGACTGGAAGGGGGAGAGAATTAAAAAAATCTTTCTCTTTTGCCCCCTCCACCTCAGGTTTGGGACCACGAGGGTGTAGAAACAGGTTAACAAACACTCCAGCCATAAGAGAGTGGGGAGAGCACAGAAGGGGACTCCATTTCTACCATTTGCCTGGTTTTCTGCCTTTCTAAGGGAGAATTTCTTTTCCTTAGGTGGGAAATTGCCAAGAATAGACAGCCAGATCAGACTGCAGTTCCGAGACCATGCTGTCATCACCGTGGAGCCAGAGCCAGAGAACTCGGTGAGTGCACAAAGGGCAATTCTCCTGATTGCAGCTGCTGCTGGGGCTGGGTTTGGTCTTCACTTCTGAGTCACCTTTGGATCTAAGCAGTGGCACTGCTAAGCTCTCACAGAATAGGTACAAGCATCTTGCATTAGGCTGTGTTTGCTTCTTACCCATCAAGTTTATTAGTATGAAATTGTAGAAGTGCTTTTTGTTACCTGAATTAAAAAAAAAAGGGGTGTGGGACACACAGGACAGATTATCTTGTACAGTTTGGGATTTTTTAGGATAAATGGAGTGTTTCCCTCCACGAAAAACATGCCATAACTTCCTGGTTTTTCTCCTCCATTTTGTTTGTGTCCACATTGCTGTGTAGGTATGGGAAACTTTTATTTACAGTTTTTTTTTCCACCTTGCCTTCTGGTATCACACAGATCAACCCAGAATGACATGCAGGGGTTGTGTCCACAAATTCGATGTGCAATTGCTCTTCAGAGAGCTCTGAAGTGCTTTGCACAGCTTTGACCAAGAATTGATAGTGGGCATGTGATTTTGAAGAGGCAGATCAGTGCCAGGCTGGAAATGTGTTGATGCACACCTGCTCCTTAAAACTCCCCTTTAAATGGCCTGTGTTCTGTACAGCATCAGTCCTGTGACTCGAGCAGGGGCAGTTTTGAGGCAGCAGATGATTGTAAATGCATTTTCAGAGGTGTTTTGGGGAGTCCCTTCTAGCTGTGGGAGGTGGCTGTTGGATCATTCAGCTGAGACAGTTTCTTGCTGTTTGTTTTAAGGCTGGACTCCAGAATTAAGGAGCACTGGTGGCTGGAGTGAGATGAATTTGAGGGTGTGGATAATGTATTGTTTTTTCCCCTGCTGTCTTTTAGGATGAAATTCGCAGGGATATGGTTTTTGTGTACCATTCATTAAGGAACAGGAGAGAAACCCACATGATGGGGACAGAAGATGATAGTGCCAGTGAGGGTGGCACATCACAGGTTTGTTCCTGCAAACACACACCAGCACACATTCCCTAGGGATCACTGCCATGCTGAACTGGTGTTGGATTGTGTATCCCCTGAACTGCAGGGAGTTCAGTTTGGGGCAGGTGGGGCAGCACTGGGAGCAAAGACCCACCCTGTTCTGAAATGGAAGGAGGGAACTGTTCGTGTAGTTAATAAGGCTGCACATGGTTTGCCCCTGTGCCTGCCTGATGTACAGTGTGCTCTCACTGAGGCATAAATCCTTCCTAAGGGTGGCTTTGAGCTTTGCAGCTTTCATTTCTGCTCTGTCTTAGGTCTGTGATCCCAAACAGAACACAGCCTGTCCTTGGCTCTGTAATTACAGCAAGGCTTTTTGCCTGGCATTGCTTTCCTTTTGAGGTAAATCTCACTGCTCCTCTGGGGCTGAGGTTGGACACTGGCACCTGAACAAGATCCCAGAATATTCCTGCCTGCCCTTGAGGTCCCCAGGCCTGGTAATGGAGCTTTTCTGGGGTTGTGTCAAACTGTGTCCATGGGGCAGAGAGAAATAAACTTCAGTGACCTTCCAAAAACAATGGGCAGGGTGAGGCAAGAGTGTACATTTAAGGTTATTTAATTCTTCAGTGTGGAAACCACATGCTGTAGACATCCCTACCTCATGGAAGAGAGTTCAGCTTTGGCTCAAACTGTCCCTGGGAGGATGCTCTCAGTGACAGCAGCAGAGCACACTGCCCTCAGCTCAGGGATGGGTTTCTCTCTCTTCCTCCCCAGCAGGCTCAGGGGCTGCGCTTCCCTCTGTCCTACCTGGAGGCTCTGAAGCAGATCTGGAGCAGCAGCACTGTGCATGTCAAAGAGCTCCACCTTCCCTCAGATGAAGAGAAGGAACACCTGGCCTTGTCCCTCTGGAGTGAGTGTCTGATTGAAGTTCTTTGATGCTTGGGATCAGCTGCTCCTTTAAGGAGGGTTTCTGGTATGAAGCACCTCTTGGGAGCAAGGCTTATTAAATTACCTTTTTGTCCATCCAGCCTCTGGGTTGTAGTGCTGTCTTAACAAATATATACTTTTCTTTCCTCAGTTTTGGGAACCTGAAAGGGCAGAACAGGTAAGCTGGGTGAAGTCCCTCCCAGTGCCACCAGTGCTGTGCTATCCCCTTCCCTCTGGACATCTGAAGGTAGACATGGAGCAGGCTGCACAACTTAGGGCACAGAACAGGAACTTGGTTTTTTTCATTTGGGAAGTTCACCAGCTAGAAAACACATTTGTTCTGTTTGATTGCCCTGACAGGACAAAAGCTTCTCCCTAAAAGCTGCCTGTGCTGTTCCCCAAGGGGGGAGATTTTGCCCAAGAAAACCCCTTTCCTTTCAGCTGCTGCCACCCCTGGAATGCACAAACAACAGAATTTAACTTCCACCTCCCCCAGCACCAATTTAATGTGAAACCCACCCCAACCCCTCTGGGTGGAATCTGTATCCTCAGTGCTTGCTCAAGTGGGCTGTGATGAGCAGAGCAGTTACTTTAATACTTCATTGGTTTTGAATATGCAAGCTCATGTAACAGCAGAGCCATGCACTCAATATATTTACCCTTTTTTTCTTGGCCATTTGGAAAGAAGTATTTTACAGGTATGTGCTTGACCTCTGCTGAAAACCATTGGTTTGTTTAAAAAAGAAACCAACAAGCAAAATATTCCTCCTAAAAATGTTTTATACAGTTAAAATATACATGCTTTAGCATTTTACATTCAAGGTCTCCTAAGTACAAAAGCCTGCTTTGCTCTGTTATGTAACACTGAGACACCAAATATGATTTAGTCATTCTTCATTTAAAAAACTACAACTTTTTACACAGGCTTTTTAAAATTTCACGTGGAAAGCAGGTCACATGCAGGACATTTGATGTACTGACATGGAAAACAGCTAAACAAGTGCTTTAGTTGGAAAAATATATACATACATTTGAGGATCTGTTACTCAAACAGCAGATTTATGATAATTTTAGAATGTAAAATAGTAAGTGCAAGTAGATAAGGGTTTTTTTTAAATAGTACTATATAGAACTTCATTTCATACAAAAATAGACATCCATATATTTTACTTCTATGGCAAACTTAGGCTTACCTCTTTATTTGTAGGGGGATGATCCTGTTTGAGTGCACAACTGAAATAGTTACAGCTTTTGGAATCCAAAATATCTTGCCTTTAGCTAATCTGAACTCTTTTAAATACTCCTAGAAATACCCTGAATATACAAATACAGGAAAAAAAAAGACCTTTTCAATGAAGCAGGCACGTGATGCTGAAATAATAATAATAATGATAATAATGATAATAAGGGACTTTTTAGTTAGCAAGCCCTGGACTACAGGCTGCTAGCACCTTTGGAAACATGCTGGGGTGGGTGGGTTCCTGCAGGAGGACACAGAGTGGAGCCCAAAGGCCATGGCATGGAGTGAAGCTGCCTCTGAAACAAAGTGCAGCTCAGCCCTGCAGAAAGTGCCCCAGGAGCAGCCAGCCCTGCTTTGGGACATGCACAGATGGCTCTGGGTTAAAGGTAGGGATCCTGACCAGTTCCTGAACTGGGGAATTTGGTAGTGTTCAAAGGAGAGGGGACAAAGGCCTGCCAGCAACATTCAGGCTTTCCCCATGGCCTCATTTCACAGCCTGAGCTGGGATTCCAGTCCAAAGCTGTCTTCATGAACAAAATAAATTGCATTTCAGCAAGACATGATGGCTTGGAGCCCAAACAGTTCACTGTGGGACACAGAAGTCCCATCATTTCCTTTCAAGCTTACCAGTGCATTCAATCCCCAGGGAGCTTCCATCAGTGGCAGAGGAAGGTGAAGGCTGAAGAGCCTTTCCCTGTTCTCTCTCAGTTCCCACACTGCAAAACCTGTCTCTGAGTCTTTTACATTTACCTTTCACCCTTCAGATGAAGAGTAACAGCAACTTCCATGGGAGCAGCCCCTGAAGAATCAGCTTCCCTGCAGAGAGATGTTCCCTCAGCCCCCCATCTTCCAGATTTGTGCAAAATTCAGTTCTTTTGAGGAGCTAGTGCTTGGCATGAAGGCAAGTGGAGAGGCATTGCTGCTCCTGGTTCCAGTGGTGTGTGACTTCAGTAGCTGGGGTCTCTTCTCCCCCTCCAGCTGTTAACAGCCCACACAAGGGCCAGCCCTGGGCTGGGTTTCACTCACAATATTTCAATGTCCCATTTCTGTGAAAGTCTGCCTTCTATTGGCTGATTCATAACGATGTGGTTCTTGTCATAGTAATTTCCTCCTGAAAAACAAAAGGAAGTCAGGAAGGAAAACATTTGGAAAGAAAAGCTCCTAAAAATCTGGCCACAACATTTAAGAACTATGACCAAGTAGGAAAATTAGCTGAAAAATAGAAATTCCATGAGGTGGGGGGGCTGGTGTCTGCAACTGAGCAGTGATAATTTTAACCAGCCTTCTTTTTTGAACTCATTTTGAGCCACAGCTATTCTGTGGTTGCTTCCTCACCATTCTGTCTTCTGTCACTTGCATTTCTTGCCATCAGCACTACTTAACTCCCTCAGTAAAGTGGTAAAAAAGTAAAATAGCTGAGCTGACCAAAATAAACCTCTGGAATCAAAAGGGTGAGGTTCCTCCCTGCCCTCTTGTTTCTTGTCCCACTCTCAAGCAACTGGACATAAACCTGACAGGAAACCTTTAAGTACCCTCCCAAAAAAAAGCTGGAATATAGCAATTAACCTTAATCAAAAAATATACCTACACTCTGTGAGGTTTAGGGTTTTTGTTTGTTTGATAATTCTTTACATACCTTTAATATCAAGCACCAGCTGTTCACTGAGGTATGAGCTGATGGTTCCATCCTCATTGAGTCTCCACTTCTGCCTGTCCTTCCCATGCTGTGCCCAGAGGGCAACTTTGGCCCCAGGCACATCTCTGCCACCGATGACATCCAGACAGGCATTGCTGGCCTAGGAAACAAGGAGAGAAGTGAGATCCAGGCCACAAAGCCTCAGTTTTCTGCCTGACTCGTTTCCAGGAATGGTGCTGTGGTTGGCAAGAAGCCTGACAAGTGAGGAACAGACTGTTCAGCAGCAGATCAGAGGTCTCTGTTACTTCAGGTTTTATGGGAAATTATCAGCTTTTTTTAGGCAGCATTAGCAGAAAACCACTTACTTCACTCATGCATTACTTTTGAGATAAATTCTTAACTCTAAGTTTTAAACTCGTGACTTTGGACAGAATCAGGTATTCCAGTGGTTGCTACTTCCAGGAGCACCAGTCCCATTGGAGAGAAGTGAAAAGCAGCCCAGCCTGCCCAAGCAGCCAGGCTTAAACAGAGGAGGATGTAGGTTTAGGAGTTTTGGTGTGAGATGCTCAGAGCCCAAAAGCCCGCAGTAAGAGCACGAGGTGAAGGCCAAAGCAGAGCAGGGCTCCAAGGAGACTCACCCTGGCCTTGAGGAGCCCGTGGCAGTAGTGCCAGTGCTGGGAGCTGCTGCCACTGCCGGGGGAGGCACACACGGAGGCCGCTCGCACGTCGGGCAGGCTGCCAGCCACGGCCAGGTACCGGCCCTGCGCCCGGTTCCGCAGCCTCACGTACACTGCGGGCTGCAGGGGGACACAGGACACACATCATACATCACACATCACCCACGGGCACGGCAGACACCTCCCCTCCACTCCACCCCACTCTTCTGAACATCCTCAGCTCCAGCACGTGGGTGGCACATGCACACAGGCAGCTCTCACAGAATGTGTCTGTGGCTATAGAATAATGCCTGTGATATGCAAAGATACCGAGCTCAGCACATTTCAGTCATTCCAAGGCCAGTGCTCCACAAGCTTTTTGTTCTTGGGACACAAAACTTCCTGAGTTACAGATCCAGTAACTGCAACCCCTGTTAACTGGATTGTGTGGCAGAGAGATGCACCACTGCTTTTGAACACACACAGAAAACAGGCTGGGTATCCCTGTCTACTCAAAAAATAGGATTTTGTAGGGCTGTTACAGGGTTTGAGCTTTGGCTCTGTCATTCCCTGATTTTGGCTCAAATAAAGAGCAGGGAGTTACAAAAGGCAGCTCTGCTGGGACCCCAACTCAAGCAGAGTTTTTCTTTTGGGAGCTTTTAATGCCCTTTTTTTGATATTAAAACAAACCCTCAGGCCCAGGCAATAAAGCCTCCCTCCCACCAAGCATCCACAAACATAAGGGGTGTCAGGACAGTGTACAGTTCCTCCCTACAAGGAATTATGAAGTCACTGAGCAAAGGCTGTGCCATTTGGCAAGGCTGGGCACGTGACAACACGTGCTTCGACTGCTCTGGAGCTCCTGTGTCACTGGTGACCTGAGGGAAAGGCCTTGGAAAGGCACAAAAAGCACAATTGTACCTCCTTTGCCTTGAATTAGGGCCATTTATCTCAGTGCTGCTTCTCCATCTCATGCAAAGCTCCTAAGAATGTTGTGGGTTTGAGACCTGAACCTTTGAATGAGACTGGAATTGGCATTTCTTGGGGTGAGGCAGAGAGGGGAAACCTGGTGGAACTGCCTGAACTTTGCCTGTTTTGGAAATGCAGGCTACAGCACAATAAAATTTACTCTTGCTTCCATTTATGTTAATTATGAAGCAAGTGTGGAATTAGTTTTCTCATTATATTGTTATATGGCAAAAATGTAAAAATAGAGCATCTACAGAACATGCTAATGAGCAGCTCAGAAAAACAAAACTTGGCTCCAAGAAACCAGGAATTATTTACTTATTTCCCTTTCAGAGCCTAACATAGATCTCAATAACTGCCACGAGAGGAATTTTCTGCTTCAGCAATCTTCCAGTAGGTCCTTCTGGCTGTCACCACTTGGCCTGATTTAAGGAGCACAGCACACCCCACTGTCCTTACAGGTAGAGCTGCCTGTTGTGCACTAATCCCTGCCCAGAAAACCCCCCTGTCCCATCCACTCTTGCAGTACCTGCTTCACAGGACGCAGGGAGCCAATTGCTTTCCAGCCACTGTGTTCATTCCAGTTGGAGATCTCCCCGGGCTCCAGCAGGATCTGCCTCCCTAAAAAATGACATCCCTCGTATGCAATCCACCTGGATGGGGAAAACACAGCAGGAGAGACCACGTGTTAACCAAAAAAGCAAAGGCAAAACCAAACTGCAGGTCGGGGCTGTGCTCCTGAACCCCCCCAACCTCTGCACTGTGAGACTAAATTTAAACCTCTATTTCTGTGCTGCAAAATTAAATCCATTCCAGTGCTTTTACTGCCTTCTGTTGGCATTCAGACCTGTTGTCTGTTTGTCTGCCTGCAATTTGTAAACTCTGCTCACCCTCTCCCCAAGCTCCCCCAGTTTTTCCCCCAAAGAGAACCTCTGTGTGAACCCAATGGTGAAAGCACCAGCACACACAGAGCCCTCCTTGTCGGGGCATCTGCTCAGCCAGTGCTGCTGACAAAGGACCACAGAGCCCTTCTGTTTGTGCCCACAGGCCATTGTTGTGTGCACAGTGAACCCTCAATGCCTGACTCCTGAGAACACAGAGCTGTTTCCCAGGTTACCTGTTTCCCAAGTTGGCTGCCAGGAACACGAGGGATGGCTGAGCTCTGGGTGAGTGAGAAAACATCCACAGCACCTGAATTTGCTTTTCCCATTGCCCATCATCTGGAGACACAGAGCCAGCCTTGCTCAGGACTCAGTGGAGCCCAAAGTGTGCTGCCTCTGAACTGCCTTGCAATGGGGCTGTGTCCCTGTTCCCTCAGATAAAGTCCCCCACTCCTGACTAACAGGGATCCAGAGCAGCCTGACCACCTCTGTGTGTTCTTTACCTTCCTAAGGCACTCCTGACCTTTTTTCTTGCCATGTTTTCTGT
>JAXCLP010000001.1:4430183-4448993 GCA_035584035.1 Lepidocolaptes lacrymiger | reverse complement strand
AGAGCAGCCTGACCACCTCTGTGTGTTCTTTACCTTCCTAAGGCACTCCTGACCTTTTTTCTTGCCATGTTTTCTGTGAAGTGGCTGAGGATTCATTTGTTAGCATTGTTGCTGGAGCATGGAACAGTCTCATTTGGAATGCAGCTTCAAAGCAGACATTTATAGGAAACAGAGGGGGGAAAGACTGTCACAGTAACCACCATATGGAGCCGGGTTGGGTTTCTGGCATTCAGCAACAGACAAAAATCACCCTGGCCCTCACCAGGCTGTGCCTGCTATCCCACATCTCTGAGGACATCAGCATCCCTGCCACGTTTGTGCCAGCTGGCCCAGGAAGGATCCTTGTCCCTAAGCCTGGCAGCAAGATGGCATTGGAATATTTACACGACTCTTTGTTATTTGCCTACAGCTGACAGCAAGCTTTGGGACAAGGAGCTGAAACACCTCTAAATCCGCCTTCCTGGGCTCTTAAATGACAGGTAAGGCACACAAACCCACAGTCTTCCAACGACCAGCTGACACCCTCAGCCTTTAGGCCACCTCTGTGCCCTGTGGGATGGGGGGTCTGTTCCCTGGGGAGCACCACTAGAAGCCCAGCCATTCTGCCCTGTCCCTTCCCCAAGGTAGGGAAGCAGCTAACCTGGCTTGGATACACAAAAATGAGCAGAGATGCCTGCAGGATGGAAGGGGCACACATGCTGGGAACTTACACTGAACTGGCAGAGCAGTGTGGGGAAAGCTTACATTCCACTATCCTCTCAAGAAAATGACAGCCTCGTCTGTGTGAAAAAGGTGGGGAAAGGGCAAACATAAACCCAGGAAATGTGTGTCACGTTACAAGAACAGCAGTTTCCAGCTGGTCTCAGTCACAGGATGAGACCCCTGCAAATTCTTTGCTGCTGCTGTGGATGTGGAGGCTGAAAACATGGCCCAGACAGAACAGCTGAGAGGTTCCCCAAAAGGTGGAAGGGTGACATGTGGAAGGGGTTAGGAGGTCACTCCTGCAGATTTGAAATGGTTTTCCCAGAAGAGCCTGGGTGTGTGTTCTCTCTCAGGGAGGAGGGTTAAACTAATAACAGCAGCAAGTTCCTGTTCCAGCTGTCAGATCCAGCCTGAGCCTCCCTCAGAAGCTGCAGCCTCTCTGGCAGCCACTCAGCACATGGAGCTCCACTGAAGCACTGCAGTGCTCTAAATCACTGCAGTTAGAGCTGCTGTTTTACAGCCACTTCATAAAGGCACTCCCAGTTTACACTGCCTGTCTCTCTAAGTCAGCAGTCAAAATTTACTAACTTTGGGTTCCTGGCTTGAACAACAGGCTCTGTTGGTCATTACACAGGGATAAAAGGATGATTCTAACAGGGGGAAATACACCCTCTGCCCAGAGTTTTTGGTTCATTTTGGGTCTTGATACAAAAAGCATGCCTGGCATTCAGCTGCATTTTAAAATTTTGTATTGTCTCAAAGTTAGAATGTAAAACATCCTACAAATAAAGAACTGATTGTGAGAAAATGCATGTCCAGTGTTAGTTCCCACAGTGCAAAACTGGCAGGAATATTTCTGCCATACTTACAGTCCACTTCTCACCCACACAGCCTGAGTGTAGAAATGAAGGTCCTCATTCAAGACAGAGTTGACAGGTTCACTGAAGTGCAGCTCTCTGCCCTTGCAGCCTTCCAGGGTGAACAGGCTGATGGAAGGCTCAGCAAAAACCTGGGGGAGGAGGGAAGAGGGGAAGAAAAGCAAAGTTTTAGTAGGAATAGGCTAAGCTCAGTTGTTAGACATGATGCACATGTTTGCCCATCCCAGCTGAATTCCCACATGCTTTTAGGTTAGATCTTGCCCCTTAGCAACAAAAAACCCCCAAAGCAGTCAGAGCTGGAATATCCTACATTTGTGAGTGGCTCTGCCATCAGTGCAGCGCCCCACTGACACAGGCCAGACACCTCTCCATGCTGGGAGGCCTCTGTTTGCAGCTGGAAAAACTCATTTTGGCCTGATTTGTGTCATCAGGGCCTCGACTGCTTTTCATAAATCCACAGATGGAGCATGTTGCAGCATCCATTTCAGGGTGATCTGCAGATTGCACCTAAATTAGTGAGGCAAATCACAAGTCCAGTGTGCACAGACTTCATCTGGCAGTAGTTCACTGCAAAGATCTTAGAGAGCTACAGACTTTTTAACCTAAAGACCAACTACAAAGTTCTCAATGCTTTTAACAGGCACTCCTGTTTTTCTTCTGACAATCTTGGAAGAAACAGCATAATCAGTAAACCCTTCAATCTCATGCAGAATTGAAACACTTTTCACTTAATGTCCTTTCCTACAGTTGACAGATTGCCTGTGAAAGCAAATAAAAAGATCACTTGCAAGAACATGTCTAACAGCTGTAAGACCAGCAGAGGAACAGAGGAAACACCCAAACACACAAAGTCTGTGCCATAGTACAAGGAACACCTGCACAGTTCTTCAGCATTTTTAACCTAAGAGGTCTGGCTAATCCCTGATCAGCCTCCCCAGGAAAGTCTCCTTCTTCTCAGGAGGTGTGACCTGAGAGAGCTGGCTCAGGCAAAAGTGAGGATTTCTCCTGCAGCAAAGACATGCCCCCAAGGTGGGATGGATGAGGCAGAGTCTGGAACTGAAGTTGACACAGGCACTGAGTAATTAGGAGAAATTAACTCTCCTGTTTGAGGAGGCACATGTATTGCAGTGAAGTGTCTCAGTGGTGATTCAGGACACACAAATGTACTTTGACACTGACTCAGTGCACTTGGTATGTAGCTGGTTGGGCAGAATCTGCCTCAGAGGAACTGCCTTCCTCTGCCAACCCATGCAGGGACAATCTAAGCCATGCAACACTGCCAGGACAGAGAGCTTGCTGAGACATTCTAAAGAAGAGCTTGGGATCATCCACTCAGAGACATTTTTACAGCCCACTCTACTCCTAAAAATGGATGTTACAGAACAGGAAGAGATTAAAACCTGCCATGTTTTTCTTTTGGAGTGTCAGTTCTTCCTGACTGCCTTCTGCTGGATGGGGTGGGTCAGACCTGCAGGGTGTGACCAAGGGCTCACTTTGAAGTGCCACCACACTCCTGCTTTTGCAGACACCAGCAGGCATGTCCACAACAGGTCCAACAGGGTCCATTTTCACCAGGGCATTACTGACCATGACAAACACCCTTTGGCATCCTTGTTGCTGGGCACTGTTAGCCAAGCCTCCAAATCTCTCCTGCTGTTGCAACATCCAGTATGTTAAGAGCCAGGGATGCTGTACTAGATGGACAAGTGACCTGATACAGCATAGCCCTTTCTATGCCAAGAACCAGAACAGTCAATTAGGATGACTCCAGAGTCAATTAGGATGACTCCAGCTGCCCTGTGGTTGAGATTGCTTTGGACTGGATGGCCTGGGAATGCCCTGTCCAGCTGCTCAGAGTCCCAGGCACTGCATCCCTGGCACACACCCAGCCAGGGCCGAGGGCAGATGCCACCTTCCCTCAGGAGGGCTCCAGTGACCTTGCAGAGACAGAAACCAGACTGCTGTGGCAAGCCCTGAGCTCTCACACTGCCAGAACCGCACACAGAGCAAGGAGCTGAGCCCTCCCTTTATATATCCCATTCCAGGCCAACAGCTGGCAGCAGTGGCCTGGCCTGGCTCTCCCCTCTGCCTTTGTTTGCACAGCTCCATGGAAACTACCACCTCTGGTCTGGAATGGCAGTGTGCAGGGGAAACTGGAGGAGATTTAATCCCTTCAACGGGCAGTGATTAAGGCAGGCTGTATTTACAGAGCATTTCAAGGCATGAGCAGCCTTGTGAACTGTTCAATGCACTGATGTTCTTTACTTAGCAGGTGTGGTAGCCACGGCTCACCCAGCACATGATGCAATGAGAATCCACACACTGCAAACCTCTTGTGCAGCTCAGCTCAGCTCAGGCTTTGCACTAATGATTTTTGCCTTTTTTTTTTTTTATGGCTAGAAGCACCACAAACTTTTCACAATTCAGAGCAGATTTTTAGACCAGTTCAGAGTAAAACACAATGCAAGCCTGCTGTGTTTGATATTAAACAAAGGTCAGTGCAAGATAAGCTTCCTTTGAACACTTTTTGCTTGCAGAGCAAAGTGCAGGTGCTTTGTTAAAAAGCCACAGTGCACAGACACAAAGCAGCTGGCCAAAGGCACCACAACTGAAACCCAAGGGCACAGGTGAATTTGGACCTGTGCCTCTAACAGAAGGCATAATTTCAGCTCTGGAGAGCATACAGGACTCCCTTCCAAGTGTCCTCACTGAGGCTGCCCTTGCCTGGCTACTCCCCTCAGTGTGGGCTGCATGCCCTGGGTGTTCCTGAGGGACAGAACACACTGCTGGCCCATGGAACACACCAATTAGTTTCTGGATCTCATTTCATTAATTGCCTCACAGGAATGCTGGGAAGATTGGCTAATGCCTGCATTTAACTTGGAAAAGATAATCAATATGGAAATACATGGCTGATCAAGGCAAGAATAAGGAATGCCTCAAGAGAAAAGAAAGGGAGAAAAACAACCAACCAAAAAAAAGCATTGCACAACCTACAAACCTGGATGTCATTTTTGGGTTTAGAAACTACGAGACTGGTTTCACTTAAGGATTGACAATAACAGTTTTGAAGGAAAACTCAGGGCTCATTGCAACAGTGCTGGATATTCCTGCCCATGGCAATCACAGCAAACAGGAGAGGAGTTGGACAGAACCACCTGAGAAAAGGCAGCCCTAGAGCTCAGCTCCCCATGGCAAGAGCAGAAGGGTCTCTATCCCAAAAGAGTGACCTCTTCAAGCAACAAACACCAGGCACACTTTGCACAAAAGGCCCTGCAGCACATTCAATATGCAGTCTGGAGCAATACACTGGCTTTTCCTCACAGGATACCAAAACGAAAGGACAAAATATTTTCATTACCAAGGTACACATGCACTTTGTTCCTTCTTTGGATCCCCTCATGAACCTACAACTTTTCCTCAATGCTCCAGGAAGGATAAACCAGACCACTGTTTTAGCCAACCTCAAACACTGTCACCACAGTGAGGAAATCACACCATGGCTGCTCTGAGCCTGTGTTCTTATCCAAATCATTTTGTGTTGCTCTGGAAGTTTGGAGTTTTTCCATTTCAACTGGGCCAACTCTGTGATTTAGAAAGAAATCTTTCCTTTTGTTATGTAATTAGCTCTTTAACAAACAAATAGTATTTCTGTCAATTTTCAAACTAAAAAACCAGAAGTTTACTTTCCCAAACAAAACAAATCCTCTTCTTTTTCCCCATTTATAGCACTTCTTGTATTTGTTTGCAAATATTTTGTCTGTATGAAAGCTGCATTTTCCAAAAAACAAATGACTCCCTTAAATCTTTTCCTCATCTTCAATGGGTTGATTTATTTGGGGGAAAAAGAAGTTCTTTGCTGTTTTACATTGATTAAGGCAGTACTGTCACCTCAGCCACCAAAATCCCACTTTAAAGGGGCTCCCAGCCCCTTTACAAATGAATTCCATAAAGCTACCCAGCACTTACCCCCTTGGGAACAGGCTGGCTGCTCTCCTGGATGAGCTAGCAGAGGGATGGAATAATGAGGGCTCTGTTCCAGGAACAGCATTGTGTGGACAATGCACAGAACCCACACTCTGTGCCACACAGTGCCAGGGCCCTGCTGTCTGTGCCCCCACCTGGGCAAATACAGGGGCTCCTCTTTGGGACAGGAACTGACTGGGAGGTGCAGGGCTCTCCCAAAGTGTGTGTAGGTGTGTCACACACTGCTGCCAGGGCCTGGCCCCTGCTGCCCAAGGGCTGCCAGCACTGTCCTGCCATGCCAAGCTGTGCAGCTCCTTCCCTGGGGGATTGCAGGCTGGGGCACTGGGAGCAGACCTGCTATTTCACATCCAAACCTGAGAGCAGAGTCCAACAGCCTGAGTGGAAAGAAGAGCTTTAATCCAAACACCAGGCTTGGAGCAGGGAGGAAGCTGCAGCTCCACTGAAGTCTCTGTACTCAACTCAAACTCGAGCTCTACATCCTTCCCACCACACCCATGGCCTTTGGGGAGGGGTTCTTGGCTTTGTTTTGGAGGGGGTTTTTATTTTTTGCTTTTGCTTTTAAAATCAGTTCACAAGTTAAATAAAGGACTTGCTAACATGAAAAAAACCCTGAATTGAGTAATCTGTGAAGGCCAGAGTTCCACTGAAGGACACACCACACACACTGAGTTTGTGTTCTGTGATCAGGGCAGGAGGAAGAGTTTTGGAGAAGCTGGCGGTCAGTGCCAGACAGGAGTGGGCAGAGCAGCCACTGGCTTCTCTTTTAGCACCTGCCCCAAGGAGGAGGGAAGGAATTGCAGCAACATGGGATGGAGTGACTGCAGCCCCCATTCCCTGAGCTGCTGTGGGCAGGAGGGAGTGAAGTGAAGCCAGCAAAGAGGGGAGGGGTGGAAGGATGGTGCATTAAGATGTATTTCTCATTATCCTACTCTGATTACTAAGTTAATTCCCCCAGGCTGGGCCTGTTTTGCTGTGACAGTGACTGGTGAGTGACCTCTCCCTGCCCTTACCTTGACCCACAAGGCTTTTGCTGTATTTTCTCTCCCCTGTCCAGCTGAGGAGGGAGAATGATAAAGTGGCCTTGGTGGGTACCTGGTGCCCATCCAGGGTCAACCTGCCACAAGACCAGTGAGGAAAATGCTAACCAATGCACCTTGGAGCCCAGAACACCCAAGACCACAAGCAACAACTTGGTCCTGACCCAAAAAGTCCTGTAAGCCAAGAAAACAAACTTCACTCTTTTCTCTGATTAGCACAAGCACTTGCTTCAGACATCTAACTAGGAAAAGAGTTAAAAAAATGTTATTTTTTCCCCCCCAGTGAAGTCCTTACATATTGAATAGGCTTGAGGGATTTGATTGTAGCAGTGGGGCAGCCACAGGAACTGAGGTCAGCGTAGAGACCTTCTTCCAGCACACAGTGATTGTCAGAGACCTCCCCTTGGTAATACAGGAGCCAACTGCAAGAATAATGGAACAACAAAGATAAGCTGCTCTAGCTGCTCATTAACAGTAAGGTGGGTTTTTCCCAAGATTTAGTGTTTGCTAAGGACATAAGGAATAAACAATTTCTTTGCTCTTGTCAGGCTTAAAAGGTGGCTGGAAAGGCTGTGCCATGAAGGGACCAAAGCAGCCAACCCAAACCTCAGCTGCAGAGTCAAACGATGCGAGGGGGATGCAGACACTTCTACTGTACTGAGTTCTCACAATCTGGAATAAACTCTAATTGGAGTTAAAAAAGGCACCACAGTAACAGTGCAAACTTCCCCCAGGGACAGCAAAATGCACACTACCTGAGCCAAGGACAGGGGAGAGTCACTGAGATGCACTGAGCTCTAAGACACGATGGAATACAATGGGCATGTGTTATGTGTTTTCACTTGTCTGAAATTTAGTGACATTGCAACAGAAAGAAGGTCATATCACTGAAAATGGTGGCATGTAAAACAACAGACTTACCATCCCCGAAGAACCTTAAAAGAACATGGTATGAATGATGGGAAATCAGAAACTTCTGCTGTGAAATCTATGCATGCTCCTTGGAAATGGGTATTACTGAAAGCTTTGAGCTACAAGAACAAAACAAAACAAACCCAATGACTAGAAGGCAAATGAAGGCATTCTCATTAATGTACACAGAGAAAGCTGCACTCTCAGGGAAGCATCCATTCAAATCAGATACAATAAACAGAACGACTTCTCATTTAAGGAACCTTTACATTTCTACAGCTGCTTTATTTTGAGAAGGATCACTCAGTTTCTCATCTCTGGGCCTGGCCCAGGATGCTCCCCAGGGCTGCTCAGGAAGGCAGTGCTACCAAGCACAGGTTCAGCTGAGAAGGGTGGCACTGAAGGCTGTTCCCATCCATATGAAGGACTCCTGAACTGCAGTAGATTCTCACTCCAGCAATCCAGCCTTCAAAGCTGGATGGGGAAGGGATGAGCAAAAAGATGCAGAGCTGCTGTTGACAAAGTGCTTTGAACCCTTCTGAGATCACAGGGAGTTTCTGGTGTCAGGACCAGCAGCAGAATTTCTGAGGGAACTGGGAACTTCTGAAGTTCAGCTGAGCTGTTTTTACATGTCAGTGGGAGGGAGAACCACACCCCACCAGAAGGATGTGATCAATTCACCCCAAAAAGCAATAAGGCTGAAAGGAAAAGAGAAAAATGGAAAAAGAAGAAAAAAACTCGTATGATCTAGGCCATGATGTACAGCAAAGTCACTGAGAATTCTGTCCCCTTGGGCTGCCACTGTGTAACTGAGATGAATTCCACTTTAAAGCCTGAAAGAGAGGCTGGAAAAGAAGGAAAAATTGCAGTGTATCAAGAGCATAGCTCAGCTCCTGTAATGGAAGGCAAACACGATGGCTGTTGCAAGAGCTGCTTCCCCCTGCATGCCCCACACTGGCCAAGCTTCCTGCCAAAGCAAAGAAATCACAGGCTTTGGCAGCAGAGACTGAGAAAGCCAAACACAAGCACGAGCAAATGATTTGATGGAAAAGCTCAGTCTGTGTTTTTAAAACAAATTAATATGTTTCCTGTCAGAAAGACCAAGAAAGGCTTAACCTGGCCCTGCTGCTAACTGGAGAGCACAAGCCAGCTACAACCCAAGGAATAAAGTGAAAATGATTTTCCTTTACATACAATTGCACTGCTGTGGCACAGAACATCTATTTAAGCTGTAATTACATAGTATTTTCTACCCACTCATCTAAAAGCTCTTTACAAAAAGGAATATAAATACACACACAAACACACACACACTTTCTTTCCCAGGCCACGTGCTATGCAAGGCTTTTAAGGAAGATGCACAACTCATTTTAATACAGGATGTATCTAATAATGAATCATGGTCTTCATTTGACAAAAGCAGTGATTCCTCAGTGCAAACACTAAGCAATGAGTCTCAGACTGCAGCAATGTCCCCTCTGTCAGGGTTTGACATTGCTGTGTGAGGTTTCACTTCCTAAAAGCTCACCAGGCAGCACGTTAACACACAACTACAAGGTACCCAGTGATTACCTCTGCTTCCTAAATCATCTGTACAAGCAGCTGCCATTGAAAGGGCCTTTGTTCTTGCTGGGCAAACCCAGCTTTGTTCCAGTAAATAAACTGAATGGCTTTGCAGAGTTGGGAATTTCAGACATTGTGAGTCCAGGGGTTATTAGGGAGCCTGGCAGGTGCAAAAGGTCAGGGAGATTTATGAGAATTTAGCTGCTTTTCAATTTCTGATGAGCAACTAAAAACTGAAGTGAAAAAACAGACATGCTCTTGCAGACAGTGAAAACAGTTCCCTGCCAGACATAGCTTACTGAAGGTGGCAGAATGTAGAATAATTCAACATAACCAATATATGGCTTAGACAAGGGTCAAACATCAGGACCTGCCAGCTCCTTTGCTTTGAAGTTCCAAACCAAAAGACTGTCCTTTGCTTATCCTAAGTGATTAAATGTTTTCCCATAAAAACTTCCTCAAGACATTTCCCCTCCTCTAAGAGCTGTAGGGATATGAAGGATGTTCTTCCTCCCCTTGCTTTAGGGTGAGAATGAGGATTGTGATAAATCAGGAGAGTAATTGTTTTACAAATGGTGTTAAGACTGTTATTGGAGAACACAAGAGGCAAAACAATCTAGTATTTGAAGGTGACCGTGCAAACAAACACAGAGGGGTTTTTTCAATTTCCTGGAAATAAAAAGACTGCAAAGCACAATGTACTGAATTGATCTTAAAGGTCTGCAAAGCTGGAGTAATGCACTCAAAGAATAGCTTTTGGGAGAGCCTGAAAAAATAAAAGAATTGGAGATGGAAATAAATTGATCTTCAACTGGTTTCATCTGAGTTATTTCATCTGGTATCATTTACCAAGGCCTTACTGGGAAGGTACTTGCAAGCCTCTGGATTTGGCTGCAAACTGCCCTGTGAACAGGGCTGGCAGGAAGTCTGTGTTTAGGACTAAAATAATGCACCAATTATGTCTTCAGACAGGAAACATTTCCTGTAGTCCTGGGTTAATCATAAAATTGTAGAACAAGGATATTTGGAGAAAAAGGAGGGTGTGGCCCACCTGCCAAACAACACAATGCACGTTACTTCCCATCCAAGAAGAGATTGTGGCCAGATGGCAAAACACTGAAGTTTGCTGAAACAGAACCACCTAAAGTCCCTTTGGCCTGAAAAAAATGCCTTGTTTCTTGAAAAGAAGTTTTCCAATGTTGCTTAATTAAAAGCATGTCATAGGCAGAGCAATGTAAGCCCTTCAGTGATCACCCACACAGGACTCCAGGCCAGAAAAAGGCAAATCAAACAAGTAATGCTGGAAGGGAGGATGGTCCTGTTGGGACAGAGCGTGGCAGGGCACACAGACCATACTGAGCTCAGAGCAGCATTTTGTTTTAGAAAGGCAACACCAAGGTCCATGAATGGAATGTGACCTCCTAAGATAAGGGCCAGAAGTGTAAAACCCCAAACTCACTCGTTCTTGAGACTAAAAGTGAGTTACAGGGACCACGTTGTCAGTGTAAGTTATCACCAAGTTAGACACAACTTTCAGAATGTGTCACAGAAGAGATTTATCACAGATTTATTATAATCAGATGTGTTCAGTTAAGGTCTGATGTGAGAGAAAGGTAACCCTTGAAACACAGCAGTGACAAAGCAGATGCAAAATGATAGAATGATAATCTGCCACAGAGAGAAGGAGGAATGAATGGGATGGTGAGTTTCCAGAACAGGCAGCAAAGAAGAGGGAAATAAAGACTGGAGAGAGCCAAAGGCAGTCAAAACCTACTGAACTGCTTGCATTTTTGAGGACACAATAGTAAAGGGTAGGGTCTGGAATAAAGCAAAGAGCAGAACATCAACACACTTAACCTTTGTACATCTGCCAGCTTCACCCATCAGTGAGCTGCTGCATGAAAATAACAATACTGAGATATCAGCTGGAGCAAGACATTCAACATTACCTGGATTTAATTATTAAATGTACTAATGGCTGTTATATAATGTCAACATACCAAATGTGGAGGTTCATTCATTCCAAGTGGCTCCTGCAATAATAAATACAGATACACATGTTAAAACCCCCCAGTTACAATTCATTTGCTAGGAAACATGCAAAGTTGCTGAAATCTGTTAATCCTGAACTCAGGAGCAGAGACAAACACACTTCCCAGGCCCCTGGCACAACCCTCTGCCCCAGTTGGTGCTGCCTGTGAGCTCACCATCACCTGCCTGAATGTTCAGGCCCTTTCAGGCAGAGAACTGGCATCAGCATTAATTCCTTCACCCAATGTGGACTGGAGCCCATGGAAATGCCCCTGCATTCTTTTGGGGGCCATTTCTTGAGGAGATACAGAATTAAACACAGTGGACAACTGGGACACCTCTTGCAACATGTGATCTTCAAAAGAAGGTGAAATGTTCCTCTCCTATTGTCAGTGCATTATTATAATTGTTACTTATTTATCACTTATTATTATTTAATACTCATTCCTGAGGATTGTCTCTGCTTTGCATTTGGGTTCTGACAGTTCTGGCACTAATCTGTTTGGGCAAGCTGCACTACTTGGGATTGAATAATGGATTAAAAATATTTCCCATCTTTACTCACTGTATGTATTACAAATATTTCAGCATAAAAATCAGACTTCTGGTACACAACAGCATGGCCCAGATATTCTCAAGTATGTTTATACCCATTACCAATTAGGCTATATAAATGAACTATGTTTTAAGGCAAATTAATCTTTCCAGGCCAGGATGTTCTTTCCATTTGTGCAGTTTGCCAAAGGGAAGTTCTTCTTCAGAGGTTTCCCTGATAATTTTCTCAAGACACAGAAAGATCCAGAAGGGATCCATTTAAGTCTCCATCCTGGACAGAATCATTATGCCATTAAACTGTTTCCAGATAAACAGACAAATTGTTACAGTGTGGACTGTCCTGATTAATTATTATTAATTATTATGGTATGCTCTGAACTCCAAAGGCCCCATTTCTTTTAGGGTTTCCCCTTAACAAGTCCTGATAACTCACCAACTTCACCGGGCGAATGGACATGATGGTTTTACTGGATCCTCCCCAGTCCAAGAAGCATTTGTATTTTCCTTTCTCCAACACATATTGCTCTCCACAGAAATATTTCTGCTGATAGGCCACCCACCTGGAGCATGACACAGAGATTAAGCTGAAACCCCCTGGGTTTCTGTGCAGTCTGATGGCAGCACTGGCAAGTTAAGTACAGCAGAGAGCCCCTCTGACACACAGTGCAACAATAAACCCTGTGAGAGGCACAGGACTGTCACACATTTGATTTGCTGCTTTTACTTTGCAAACACTATTTGGCAAACACACAGCTTTGGGCTGCTGCCTTTCCATCAAAGGTACAGTCACCAGGAAATGATGCTTTGCAACACTGAGGAGAGAAATTCAGGGGACAGCTTTTCAGATCTCTCTCAACTGACCCTTCATCTGTTCAGTCCTGTCTTAGCCCCCTCAGCATTTGGCAGCTCCAGTGTCTCCCTCCTCCCCAAATGGAGCCTCAGCCTTTCATTCCTGTGCTTTATCCCCAGGAGACACTCCTGAGCAGTCCCTGTGTGAGCACTTCAAGTCCCCAGTGTCACTACCCATCCTAAATCTCACCCATTTTTCAGTCTCAGCAGCTGCTGCTCCCTGTCACCATCACCACCAGGGTAGGAGTGGCAATGCCAATGTGGCTGCATCAGCTTGAACCAGATACTCTTCCACATCTGTTGATTTAAACAGTTCTCTAAAATGTGCTTTAATTTTCAGAGCCAGCAGTCTTGACTTTCTCACAAATACAGCACATTTTATCCTTCTGGACAGGCTCTACCTGTCCCAAAAGGCATCTAAGCTCTCAACATATCTAAAATCTCTCTTCTCTATTCCTGCCAAAGCTCTTGCATCTGAAACTCCAGTCTGTGACACCTCTGGAGGGACAAGCTTTGTCCAGTAACAAGAACTCCCAGATCCAAACCAAGGTGTGGGCATGAGAGCTACACAAAATTAAGGTGATTTTTTCCCTTCCATTCACCGAGGAAAGGTAAAGAAACATTTTTTTTCTCCTCCAAGTGTTTTCCCCCTGTGCCATGTGAAATATATTCCGTCAAAAGAGGCACCCAAGTATGTACCAGGACACTTCATAACCCCACCCATATATTTCAGCAGACTTACACTCCACTTCTCACAAGGATCGACCTCGTCTCTGAGCCAAATCCAGCCTTCTCCAAGTCAGGGATTTCTTCATTGCTGATGTCCAAGGCTTTCCCATCCTCTTCATCAGACTGAAACAGTGCCACTGAAGACTCTATGAAATCCTAAGAGGCAGCACAGCAGTTGGAAGACAGGCTGTCACTTCACAACAGAAAACATTTGGGGCAAGAGTTATAGCCAGAAAAGCAGCGTTTCATAAAGCAGTGAAGGGAGCTGGATCCTTTATGTGGACATTAAGGGCTATTTTGGTGTTGAAGTTCTGGAATAACTGGGAGCCTGGCAATCTGATATGGCCTTCAGAGGTTTCCACTGGAGAGATAAAGAACCTGCTGCCCCTCAGCACCTTCCTCTCCTCTAAGAGGATGACAGAGTGCAAAGATGCCCACGTGGGAGAGAGAAGTGTTGGGGATTTAGCACTGAGCTCCCCACAGCTTCACCAGGGAATACTCCAAGTATTACCACACCTGTAGTTTTATACTTTAAGTTCTCCTTCCTCCTCCCTTCCCAGCAACACAGCAACAACCATGGAGAGGAAAACACTGGGCAGGATTCACCTTTCCAGCACAAGGGATTTGTACTTTTTGGACACATCCACTGCATGACTAATCACAGCAGCTATAAATAAATCCTGCTTAACACTGTCATGTTCCCTCTCACATAGCTGTGTGACACTGCTCTCTGCTATCAGCTGGCTTAGCTCCTTCACCAGATTACTTGCACAGCTTCAGATTATTTGAATTGGGTTTCAAATCTTCAGCTTTTTAACCACTTAGCAATTCTAAGCACACAGTTCAGTCACGGTGTAGGAAAAGAGAAAACATTCCATTCACTTTATTCCTTTAACTTTTAGCTCAATGTCAGTGTTTCTCAAACATTCAGCAGTGTTATAATAAGTTGAAGCTAAGTAAGTCATTCAAATGAGAAATAAAGGCATCATTCAGTCATCATTCCTTCCTCCCTGAGTTTCCACTACACCTTCTCTTACAAAAAGCAACAGGAGAAATGCCTTTTAAGAAAAGGCTTTCAGGTGGAGGCAAACCATTCCAGACTTGAAAACACTAAGTGGGGAAGCTCAAAGGCAACATACTCTGAGACTTTGCTCTTTCACTGATCACACCAGGCATGGACAAGTCATTGGACTCTGCAGAAGAGAAGAAGTGCAACTTTGCCCCAGCCCAGCACAAGGTCCAGACTATTGCCAGCCCTCTGGTACTCCAGGAGACCACTGGAACACTCCCTACATAACCTGACTGCAAATAATGCATGGCCATTCCCAAACCCCTCAATCTGCTGCAGAGAGGTCACTGCACTCAACCAGGATCTCCAGGGAGGAGCAACAAAGACCTGATATGCAGGAACATCCCCACTGCAACCTTGACCTTTGGCCTGGGGGAACTTCTGGGCTTATGGAGACCCTGGACATTATTCCCTGTGCAGGGAGAGGCCTCAAGCACACAGTTCTGGAGTTTTGTCCTTGAAAAGCAGAGTTCAGCACTAACATATTTTTAAAGCCCTGACCTTAAGCATCCCATGGAGAGTGAGGAGGGGAGCATATGGCAAGCCTGAGCAGTGCCCTGTGTGCTGCACAGCAGAGAGAGGCAGCAATCTGCTGGGCAGCCCAAACAGCACAGTGCCAGTGCCTTTGGGCATTTCACTGGGGAGCAGCTCCCTGCCCTCAGCAATGCTACACTCTGAGGAAAATCATCCCTTACACTTTTATTTTATTAAATATTGACACGTATTTACATGCCAGTTTCAATGATACATGTTGATTTAGGACTGGGAATGATGGATGTTTTAAAAATGTTAATGACTTGAGTCTTCTGACTGTCCTGGGGTGAGCCAAATTAAATACATGCATTTGTGGGGAGGGCCATTCCTACCAGCCACACACACGATTTTAAGCTTGTTATTTATGTCCTTTGCCAAGAGGAAGATCTGAACAGATCAATTTAAGTTGCTCAAGTATCTTGTGTATAGATGGAAAGCAGAGAGAAACTAAGATTACTCAGTAACCGAATAGGATTCTGCACATTCAAAATGAGGAATCTGAAGGAATTTCCGGCCTGGTTTTTCACAGAAACCTGAAAACGAATTAGGTAGAGAAGGATATTTTAATTCAATTCAGTTTATTCTCCTATCTTGAAGATATATGATGGATTCTGATGATAAATACAGCTTTTGATAGGTGCCTTCCATAAAAACCAAAGCTGCAAATTGGGAATTTAGGTCTGGCCTTCTTGAGTTGACATTAACTTTTTGTTTTTAAAAAAAGATACTGACTGTTGAGACAGTGAGTTTGCTCTAAATGCCTGTCTTCAACCTGCACAACATTCCTGGCTCAGAATACCAAACCTCCTCAGATGAGGAGATGAGTAACCTGAGTACACAGAACTGAGCAATATCAGGGTGAACAATCCAAGTCTCCAAAGCAGCCACTCTCAGCAGCTGTACCTAAAATTCACACAGCTCCCATTAGAATAAAAAAATCTTCAAACACAAAAATAACCCCAACCCAACAAACCAAAGGAAATGATAAAGAAGTTCTAATCCCATGTTTCCCCACCACTAAAAAGCCTGACTTTACTTCCAGTATTGGACTCTTACAGATAGTTTTTATTATTATTTCATCTTTGCCTCCACTAAAACCCATTTTAGTGGCAGGGATTTTTTTTTCCACCATGATTATTTTTGCTGCCAAAATTTTCTGGCAGAAAAATCACAGAGACAGAGGGTAATGCTGTTTTAAGGCTTGTAACAGCTGCTGCCTTGAACAGCTATTTTTATTTTAATAAAGAACTACACTGTACACTTAAGGCATATTATGCTCTTAAACAAATTCTGTTGCAGGGATTCAAATAGCCTGAAGTGCAGAGGGGAGAATCTGGCAGGTAGACAAGGAATTCTGCACCATGTGGGGTTTATTGGATGAACTTTACAAGGATTATTAAGACCCTGCTTCTGCTTTGCCCTGTGTGCAGTGCAGCCTCAGTTTCAGGCAGGAGGGAAAGAGGGAGAAGGAGCACGGGCAAGGGATGGAATGGCCAAGCCTGAGACAGCTGGACCTGATACAAAGAATAGCCTTCCTCTCTATGGAAAGGAGAGCTGTGCATGGTGTGTGAAATCCATGAAGCACTTACAGCCTGAAGGAACCTGAAGGACAGGAGGGCACTGGCAGCTGCCCCCCAGCAGTGCCTGTCCTCATAGTCACCCTCCTCCAGCAGGTACTGCTGCCCCTTGTAGCGCTCCCTGGTGTAGGCAACCCACCTGTGGAGCACAAGGGAAGGGGAGAGAAGGGAAGAGAAGGGAAGTCAGGCAGGGCACAACAACTGCACCCCCACAACACTGCAGTGAGCATCCCAAACTCAGCCAGGGAACAAAGCACTGCTTGTTTGATGTCACACAGGCACCCATGAAGTGCTCTCTGTGCATCAAGGTCCCACCATGTGATTCCCTGGCCAACAAGGGGTTATTCATGGCACACCTCTGTCAGCCAGACTGCCAACACCACTGCTGGCAACTACAGGCACTAATAAACATCTGGGTGCCAAAACACTCCCCATTAGCACTGACCAGCTGGCAATGACAAAAGAAAGAGGCAATGAATCTGCAGTGTATTGATAAACGATGAGTTTCTACCCTTGCTGGAGCTGGTGGCAAAACTAACACATTTCTGCCTCCTTCTATTGTTTCCTGCTCTAATCTGAAGACACAGACATATAAATAGACAAGCACATTGAATATATAAAACATATTGCATATGGAATATGTTGTAGCACTAAAAGAATAAAACTTTTTTAAAGTATTTCTAACAAATAGGTAAGGTTCAATTAAAAGGTGTTTCCATACCAACTCTGAACCCCCTAATGGGTCTTAATTTGAAAAAGTGATTCCCTCTCCTTTCTTGTAAGCATTTCTTTCATTAAAGCTCCCTTGTAGTATCAGGATTGCTGTACAAATCTGTTGGCATTGAGACCTGGCAGGCAGGGACAGCTTTACTTTCAGTACCATTTGGTTTACATTAATTCAGCTGTTTAGGTTACCACAGCACTAAAAATAAACCCCACCACAACAGACAGAACAATGATTTTTAATAGTTTGAGGCTTCCCAGATAGTGAATACACAATGCCTTTATGAATAGATTCTTTGAGCAGTAACAATTAAGTTTGTTTTTGATTTAGTGCTCATGAGATTCTGACGACAGCCTGAAAGGATGTATGTTACCCAGTCTTTACACTGAAATAATAACATGGAAACAAACCCCAAATTGTCTGCAAACTGGTTTATTACCAAGGTCTTTGGCAGAAGAAAAAGATCTTGGAAGAACAACATGAGGAGCTGGTGCCTCTCTGGGATAGCTGGTGCTGAGTCCACCTTGTGAGAGTCCACCTCAGGACTGTGTTACACAGCCCTGTGTCCAGGACACAGAATCAATGATATTTGATTTTTTTAGTAATATTATTTTTTATAATATTGTTTTCCTCAGTGAAGGAAAAGAATAGTAATTCTTAACCCCAGGTAACATGCAACAGGTGGCAGAGGGAAACCACCAAGACAATAAACCAGTTTATAGGTTTCAGAGGTATTAAAATGCCAAAATCAAGACTGACTATTCCAACCCAGGGTCACTTCAGCAAACTCAGCAGAGACCACCAGAAGTGCAGAGCAACAGGAATGAAGCTCTGTGTGAATGCTTTCAGTAAGGAATGAAATGGCCTGATTTATTGGCCTCCAAATGGTAACCACTGACTTCACACCTTTAGCTTATCTTCCCAAAGTCCCCTCTGAGTGCCCTGAAAGCTGGAGACCCTTTTTGGATTTACATGGACTTGTCACCAGGCTGTTTGCAGGCATTTCCACAGCAGGATACTTATTCACACAACTCTGTATATACAGAAATGTGCTCTCCAGCTCCATGCCTATGATTTATATCCTGTAATCCTGTGCCTGGGATATGCCATATGTAGTTTTATCCAAGGCTGATAACTGACAAAAGAAACACATACTCCTTCCTTTTCAAAGCTTTTTACCTGTGAAAAATCCCAATCACCACTTAGTCAGCACTTCTAAGCAATTATTTATGCTTTCTTACTTTGTAATAAATAAATGTCCAAGTGAAATCTACTCACACTCCCCCAATGACACGGATTGATCCAATCCCCTGGAACTCCTCTTCCTTGGCAAACAGTGCTGGCACAGAGGGGATGTTTTCTGAAAACTCTTTGCACCATCCTCCAAAGTGGGTTTTCTCATATATTATTATCTAGAAAACAAGTTGTGCACGTGTCTGCATCATTAGAAAGTTACCTAAAGCAATAGCATATTTTATTCTCAGTGTTCTCAGTGCTTACCTTGACATTCATTGGCATTTGTACCTTCAGTCCACCCTAAAAAAAGATGGGGAGGAAAATGGGTATTTATGTTAAACTTGAAGTTACACTTTGACACATTTTACAGGACTATCAGAGCATGAAGTCTTTGCCATTATAGTCACCATTTTCAGTGCTGGCCATA
>JAXCLP010000001.1:4383084-4430083 GCA_035584035.1 Lepidocolaptes lacrymiger | reverse complement strand
CCAATTTTTAAAACTAGCTGTTAAAGCTTGGTTCTATGAGTTTCTCAAGCTCAGGCTGTGGAGCTCTAAGAAATTATAACCACCACAAGAGAGAGAAAAGATGAGCTGACACATTCATGTCTGTGGTCAAAGAGCAAATACAACAAATCCACCTTCTCTGGAATTCTAGAGAATGATGTTCTGTGAGGGAATAGGACACCCACATCACTTGAGTGATTACAGACACAGCTATTGGGTCTTATTTCTTTATGGCTTTTAACCTCTCTCTCTCCAGGCTTGCTATGCAGACATTACAATTATGTGTTGTCCCTTTTCACATCCTTTCACATGTAGAGCTACTTGCTGTCTGTCTATCAGCACACAAACTAGCTGCACCTCCCCAGACTGTGGTGCAATCTGTGGTCAGAGGAGTATTGCTGGGGAATCAACTCCTTTGTGGCCTTCCCTTCCCAGAAGAAAAGCACACTCTGCTTAGGTCAGACCCCCTGGGGAAGCACCACTGAGTGTGCAGGGCTCACCATTCTCAAGGGGCGCAGGGATCTGACATCTGCTGAAGGAATTTCGGGTGGGGAATCACAGTCCTCCAGAACTGTCACCTCCCCCTTGTAGTTCAAGTCTGAGTAAGCAAGCCACCTGCAACAGCCAGGAGAAATTCATCTCAGTAATTCATTAATTAGACCACAAAGATCTTACTAGAATTATTTTCCTTTTTGCACTCCTAAGAGGTAGATAATGTTTCAGACACTGGCAGCGCATCAAAACAAAGCTATAGTTGAATACACTGGCAACATCACTGCTGAGAAGATCTGTTTCTCTCAGTCCAAGCTAAATATAAGTGAAAGAGAAGATTAGCAAATTGTTCATTCATTTTAAAAGGTACCCTATGAGTATACAAAATAAGTCAGTAGTGAGGACGAGACATTTGCATTGAAGTTTACCTGGGATTTCCACCTTAGGAACTAAAAGGCTTCTAAATCAATCCCACTTCATTTATTTTTCAGTGGAAGTTATTAAATTGTGATGATTTACAACACTCCTTTGGAAAGCCATTGTAATTTTGACAGGAAGATTGAAAATGCTGAGACTCCTTCAGATTGCTTTCAATCCAAAAGCAAGCTGAATGCAGGAGCTGGACACAGGGTTAGCAGACCAAGGAAGGGAGGAAGAGGCACTGAGCCACAGCAGAGTGATTTCTTAAAACTGCACAGACCACAAGCAGTTAAAAGTTACACTCAGTTCTACCAAAACTAAACCAAGACTCTGTTTTTAATTCCTTCACCACCTCAAGCTTCACAGATGAACTGTAAGATTGTGGGAAGGGAGACTTGGCTCATGTGGAAAGGCAAACTCCAGACTCTTTTAATAGAGCAGCTCATGTCACCCTGCAAGGATTTATGAGAAGAGACACAGAACTCCCAAACTTCAGGAACTGTGAAGTTTGGCCTCTTAGCCAGGAAACAGCCTCTTCTGCTCAATGCAGCAAGTGCTGGGCTACCAAGGGGCTTGTGTCATGTTGCATCACCTCTGCCCAGCATGTCAGGGTATGGCTGCAGCCTGAGAAATGCTGGCATCATGTCACCCTCATTTTCTGGTTCTCAGCCCCACTGTTCTAACAGGGTGGGTGACTGGGGAGACCATCCAGCCTCCAGTGAACTAAAGGCTAATTACAGCTGAGCTGCTGCTTTATTTAGAAAGCTGCACAAAAATTGAATTACAGACAACTCCTGCCAGCAGCTAGGAGAAATGCCTTCAGAAATTTGGTTCCACTGCTGGGAGCCCCCAGAGCTGAAGGTCAGAGCTGGGAGTACCTGTTGTATCTTAGCTGATTTGTAGAAAACCCCCCAAATACAGTTCAGGTTGCTGACTGACTTTCATCCCATGATGTGACTCCCCTCCCTGCTGGCAAAATGCTGTTGGAAAGGCTCAGTACTCACACTCCTGACTTGACCCTTAGGTAGGGGTTTCTCTCAACATCCAGCTCTTCCAGGTTGGGAATTGCCCCCTGGATGCAGATGGGAAGTCCCTGGGTGCTCCCAGGTGCCAGGCAGAACTCCAGCTCTGGGATGCCACAGTCCTGTGGAAACAAAGCAAGGGGCAAGGATGAGCCACACCTGCACAGCCTGGCCCTGAGGCCTTGGGAATGCTCCCTTACTGTCTTCCCACCCTTCTGACAGAACTCCACAGGCTTCACGTGATGGAAGAGCTTTGGGTTTTGAAAAATGGAGACTGGAATCTTTAGAACAGCTAAGGGAAATAAATCTACGGCACTTTAGACAAAGAAAGAAAAAGATCAGTTTTACAAAACATATCTTATTATTAAGTAGACACTTTAGCAATTTTCCTGCTACTACAAAGCAACAACCTCCATGACCACACTGAAGGTTTACCACTGATAAATTCCACGCTGGAGAACAACTTGTTGAACACAAGATCTTCTCTAGAGTTTGCAGGGATTTTATTGAACCACCTTTGTAATATTTACATAAAAAGCCTTGCCAGTACTTTCTCACCCAGCACTCAAACACCCCATGGACCAGTGAGGGTCTCCTGGAAGCCCCTGGCTCAGCAGGGTTGTCTGATCAGCCCTCCTGTTACAGCCAAAGGTGGCTCAGTGTGCTCTCAGCTTGCTCAGCTGGGGCTGGAAAACTTCAGTCCTCAGTGACAACTTCACAGCACCCTCCTCCTGTCCTCCTGACCCACCTGCACCAGGCCCAAGAGCTTGGGTGGCACAAAGAGATGCCCAAAGTCCTCAGTGGGGCTGCAGCAAGATGCCCCCTGCACATGCACTAAGGAGAAGCTCAGAGAATCACCTGGGTGGTATAAAGAGATCCCCCAAGTCCTCAGGGGGGCTGCAGCAAGAGGCCCCCTGCACATGCACTAAGGAGAAGCTCAGAGAACCACCTGCCACTGCACCTGAGGAGCCAGGAGGTCACATCATGACATGGACTGTGCCTTCTGCCAGGCCCAAAGGGGAAAAGAACCCAAGCCCCAAGGGCATGAAAGGTCCCAAAATCACAGCACCTCCTGCCATGGCAGCACCTGCACGCTGTCCCTTGTCACCCAGGTCCTGGGCAGGAACCTGCCCCTTGCACAGTGTGTTTCAGGAGCCACTCAGCTCTCAGCAAGAAGGGTGGCAGCTCTAACACATGTACTGCAGGGTATTATTTCTCATTCCTCAGGAGACCTGCAGGAACACAGGGGGCTATTCTGGCAGCTCCCCCTCCTGCACAATCACGTTTCCTCTGAATTGTACCCTGCAAACAATGCATGCTATTTGTTTGGAGAGCAAAACCTGCAACAGCACAGTTTTCATTTTCAGACGAGCAAAACCAGGAAAAAAGCCTTTCTAGTACAATGCTACTTTATGGCAAAGTGCTAAGGAACTCAATTCTAAGTGAAATGCTAGGCAAGTTTTAAAAAAAAAAAAATAATTTCCCCATAGTTTTCACATGTGTATGTGTCTTGCTAAAATCACATTTGAGAAATATTTGAAGCCTGTGGTTTTTATCTAATAATACCTGATAAGGCTGAAATCTGTAAATCCAACAATAAAGGCTGATACAGACAATCAGAAGTTGCACCTGTAAGAATTCCACAAATAAGGATGCCAGAGTCTTAATGGTTTCAGATAAATTCTGAAACAAAGCCCCTGCAAGGCCAGACAAGTAGCAAAATAAAGTCTCTGCCTGCGGGCTCAGACAGAATATGAGATGGAGTGTGTTTAATTTTAATTCAGGAGGAGGGAGGCTTTTGTTTTTGTTTCTCATGTAAGATTGGAAAAAGGCAGTCTGTATTCTCCTTCCAAGTCTGCTCTCCTGACTCTGAAGCTCACGAGGCTCCAGCCCAAGAGATGACAAATGCAGCAGGGTGGGTGGAACACAAGGACTCATAATTACTTCTATCCTATTTATCACCATCTCTCTCCAGCCAGATTTTGACAGTCATAAAAACCCCTCTACTCACTGTGATGGCATTTTTATGTGTACTAGATTAAGTCCACAAACTTCTTTCATAAAGTGTCACACAATAAAGTGAGGTCTTCAACAACCCCATTCAAATATCTGTTTTTAAAGGGAGTAACAGGTTTGAGCAAGTTGTACATGCTATTTTCTAAGCACATTTTTTTAAAGCCACTAGTACATATTTTGCCTTAAATATTGAGTGCAATTGACCTGTATTTAATGCACAGACTGCAGAAGAGGGTAACCTTTATTATGAGTGTGTGAGATGAACACCATGTATTTGCAGATGTCAGCTCAAATACTGTGCCATTAGTTTATACAAGTCAAGCATGCAAACTTTAGCTGGGTAAGTATTTGCCCTAGCATGTCCACATTTGCCTGAGCAGACTTAATGGGCATCATTATTTCCAGAGGCTTCTTCAGCATTCCTAATAAAGCCACCAGATTCAGAAACCCCATGAAAACCACACAAATCTGACAGCACTCAGGTTGAGACCCAGAGCCTTCAGTCCAAAGCCCTTTCAATGGTAACACACACCTGCCAGATGTGACAGACCTGGAGCCTTTAAGCCCCTCCAGGTGGGCTTGGCTGTTTATTCTCCTTCTGGAGCCAGAGTTACAGCCCTAACAGCACCAGCAGGACAAATAAACTCAGCCCTGTCAGGTCTTCTCCTTGGACCTCCAAGCTGTGGTGCCCAAAGTGATCAAAACAGCCTATTCAGCTGGGGTAGCTTTTTATGGCAACAACAGGACAAAGAATGACTCAAGTCTGGCTTTTTAAGCAAAATGCCAACCCAAGGATGAGAGAAGGGGCTGCTGAAAACCAGGCCTGATTAGTTTTGGTATTCACATGATTGCCTTTTAATACAGTCTAGACACACACATTACTGTGGGTACATGGTTTGTCCTTAGGACATATCAGTTTCTGCTGATTTATTTTTTTTTAATATTACTCTGTGGGTCCTCCAGGCTTTTTTTATCCAATTCTTGCTCCCAGTGCTCCAGCTTGCTCCATTCTTGCTATCACCCAACACCACCAAACCAAACTACAGGATACAACAGGGCTGCTAGCAAAATAAAATAATATTAAAGAAATGAATGATTACTGTCTTGTAAATACAATCTGACCCTAGGCTACACTGACTTGCCTGGGTGCAATTCAGACAGGTCTTTCACTTTACTGGCTGCACAATCTGTTTCTTTGGGAACTCCTCCCCACAAATTCCTTGGACTTGAATACACATGGGTACACCTAATGCTCACCCACAGTTGGGCAGGCCATAAGCTAACCACAAAGCTAACAGAACCTTTGCTTTTTGGGGAGGCCTGAAGCCAAATCAATAGCACAAAGCCACTGGCAGACTGGTTTTCAGCCAATCTGCTAGTAAAAAATAACTAAAATTAATATTAAATGTACCTCCTACGGCTTCTTTAGTAAAAATCTGATTTCCTCTTCTTGGCAAGACATTTTCCTCTTAAACATTCAAATCTGATAATCAATCAGCCATTAAACAAGCAGCATAAAAAGTTACTTGAAGAACCAGAAGACAAGCCAGGCAATCTAGACACAGAGTCAGGATGGCCAAACTAGTCAGGGGAAAAGCCACTTTGCTACCCAAACCATGTCAAAGAGAATGACACAAAAAGGTGACCCTGCAGGTCACACACACAAGAGAAACAGCCTGAAAGAGAACCAGCTGTTTGTCAAATAAAACCAATGCCCCTATCTTTCACAAAAAGTATATAAAAATAAGGGAGCACTCGGGCAAGCTACCTTCCAGAAATACTTCCACAACCTAAAAAAGGAGGGATGCTTTCACAAATCAAGGTTTAGAGGACAAAAGTGAGTGAGTTCCATGACCCCCTCTAGTTCCAGAGCCCTCCTCCCCAAGCACACCTGCCAGAGCTGCAAGTTCCCCAAGGACAGTGTTGGTTACTGAGTTGGTGTCCTGTAACAGAGCTTTCCATCTGTGCTCCACATAAATGAACCACATACTGGAAGAAGAACAAAGGTCAAACCTTTTTAGCTGCACTACAAAGATTTTTATCAGGCATGATGAAGCTAAACACAGCATCTTTCCTATTCAAGGGTTTTCTTTCACACCCTTGACACATCCAGCTTCCCTTGGATTCAGACCATAATTCACATGTTATTGTGGAATACCTTTATTTATTTAGTTGCCTTCCTGTTATACACTGGTCAAAGGTTTTTAATTTGTTTAGCTCAAATAAATGTTAACCTCATTATTCTTGCCTTCAGCCAGCTTATTTTGAATCAATTTATTGTTAGATGTTTAAACACAATGAAAAAGTATTTCTAATGGTTATGACATTATGACAAAAAGGTTCTAAATTTCAGAGAGAGCTCTATTCCAGCAGAGAACAGAGAAAGCACTTTACTGAAAACCTTTCCCATTGTGACACAAATGATAATTCACTCACAGCAATGGCCACTGCCCTGTGAATAACTGGAATGTTACAGGAAACAACGAGAGCACTAAGTCTTCTTAAGTCACGAGATGTGGTAAATATATTCCTCATTCACTGAATAACAATGGGTGCATTCTAGTTGGGTTCAGACATTTGATCCTTATCTTTTCAACAGAAAGCCTTTTAAACTTCTGGCTGCAGGCAGGGCCACATGCTGTAGGTGTACCCCTTGTCCACATGGAAACACTACAGATTGGACAAAGCTTGGAAGGGAACATTTTTGGAGGCCACGCTGTACAAATGGGACTGGAAACTCACCCCCTACCTGTGAAACAGAAGCCATACAGACACAGTACACAGCTTAAGCTGAAGATAAATCTCCCTTGAAAAATATTAATTGATTCCATTTACTTTCAAATAACTGGAGAGGCAAACACCTAAAAGCAGCGAGAATCAATTTGCTCATTAACTCAGGAAGAAAGGGAGCACAGCAAAAGCCCTAGAATTTATCTGGAAGGTGAAAAATTGATTGACAGGAAATCTGAATGAAGTCAGAAACATTGTCCATTGTTGGTACCACACCACTACTCCCAACAAATCAACTGTGTGTGTCAGCACAATATTGAGGAAGTCTGTACCTTTGTTACGTGTTTGATGGAACCAATTGAGAGGTTTCCTCGATGATGTTTCACACCTGGGAGGTCCCAAAGGTGATCCAGCACAGCCTCTCCTTCTTCCAGGACGTATTTTCGACCCTGGAACTTTGGTTTCTCATAAAAAATCCAGCTGTAAGAAGGATATCATGAGCTGAGTTGTTACTGTTAGGTAAGACTGTCCTTACAGAGCACATCTGATGGAAAGCCCAGTAATAAGCTCTTCTTACCAAGGCAGCCATCACATCTTTCTTATACCTCAGGATGTAGCCTAACATAAATTAACTGTATGAAAATACAGCTAAAACACCATGTGAATAAGCAGCCTTATTTTCCCAGAACAAATCCTGTCACATCCAAACAGGTCCTGTTCAGGCAGGTGCTACGTGAGGCACAAAACATCCTAATAATGGCACCCAGCACTTCTGAGGCTGTGAAAGAAAAGGATGCAGAACCACAGAGGGCTGCCTCCAAAGGGCAGAGATGTGCCACGCATTCATTGTTCCTGTGGCTGACAGCCACAAACATCCTCTGCCACATCACCAGGTACAGTTCAGTGCAACCACTGACACAGATCCAGCTTCCCAAAGCAAACCCTGGCAAAGGTACTTGTGCATATCCCTCTGCATCCACATTCCTCTAAATGCTACACAAACCCAGCAGCTGGGAGTGCTCATGGGATGGTCCTTTGGCAGCAGCTACTGAGGGATGCAACTGAGCTGTAAAAAACACCATTTTTGTGTGGTGCTTCTGCTCATGGTTACAACTGCTCTGCCTCAGCACTTCAGGCAAGAACTCTAAACTTCCTTGTGGCTCCATTAGGAACTTTCTGTTTGAAGTTAGCTCACAGGAGAAGCAATATTGGGGGTTTTTGTACTGCACAGTTTGGAGCCTTGTTTCATGCCTTTTTCATTGGGATCAGTCTAATCACAAAGAAAGAAAAAGGTACTCCTGCAGATCAGACATGTGTCCTAAATGGAAGAAATAAAAATACACATATGCAGTCTTTGGAAAGGCTCTATTAAAGTAGGACCTGGAGTTCTTACCATCCTCTGACTATCCTGAGCAATGCTCCAACAGGAAAGGTCCACGAGGAGGTATCGAGCACATCAGAATGAACTTCTTGTTTACTTTTGCTGCCATAGGTGTCATAAATAATAATCTGAAACAACATACAAGGAAGTGAGGGCCCATTTCAGCACAGAGTACAGACACGTGGGGGTTTTTGCTTGCAATTTGTGCCCACTCAGCTGGGAGGCTGCACATTTTCTTCTTTTATGAAACACTCTACTGAATGAAAACGATTGCTGAGAAAAACTAGTAAAATTACTAGTGGCAGGATTTTTAATAATATATTCTCATTATTAACATGTCCAAACATAGGCAAGTAATACATAAAACTAGGCTAATAACTTCAGATGCTTTACATTCAGAACTCTTGGTATAACAAGTTATTCCATGTATCTTAATGATTTATGTGACAAATTCTGCTTACCTTTCCTGGTCTTGGATTGTATTTGAGACTTGCCCTGTCAATGAGGTTCTGAAATTGAAAGGATATGGCAAACAACAATTAACACGTGTACACAAGTGTCACTAGTAGAAACAACCAAGATTTGTGTCACTGCCATTCAGAGCTGGTGTCAGAAGTTTAACAGAATCAACCAGCAGAAAGTGGCATGTGCCAGAAAGGAGGAACTCTTGTGGAAGGGATAACCTTTCCAGATGCATCTCCCTTTCCCAGCAGGCAATCACCTGCATTTCTGAGCAGTGGAAAAACCAGGAGATTGCTCTAACACACACTGAAGAATTCCCAACATCTTGGAAAGAGTTCTTGCCCTGCACGTTTGGGCTACGTGGCACGTGCAAATTCTAAATATTGGAAGAACTGTTTCCATACCCTCTGTGATTTAAATAAACTAAAAAGAAATGTTAATCTGTGGAAGGAGCTACATGACTTGGTAACTCAGTTGTATTTGTAGAAGGCACAATCAAACAGCCCAGCAAGCAGCTATTTGTATCTTTTTGGACAAAGCTCTATTAATCTCAGAAGTGAAAGAAATAAGAGTTTTCCAACAAAAGGCAACTTCAGTACCTTCAGGTTGAAATGCCCTTAAACACAGATGTGCTATGCTATTATAGAAACATGCTCTTATGCATATTTTCCTATTATATTTTCTGTTCACATGCTCTGTTTTACAGGTAAGTCCCTCTCATCTGTGTGCTGAACCAAGAACATTATGTTTTAAAAGTTATGTTATCAGAAGACTTTTTAAACTATGAAACAGCCTAATTACTTCTGACAACAGAATTACTTTTTGACTACTTTTATGACAAAATAATTACTTTTTGATTACTTTTGTGATAAAAGAATTAATGAAGGGAGCAAGGAGAATAGGGAGACAGCCACTTTGAATGTGGGCTGCTCCCTTTGATTACAAACTCTATGTGACATGACCTCTTACCCCTGCCAGCTCTCCCAGGGTTGGCACGGCGTGGTCCTGAGCCCAGGGCATCTTTGGCTGCAGCACATCCTGGAGGAGGCTCCCAAACCTGGGCCCCTTCTCAGCCGAGGGACTGCTGGCAGATTTCAAATACTGGTAGTACACACTCGTAGGGGGATGTGTGGGAGCAGCACCAGCCTTCTCTGGAACTGATTTACGGGGTGTTTGAGGGGGAGAAGCCACATCTGGAAACTGTTCTGGTCGCTCCTGTGAGTCAAGTTGTTCCTTTGAAAGAAGAAATGCTTGTTCAGGAAGCAAAGACCTATTCTGATCATTCAGCTGAAGGCTTGTTTTTAAATCCCCTCTCCACTGGCTGGGAAGGCAGTCATCTTCTTTCTCAACATCAAGTGTATTTTCCTCATATGAGGATTCTTCCTCCTCCTCCTCCCCTCCATCCTCCTCCTCGTCCTCGCTGAACCGAGCGGTGAACTGCAGGCGCTCCGACACCGACTGGAGCAGGGAGAGCACAGCAGCATGGTCAGAGCTGTCCTTGGCCCCTCCACCAGCACGGCTCTCTGGGGACACATCTGTGGAGGGCAGCTCTTCCTGGGAGCTGTCATCCTCATAGATGGGGGACAGGGAGAAGGGGTACACCCTGTAGCGCTTGGCCTCCACGCTGAGGAAGGACCCTGAGCCAGGGCCATCTGCTGCCTCCTTCAGCCCCTGCTCCTGCACACAGAGACACGCTGAGCCCTGCCCGTCCCCTGCTCTGCCACACCTCAGCTGAGCTGTGCCACCCGAGGGCAAACCAGAAGGAGCAGATCCCACCTGCATGGCATCGGCTGAGACTGATCTGTTCTCAGCCTGAAGGGCACCTTCGTAAATGATGCTGAAAGAACTGTTTTCCAGCTGTTCCATTGGCAGAGAAGAGGCCAGAACTTCTGCTGATTCCTCCATGTCACCACTGCAGTCCAGCCCATTTTTGATAAGCTGATCATTTGCCTCCACGCCTTGATCCTTCCTTGCTGCCTGCTTCAGATTCTCCTTGTTCTGGGCAAAGACTGTGTTGAAGCACAGCTCCCCTTCACTGTCCTCTCCAGGAACAGACAATACAGGTACAGTGAACTGTGTATCTAACCCACTGCTAACCTCCTCTCTCTCACTTGCCCCTCCTGCTAGTTCCCCTTCACTCTCCACTGCCTCTGCATCTTCTAAGGTCACTGTCACTTGTGCAGGTGCTCCTCTGCAGTGCTCATGTGGACTGTCCTCTGCACTCCTTCCCAGAGACACCTGAGGACTGCTTTTATCTTTGGATTCACTCTGCACGCCAACAGGTGCTTCCTCAGGCACAAAAGGTGACAAACCAAGCAGTGCAGTTGGCAGTGATGTGCACCCTGGCATATCTGTACTATTGCATGAACCTTCCAACTGCAATGACAAAAGCATCTCCTCACTCACAGCAGTCTCTCTGTGTACAAAATGCAAAGGTCCCTCAGATTTTCTGCTCACTGCTGGTTCTCCAGCTTTGCCACCCATTTCTGCTGCAGCCAGATGGTCACACCCTGTCCTACTGTGCCTCTCTTCTGCTGGTGTCAGCAGATCTGATTCAGGACGTGCTAAACTACCAGTGGGAAAGCCCCCATTTGTCTGGCAGGCAATTGCATTCTTTGGTCCCCTTTCATCTCTCTGGGGCCAATCTATGCCATTTGCCATGCTATTTGGAAGCAGAGGAGCTGAGCAATGTGCCTTTTCACAGTTTACACTTACACCCTGAGTTTCCTTCATCTCTGTTGGCCCCTGTGTTTTGGCAGGAGACTTCCCATCCAGATTTAAAGTCTTTGGCGTTTCAGCCTTAGGTTTCCACTCAGCCTTTCCAGAAGGCCTTTTGCTCCCAGTGCCTGGCCACTGACTGGATGCCAGTTTCTGTATGGCTGAGTTAATGACTTCCTCAACTGTTTCTTTTGCTTTCAAAGCTAGTGCACTATCTAGGTCAATTTTGTCAGGGATGCAGGAGAATATCTTTTCATCCTGATTATTTGTACCCACTCTTTCATTCCCTGTAAATGAAGATGAACCTCCTCCACTGCTCTCATTAAAATCTTTTAATGACTGCACAGCTGACTGGATTTCTTCTCCTTCCAGCTGTACAGTTCCAGCTTTCTGGCAATTTAGAATACCCCTGTTTACTAAGCTATCCTTGCTGCCACAAGGCTGGCAGACATCAAAGGCTTGCTTTGCTATTATTTCTTCTGTAGCCAAATGTAAAACCAAATCCACAATTTCTCCAGCTTTCTTAAACAAAACAGCAGCATCTTGGAACGTGGCCTGTCCTTGTCCCTTCACATCTGCATGTTCCCCCTGTCCATCAGTGGCTCTGTGACTGGAAGAGCTGGTGCTCCCCTGAGCAGTGCCCAACATCTCCAAGGTGGACACAGAAAGGCTGGAGGCTTCTCTGCATCCCCGAGCAGGTGAGGTGCCCCTGGGCAGGCAAACATCCCCTCCATTTACTCCATCAGCACTCCTATCAAGCATAGGTGGAATAATCTCAGCTGGGCACAAAGCTCTCAGGTTTCCCAAGCAAGGTGACCCCTCCTGCCCTCTGTCCTCAGGGGTTATTCTCCCAGACTGTGCAACTGCAAAAGCACAGCTGTCCTGTTCAGAAGCAGCAATCTGGCCATTTGCAGAGCTGGTGGGAGAAGGCTGCATTTTCCCTTGGTTGCCAGATGAACAGTCAAGTACTGTGGGTGATTTCCTAGGCTTATTGCTGTTTTCCTTCTTGGAAGAAAAACTACTACACCTATTTGCAGAAACAGGTGGAGAGTCAGAAATGATGCCCACAGCACCTTCCTCCCAGGGGAAAGCAGGCTGGCTGGTCAAAGGTCTTCCTTCACACCTCATGGCAGCATGAGAAACTGGCAGATTTGTTTCTTGTGACTTGGAGACATGAGATGCAAGTTCAGAGGTGCAACCTTCACACTCAGGAGGAACAAGATGAGCCCCAGTTATACCAGTCTTGTCAGGTTTAGAAGCAGCAGGAGAATGATCATCTGTGGTGATGACAGGACAAGGTGCAGTGTTATCCTCTGTCTTGGCAGGAATGTCTTCAAGAGAAACAGGACTGTGGTTGTGGACAGGAGCAGAGTGTTTTGAGAGGTTCATATCCACAGGCTCAAGGGATTTGCTCTTCTCATATTCGAGATCAGGATGAGAAAGTGTCCCTCTGGCATCTTTTAAGCTGCCCTCTCTTTTCCCCAGAGTTTTATTTCTGAACTTGGGGCTGGGATGGTGACACCCCTGTGTGCACGGTGATACACTGGCAATGTTGTCCACTGCAACCTCAGACAAAACCTTCATTGCTTCCACACCCTCAGTTCCCAGACAAGGCAAACCACCCTGCTCTGTGGTAGCACCCTCAGGATTCTCCACGGGGATTAACTCGTGGCCATTGTGCACAGGCACTGGTGTCCCTGACTCCCCCACTGTGGCCATGCACTCTCCTCTGCATTCCATGCCAAGAGAGGGGGATACTTGCTCATTAAAAGGCAAAAGAACAGCAGCAGGGAAGTGCTGTGGATTCTGCTCCCTTTCTACAGCTGCCACAATATTCTGTGGACCATTTTTTCTTGGATGACCATCCCTGCTTGCACACTCAGCTTGCTGCTCTGTTTGCTGCTGAGATGCAGTGGTGCTGAAATGAGGCATCTGGCCACCCAGTGTTTGCTCTGAGTGATTATCCATTTGATGAGTACAGCAAAGTTCTCCCTTGCTCACCTGCAGTTCTCCATTACCTATCTTACATTTTGACTGGGGTGAATGCAAACAATCCTCTTTATTAGCTGCTTTACTGCAACTGTTTTCCTTATCCAAGTTTAAAGTGGAATTTTTGTTTGTCTGCACCAGAGCTCCTCCTCTTCCCTGCAGTCCATCTTCTTTCCCAACCAAGTCGTTTGCAGAACTCACTCTGAGGGAAGGAGCCAGCTGGGAAGTGGAACTGGTGAGGATCTCACCGTTTCTGCTGCCAAAGGACAGGAATGAGTCCAGTGACTGAGTCCTTTTGACTCGTGCTAAGGCAGGTGTGTGCCTCAAGTGGAGCTCACGACATGAAGCTGTGGCCTTCCCAGTTATCCCATGTTTGCTCCTGTCCAGGCACTGCTGAGTTTTCCCACACAGTGTGCTCCCCCTTCTCACCACAGCAGGATTTATCACGACATCATCCTCAGGATCTGTCCCCTCCTCTCTCCCATTCTCTTCTGTCAGGTGTCCTGATTCCAGAGAGGGAGCCCTTTGGATGTCCCCATTTTCTCTGAGCACAGTTGGGGTGTTCCTGTCCTCAGGCCTTTGCTCTCCCTTCCCAGCTGTCTCCTCCTGGCTCCTCAGGAGCTGCCTGATCCTGGCAGAGCCTCGATACGTGGCGTAGGTGACCGCAGGTGCCTCTGCTCTCCTCTGGCTGCGCCTGCAACAAGGACCACCAGCATCAGACAGGACTCACAGCCCAGAGAGCTGCAGGGTGACAAAGGGAGCACAAACTGCACGTTAATGGACAGCACTGTTATCTCCACAGCTTAGCATGCAATGCTCTTCTTCTCCATCTCCTGCTCTTTCTAAACACGGGTTTGTGCCACAAATGATGCTGGAAAGCCAACCTGAACTACAAAGAGTGGATGTTGCTATAACCAACCTCCAGTGCTTGTTTTCTACCAGACAGCAGAGTTACTCCTTACAAATGGCACAAGGGAACACTTGCAGTGACAGGGTTAGGGTCCTTGCACCTTGCCATTAGTTTGAATTTGTTGAGAAGCTGTTACAGCTCTTGAGAACAAATAATTTAAGTGAGAAATAAAAAATAAATGTACTAAGGAAAGTGAAACATTTGAGTGTCATTGAGTAACTGCAACTTCCTATCTTGTCTATAGGAATTCTGAGTATACATTCTCTCAAAAGGTACAGAAGAATATAAAAATGAAGTGGATTTACCAGTCTAAAAATAGAATATAATTTCTATCAAGATTTTATAGGCACAGATTCTTACTTCAATATTAAGTTTATTTTGAAGAGGGAAATTAGTACTATTTAAAATCACCGGTAAACTTCCTCCTAGTGCAGTATTTGGACATGCAAGGAGTGTAGGTGAATTAAAAATGAAATTATTCATATTCACAAACATGAAAAGAGATATAAACAGCCATTTATATGCGTGTTTACACTGTCAGGTACTTTCAGGCCAAAATATATGACTATGGGAATACAGACTTTGAGAAAGTATCTTTTAAAGTTCCTGAGACCCTAAAAATGCCAAGGGAAGGCTCTGTTGAGTTCCATAGTGCACGACACTCACTCAGCATCAGTCATAGTCATACTAAAAATAAGCCTTAAGAATGTAAGACCTGATCATGCTCTTATTCAGAATTAACCTTACTAAGTAACCTTTCCTGATTTAAATAATCACTATTAAGCTTTTACAGAACCCAGCAGCTCTTCCATGCTTTGGTCAACCTCAAAACCAAAAGGTGGCCTACAAGCATCCCAAATCCAGGTCAAATGTCTTTGAGAAAACAAACACAAGTTTGGCTCCAGTTCTCAAAAAAAAAAAAAAAGTTTTATGGATTCTTGAATAGCTGAACTGGTATGGTACATGTTTGAAGTGAGCACATGAATGGTGTTGAGGGATACCAAACACTCATTGCCACCAAAACCAAGCAGGAATGGCTTGGTGACAATTAACTTTACTGAGTGGCTGGTGCTTTGTTTGACTTGCAGTGGGAAGAATTCAAAATTTAGGTACAAACATGTGGTGAGAACCAGTGCTCCTACAGAAACTGGGAATGTGCCCTTCCATGGCCTCTCACTCCCAACTTTCCCTTCAAATTTTTCACATGAATTCAGCAACTCTTAAGCCCAAACCACCCAGACATGGCATGAACAGGTAAATTCCACACAAGGAGAACATGCCTGGGTTCTGTATCTACACTGACCTGAGCCACAAAAAAATGTCCTCAGAAGTTTCTTTGTGCTTCTGTGGAGACTTTTATCCTTGCTCCCCAATCCTTTTTGCTCTCTGTTTGTCTTCTAAGGGAGGTTTATGCTCTGAGTGACCGATTTGGAGTCTGAGCAGAACTTTGCCAACAGCCCTTTCAGTCCTAATGCCTCCACTTTTAGAGCACATGGAAGTGTGTTCAGCCTGGACTCTCCCATGCAACACTAAGACATTTACAAAATGAAACCCCACGCTCCTATGAGGCAGCAGCAATTGAGCTGTGAGCCTCATGGAACACATTTAGAAGCAGGCTGTGGCACAAAAAACCTTCTGAAAGTGTCACTAGAGACTCATTTCATTTCTGATCACCAAAAGAAGAAGGCAGTTCAGAACTTACCTTAAAAACTGTGCAGATTTTTTTTTCCCAGCTCATGAGGATGCAGATGAAAGCCTGATTACACAAAGAACCCAGTGTGCCTCCTGTCACATATTTCAGATACTGGGAGATCCCTCCTTCCCCATGGTCATGGGAAGCTATTCAATTCCCCATAAAGCCTTGATTCAGTTTCACAAAAGACTTTGACAGCAACAAGAGAGGACATCAACATGAGTTAAGCTAAATTTGTCAAAAGTAGGTGCTTGTGGGCATTTCTTCTATTGTGGAAGAGGTATAAAGAATTAAAGGGGGACTAACTCGAGGAGGGAAGAGAAACATCTCCTGACATGTTGTATGACAAACACCTTGTGTAACTTGCCCCAAAGTGGCATTAGTTATCAAGTAGCCTGTTGATTCTGAAGCAGGAGGAGACACAGCACCTGCAGTGCCTCATCTCTGATCCACACTGACTACACTGCTTGCATCTTTTTCATGTAAGATATTCATAAATGGGTAAAATAAATGACTTACTGAAAAAAAAAGGACACTGTGGGCTAACTGAATAGTTGCTATACACAACTCAGATGAAAGAAAACAACTTTTTAGCCACAGGGCATAACTTCATGCTTTAAATCTGCAGTCTGAAATACTCAAGTGTCCTGGGACTTCACCACGTGTGTTTGAAAAGGTCAAAAGTTTGGTTGAACAAAGTGATTTGCACACCATTGATTCTGCAGGAAATTTCAAAGTCCATGTTCTGTCAGGACAATTAAGAGTCAATGACAATTTTAATAAAAGCAAAAGCAGTCTCTGTCACCTGGGAAGGAATGCTGTTCCTTCCCCTTGCCCCTTAGGGTAGCACTGCTTGAGAATCAGCAGTGAAGATGTAGGTGTGAGGATTAGGCTCTTATTGACAAGTAAAGGCTCAGGAAGCCTGAACAGTTACACTGCAGGCACCTCTGTAGCCTTAAAATCACACTGGAAAACTGTGTTTTTAAGAAACAGAGTCTCAGCTAAATACATTGCATGGCTGAACAACCCTACCAAAAAATAAAGATTCCGTGGAACAAACCAGTGAATTAATTTCCAGCCTAATTAATTTACTCCTAAAATACAACCAAACCCTCTGCTCTGGGGCCAAGCAGAACCTTTCCTCTGGCCCACATGGGAGCCCTGGGATCCAGCAGCCCGCAGCTGGAATGGGGCACTGCCCCAGCACAGCTCCCACCCTGACAAGGTTGATTCGTGCAGGGTTGGGCTCCCAAAGTTGTGCTCTCAGTCCCTGCAGAAGGCACTACCCACTACAACCTCTGTTCTTGAGCAGAGGACAGGGAGGCACTGGGAACCAGTCTCAGTTTTGAAGCCAAAAGGCAATATATGTGTGTAAGGGAAAGGATTTTACATTATAGGAAAGAAAGATAATGGGGGCAAATCTGTGTTTTGTATTTGTCATCTGCTTTATGGAATCTTGTTCTCTCTCATGTAGACTTTCAGCAATGAGAAATTGTTCCACAGTTTTATATTTTATTCAATCAGTTCAAGGTATGGTTTTAACATCATTAAGGAGTGCAAAAGCTAAGACTAACCCTGAACTTTCCACTTTTACACTTACCAGTCTGCCACAGGGTAGACTGTTCCACACAGAAGTTGCCATCCTACCTCAGTAAGAGATTTTTCTACACTTACCAGCAAATACTTTACTTTGCATTTTTCTTTCCTCTTAAAGCCAAATAAGCATTAATTCAAAACTGTCCTTTATCTTTTACTGAGCCTACCCCTTCATCACTAACCTTTCACTTGCTCACCTCACTTCTTTGCTTCTTCAAGGCAAGGAATCCTCCAAGAATCCCAGACAGAAGGAGATGAAGGGATGCAGTAAGAGGAGGCTCAGCCAACCCATCTCTCCTCAGCCATCCTCAGTGCTGCAATTATGATGTTACTGCCCACTGTTAATTGCTGTCTTAGAGACTCTGCCAAATTTATCATGGTTTTGTTCTTGCTGCTCCTCCTTTATCTCTGGCCACTGCTGAGATGAGAGGAGCAGAAGCCTTTAGGGTACCAAATCACCCCTAGCCAGGCAGCCCTGGGGATGGAGGGAGAACGTGACCTACATGTCCTGTCCCTCCAAACACGTCCTGCACAGGCTGAGCTCAGGAATTCCACTCGCCTTGGCTCAAGGCCTGGAAACTGGAATCTTTCCCAAGTGCCAGGCCTCCCACTGAGGGCAAGATTAACCTCAGCTGACAGGTCAGAGCAGCCTGATTTCCCTGTATTTTGTAAAATACTGCTTTAAGGACAAGAGGTTAATGAGCTTGTCTGAGTAGTGGCATCTGAGACCATTTGTTTGGTGGGTATTTCAGACCTGAGAGGTTGGTTGGTTTGGGCTATTTGTTTTAAATAGCCCAGTGGGATTATGCAATGTAACAACCATCCCTCTTTCACTTGTCATTGCAACCTCCTTGCCAACCACAGATAACCCCGAGTGTACTATTTCCCAGGAGTTTAGAATTAACAAATTCATTTACATGTTCCTCATGACAGAGGAAACTGTTCCAGGATTAATAATGCAGAGGTATCAAGGACCTGTAAAGCCCTCTGCCTCGTTTTGCCTCTACATTGAATGCTAAAATTGCAGTTTAGCATAACAATCAATGGAATCAATAATCCCTCTGGCTTACATGGCTCACCAGCACGTCTCATACATCTTTGAGGATTCCATCTCCAAGTGATCAGGTTCACACCATCCTTTCCCTTGTGGTGCCCACACTTTCCTGCTCCCTTGTGCTACACCTCTGCCCTTCTCCTCCTCATGACTCCTGTGCTTTTAGCACCCACTTCCATCTCCTCTGGACTTTCTGCAAGACTCTCCAGCAGACCAGCAGCACTTTTACAGTTTAACCACGCTAAATGAATCCCAGTGAGTTAATATTTAGTGAAGAAGCCAGCTAGAACTGAAAAGAGTGAGCTGCTCTACACGCTTTAAACTTTTATAAAGGAAAAGAGAACAAACCCAGCACAATCATTTCCATGGGAGAGAAAAAAAGAGGTATCCTTGATTCAAACTTTTTAAAAAGGTCAGGAGTGCAAACCTCTGCTTTTGCATTGTCATTTCAATTTCTCTTCACTAATTGCTTCAGAAAAGCAGTTCACATTGTGTGGTCAGGCAGAGAAAACCATAACAGAAGTGACACAGAGACTGTCTAACTTGTTAACATCCCGAGCCAAAGAGGGCAGAATGTACACTGTACTGCTGAAAATGAGCTTAAAAGGAAAAAGCCTGGCTTAATGTTTGCCATGAGTACAACAATATCATTTTTCTTCCATTTAAAAAAGTCATTTTCCATGGAAACCCCTCATTCTCTGCACAGACCAACTTACCTCCAAAGTAGCAACATACATTTTTATTTCTCTGTGCCTGCTTGGCCATGAGACAGGTGACCCACCCTGAGAAGAATCTACACTGATTTGCATACACTACCCAAAAATATAGGACAATGCCAAAACACAGCCAGTTGAAAATTCCAACTACAGCTCTGACTTCAAGGAAACAAAAAAACCCATTTGCATGGAGCAGAGGGCACTTCAGTGCGTTAACACCCACACACACCTTCCAAACTCTGTCAACTTTTATTAGTGCCAGATTTATTAATCCACATCACTCTGGAGAGCTCACAAGAAGCAAATGAAGATGCTGCAAACAGAGTGGAGGATGCACCACAGAACAGCAAAGAGCAGCAGGACACTGAGCAGCAACCTGGCCTGTGCAGCAGGTTTGAAGGAACACACAGTTTGGCTGGGAACTGGAGCAAATACCAAACAATGCTCCTGGCATCTCAGATAACAGCTGAGGGGAGGAGGCATTTGCTGCTCTATTGATCAAAGCACTGGTGGTGCTGAGCTGCAACATGTGGCTTGGAACAAGCCTAGGCAGATTTGTCACTCTGATAAGAGCCTGTAATAAAACCCAGCTGACCACGTCACAGACCACACCAGAGTCCTCAGGAGAACAGAGCCATTGTTAGTATTAATCACCAGCAGTGCTGTATATTGCTGCTGGAAATACAGCTTTAATTTCACCTAAATAGCTATCATAACCTGATCAGCCAATACCTTTATATTAAAGATGCCCCAAATCATTGTTCTGCTGTATAGGGGAGGACAGAGTGCTGGAGACACCCCCAGGATGGAAATGGAATTCAATAAGCAGCTATTTTGGGTATCTCTGACCTCCTATTTGGAGATGAAACAAACACCTCATGTGCCACCAATAAACATACTGAGCACAACTCAAATTACTTTAATACCTTAAAAAAAATGTCTTTTTCCTCAGTACATCCTCCCATTCTGTGAGAGAATTATTGGTCACCTCTAATCATTACTTTCAGGTGTGAAATAAATACTGTGTGTCATATTGAAAATCTGAGTAAACATTATTTAGAGATCCACTGGCCATGAATAATCTTTCAAAAACTGGACAGGTACCACATCCATAACTCCAAATCCATGCTGTGCTGACCTATGCATAGTCAAATTTGCAACAGAACAGCTACAAATGTTTTTGGAAAACTAATACCTATTTTTATGACAGAAGAGATTTTGTAATATACAGTGAGAACCACAGCCAATGTTTTCACTTTTCTGCTCTCAAACACAGAATGGTGCCCTTGGCATAAATTTTTTTTTTAAAAAATCTTATTTTGAAGTATTACGGGACTGTTAAGGATGCTCTATATTTGGGCTAATTGAGTGCTTTACATAACCCTCTTTATATTCCAGGAAAATGCCAAAGAACAAGGGAAAAAAACCCCACATAAGCAAAAATCACCAAGTCTCTTTAGGATATTTGCTACTGGAGCTGTGCAGGAATTCCAGCCAGGGACACTCCAACCATGCTCAGAAATGACAGACACTTGTCATGCACTCAGTGGAACTCAGTGTAGTTCTGTGTGTGCACACACAAACATCAACATATTTAATAATTAACTATAAAACTTACTTTGGTGCATCTGCAGACTGTTTCCTGGCTCCTTGCAGGTCCTGTGAGATCTCTTTCCCACTATTGTTTAAGATGGCATCACCTTTATTCACAGGATCTTCCTTCACCCTGGCTGTAGAACAGACAGGCTCTTCAGTTCTCGGGGGCTTTGGCTGCACATCCTTTGGAAGGGTATTTGTGTCCTGTAAATCCTTTTCACATCTGCTGGGCTCATCTTGGAAGGTGGAGGGTTTAGCTTCTACCAAAGAAGATTTGGTTGCAATATTAAATAAGCTCCCAAGGAAATGAAAGAAACCTTCTCGGGGTTGCTTGTCTTTGTCTGCTGTTTTGACTCCAGGAGTCAAACTAGGAAGGCTATTTGCCTTTTTCAGTTCCTCCTGGATTTCAGACTTGCTAAGTTCTTCTGTGGAATGGTTCTTCTCTTCCTTTGGACAAGCCTAAGATGGATACAAGAAAAGCACATAAAGAAGATGTTGCCTTTCATTTTCACACCTTCTCAAATTCCTTAATTTTAATTTGCTCCTATGCATTGTATTCCTTTCAGGAGATGTGCTGTTTAAAGGTTCATCTTTAAGATCAAAGCCCAGTGCTTGCTCTCTTCTCTTTCTGTACTGAACAAATCCCTATTCTACAAAAAGCCAAAGGGCTACCCAGGCTCGAAGATTCCCAAAGCAGCTGCTGTGGAAATAAATCCACAAGGACAGATGGCAGCAATTGCTTCAGCTGGCTGAAACAACTTGGAGAAGAAGCAAGGAGCAGTATTTCACATTCAGACTGATGCCCTCAGAGAGCACAGCTCCACTGACACATCTGTTTGGGGCCTGTGAGATGTCTCAGCTTACAAACCCAGGCAAGAGCAGCACAGCAGGACACAGACACCCCCCAGCCTTCAAGGGGGGGTGCTCTGCTCCTGTACAAACCAAGGAGAACTGAGAATTTGGATAAAGCAATCTCCACTCATGTCCCAGACACTGATCCTGTCCTCAGACTGCACAGCTCTCATTCCACATGGATTTATCATCTCCCACAGCTCCACAGTGTGCACAGCCAAGGTCCTACTGAAAAGAGCCAGCACCAAGGCAGGGCTTCACCTCCCAAACCCCACATATTCACCAGTTCATCTTTACAGCACAATCCTTCTAATTTCAATTCCTGATGCAAGCCAGTTTGTTAAAAGAGAATAAAGTGACTCCAGCTTTCCTTAGATGAAATCTATCCTGCTCAACAGGAGTGGGAAAGGAGAACATGAACAAAAAGTCCTATGCAAATGTCAGTAGTGTCAACAATACATTTGGGTAAGAGTAATTGTTTCAAATTGGGTAACACCTACCCATTCAAACTATGCAGAAAGCTACCATTTCCATTAGGTCACTAATCCTGTTTCACCTTGAAGATGTGTTTGTTTCAAGTAACCTGAAATAAGCAAGTAGGCTTGTTTGTTCATAGTCCTTCTAGGATCACATTATTGATGGAAAAAATGGTTTAAATTAACACAGTTTAATTCTTGGGAACAGCAGTTTCTTAAAACCTTTCAAATCACACTTAGTGATACTGGAGCAGTGGCCTTTAAACTTCTAGCAATACTTTTGCACCTTTTAAGTACAAAGAGGAGGTGCAATTGCTTAATATTAAGTGATCAGACAGATGTGTGTGCTGAAAATGGCTTATGTGAGGAGAGAAATCCAACAGCACTGATTTATCCTTGAGAAGTCCATGCAACCACCCTTTCCTTCACACAGGCCAGACACTTAAACAACCACACCAAACTTCCAGGTAAACTTTAGTAAGTGGGCTGAGCCAAACTTTTTTCTTCTTCCCCACATACTGCACTCATCACCCACAAAGGGATGCAGGCACCCCTGCAGTATGAGGCATTTTCCACTTGACAAGTGGACTCCATGCAATCCCACCCTGGAAATGAAGGTGCAGCTCAGCTCCCAAGCTCTGCTGTCAAAGTGACTCCTTTCCCTTTGACTAATACCTGAGCATTCTTCAACACCAGCTTCTGAATCAGCTTTCAGTCAGGGAGGGCATTTCTCCCTTGGTCTTAGTATTATTCACACATATCTGATTTAAAACACTATCTCAGGGCAGAAAATGCACACTAATCTTATTCTTTTCTCTGCACATATAAGCCTTATAAGCTACAAACATTTATATTAACTATTCCAGTATCTATGATGTTAACAACCAAATGCATTAACTGGAAATTGTTACATTCAAAACTTGTCAACATGTTCATATTATATTTTTTGTTTGGTTGTTTTTGGTGGGGTTTTTGCCCATTTTTTTCAAACCATCTGTATTCAGGAACTAGTGGTTTGGGGTTTTTTCCCATTAGGAACTAAGACTTCAAATACAGCTAAATCTCTACATGTGAAATTCTCCTCCGAGCAGCTCTGAGACACAAGACTTGGAAAGACTGGGCTGCTTATTTGTAAGCATAATTTATGCCCTGCTTGAAAAGCTGTTTTGTAGTCTCTGCTTCCAGAAACAGCAATCTATTTAGACTTTCCTTCCTCTTTCATCTTCCTTTCTTTACTTAACTTTTGGTAAATCAAAAGAACAGGAAGCTGTAATATGAAAGGGTCCTTCCATACCTTTAACCATAAACAGCTTCTTGCATAAAAAAGGCCCCAGAGAACATTTACATTGTGCTTATTTGAAGATATACGTGGATATTAAGTCCTAATGCAGAAACTATGCAAATCCTTCTTCCTTCCCTTCAATATAATCAATCCTGCTCTCCATGTACTCCCCCTCCTGCTCCACTTTGCCATACCAGACAGGATGAGCTATTGGTGCTTTATCATTTGCACACAAAATCCCAGCTCAAAGCCTGAGCCCCTCTTCAGGCACCACACAGGCAATCCTACTCCTGCTGCAGATTTTGAAGTTTGGATTTTAAGATGCTGCCATATTCAAATGACTGAGAAGAAAGCACATGATCTCCCTTACTGTAAAGGCAGGAAGGCTTTAGCACAGAGGAGCCTTCAGGCACAGGTGTCTGATGAGAACAGCAGTACAGTGGCAATTCCAGGAGCCAGCAGCACAGCAACTTTCCCCCATCATTCCTCTCTCTGACAGAAGCCGCCAGCAAACAAGGCAAGGGCACAGGGTACTTCTAAAGAAATCCTTTCCCTGGTATATCCCACCAGTTTTCATGGCCTTTAGCTGACCCCAACAGAGCACAGCTGAGTCTGTGTCACAGTTAGGCTTAAGCAGTTTGATATTCACCAACTGAAGGAATACCAGGGGCTCTCATGGCAGCTACACTGCATGTCCTCAGTTAAAAAAAAATTAAAATATAAATGAAAAAGTTCTCTTACAGAGCCACAGCAGTCTGAATAGTTTCTCAGGCTTACCAAGCAAACAGCAGTGTCTGGATGGAAACCTACCTGATCCCCTGTGAGATCCCTGCTGATGAAAGCAAAGACAGCTTTCCAGCCCTGGTGGTGTCTTCCTGTTCCTTTTGTAAGCAAGTGTCACCAGCCTTCCCCTTCCTCCCCTCTCCCACTCTCTGTGAGCTTCCCTGCTCGTGACACGCTTCATGAAGCTTTAATTAGCTTTTATTCCTTTAGCAAGTTTACTCCAAGTTTCACTGGACGACCCCTGGGTAACCTGGCCTGACCTCACCGCTGAACCACTTGAAGCAGGAGGCTGGAGGAGGTGACATCCTGGGGTCCCTCCAACCTCAGTTATGCCATGCAAGGGGGCTGCAGTGGAGGGGAGGCTCTGCAGAGCATGAAACAGGATCATGGCTGGGATGAGGGGGCTGCAGTGATGACTGGAGTGTGCTGTGGTCCCAGCTCAGCAGACAAGCCCACGATGCCATGTCTCAGGCAGGATTGTTCTCTCAGCTCATTCACTCAGTGCCAGACTAGGTGTGTGTTGCAGGCTGTAATCCAGTGCTGCCTGCAGCACAGACATGTGCCCCAAGCCCAGGAGCACCTACCTACCTACGCAGGGCTGGCTCCCAGTGTGAGCAATGCCTGGAGCACAGACAGGGCACAGCAGCACCCTGAGCAGGGATGGCTTTGCCAGGTTTGCCCCATCCCCTGCCCCAGCTGGGCACAGCCACCGTCTTTCTCTCAGTTTAACTTGCCAGGGGTTCTCATTCAGCAAGGGCTACATCTGTCTGCCAAGAGTAAAATCCCTTTTATTGCCCTAACAAGTGAGCAAAATGAAAACATCACCAGCATTAGAACACAGGTCTCCATGAACAAAGAATTAGCTCCCAGCCACACTGCCAGACATGTCAGGGCTCCCTGGCCATGAATGAATGCTCACTGCAAAGCAGAAACTGCAGACAGACACATGGACACCTCTCACAGACTGCTGGCAGCTGCTGAGGGGGGGACATTCCATGTGTGACACGGGTACACCCGTGCCCTTCACCCAGCCCATCTCACCTGGAGCTGGGACCTGCCACCAGAGCTTTAGGATGGTCCCTGACTCACCCCAGGGACCTTCAACAAGCCATTAAACCCCAGTATCCTGAGTTGCTCAGCCAAGAAGCGGCCACTATTCCTGAATTTCTGTTTGCTGGCACGTAGAAATCCCAGAGGAGTTTCAGACTGAAGTGCTGGATGCACAGAGCAGCACATTTAAGCACTGGCACCTCCAATACTGGAAAATGAATCGTGTTCCTAACCTGAGCTTTGACCTTTTAACACAGCTAGACGGCTGCATTTCATTTAACAATTAAGAACCTCTCGTTCAATTAGAGCAGCTTGGACATTCTGAATGCTAAGCAGAATCCCCAGTGAAAGAGCTGGAGTGGCTGGCAGGCTCATTCATCCCCACCCTGAGTCCCCAGTGTATGTTTGCCTGCACAGTTCCCTTCTCAGGGAGGTTAAAGCACCTTTGGTGTGATGTCCCACCTGCCTGCAGGGAGCAGGACACACTGAGGGGCATTTAATCCACATGTGAAATAAGCTGCTGTTGTACTGTGAGGACAATGAGTTAGGCATTCTCAGTGAACAGGAACTCAATGAAGGAGAACTAGGCACAGTGAGACCCTTCTAAGGACAAGGCTTGTCCAAGGAAAGCAGCACATTAAGAAAAGCAGGATCAGACAGCGAAAGACATGATAAGCAGAAAACCCTTGAAAGTCCATTGTTGCTGGAGTTCATGAGACAGATGGATTTAAAAAACACGTGGTCAAAGTGGGTTTTTCCTATCTAACCCAGTAATTAAGAGTGCTGATGGAGATGATGCAAGGGAGGTCCACCCCTGTAAAAAACTGGTTAGTCCTAACTAAAAAATACCTTTTAACTAATCACAAAAAGCAGAAACCACCAAAGATTGACAAAGACAGGCTCGGGTTAAGATAAAGGTGAGCTCAGTGTTTCTACAAATAACCAATTAACCTCTGAATAGTCTGGCTTTTTAATACTGGGATGTCTTCCTGCCACATCCTCCCTTCCCAGCATGTTTTGACATGAAAAGAATCAGGTCATGACAACCCCCGAAGACAAGAGTAACTAAAAACTAATGAAATCATGGCATCTTCATAATCAGGAGGAAAAGTTAAACAACAGGAGGGCACTTTTACTGAAACTCTATCAAGGTTTGCATTTTTAAAAATAAACCTATTTAAAGCCAATGACTATTTAACTTTTGGAAAGACAACTGCCTCTGCTGGAAGTTCAGCACTGGGACTTTCAAAATTTGTTTATCCATTTAAATTCTTGAAAAACCAAGGAGCTATTAATGCACATTTAATTTGTCAGATGAAGAAAGAAAAGATAAAGCATCCTCTGAAATTCTAGTGTTTTTCTGAAATCTGAGCAAGTATCCACAGTCACCTTCCCTAGCAAGAGAAGAACAGAGAGGGGTTCAGGGGGGACACTTCAAAGGAAAAGACAGAAAAAAATGGGTACAATTTGAAATAAAGTTTCTGCTAGGTCACCTTTACAGGGAATTGTAAACTTCGTGAAAGTCTCTAGAATGATAAAATTAACTTAAATAAAAAAATTCTCTTCACACCATTTGCAGAGTTACTTCAAAAATTCTCCCTTCTGAATTTCCCCCCGAAATTATTGTAAAGCTCTGATTAAAGATTAAAAATTGGTACTCCCTTCCCAGTATGCAGCCATCATTTATTACTGCAAGGTCTAGTATGGAGCCAGAGAGAACAGAATTGAATTGTCTGCCTTATTTCTGTTCTTTCCTCTGAAATCTTTCGGCACTACACATTCATTGCTGTTCAGTGAAAACACTCACAAACATGAAATATTTTTTATTCTCTTTTACTTGGCACTTCCACCATCAATTTACCAGTGTGGGAAACCAGAAAGTGCCAGGTAATCACCCATCAAATTCCATTTCAACAAAAGTCTACATCACTGCTGAAGAGAAAGAGACTCATTTTCAGGTTCCACATGGGAAATCTCAATTATACAAATTCCAAAGCCATTTTTGTTTTGTCTTTCATTCATTGCTGTGGGCAGCGACTGCAACAGGTTTCAAAAGTAACTCACAAAACTCATGGCTGGCAGTATTAGTCCATCTCCCTTGACTCCCAGAAGAGAAAGAATCTCTCTCCCTGATTTCTAATTACTAATTATACGGTACAGGCATTCAGCAGGAATTCACACACAGGGTGAGCAGCCATTACTAAGATAACACACAGATGAAATAAAATCAATATAAATTAACACCACGACAACATGAGAAAAGCCCATGCTGTATAGAAAAGCACATGGTTAACTAAGACAGTAGGTTTAATCTTGATTTCTAGCTTTTTGTAAAACTTAAAATCACCCTCAGAATGAGGGACATTCAGCAAGAACAGCCACCTATGCTTGACAAGTTCATGGGACTTCTAAAAATATCCTTTTGTGAATTCACAGAGTGGATGAAAAATTCTGTGGCAGAGAATTAGAGCCCAAATTAGGCTGAAAGGAATGTGGCTGGGGAGGTCATGCAGTGTGTGCTCCTGCTCAGAGCTTCACCCAGCTGGGCTCTGTGCAGCTCCAAGCACAGAGATTGGGCAATCCCTTCCAGTGTCTGAGCACTGCTCTGGGAAAGGTGGGCAAACAAACCAACACAAAAGGCACAACAAGAAAGAAAGAAAGAAAGGAATTCTCAGAGGTGACTGGAGTTTCCCCTGTCCCAACTTGTACCCGTTGCCTCTTGTCCTGTTGGCTGCAACTCCAAAAAGCTGCTGGCTCCATCTTATCACATAATTGCAGCCCTTGCCACCAGGATTTAATAGCACGTCTGCCATTTACGTTACCTTGGACTGAAATTCATGTGAGAAAGCAGGGCTATGGAATAATCTCTTCTCCACGTTCACAGCACACAGCAGTGCTTCTCAGAGCACAATTAGCAACCGGTTTAATTTGGAGCACAGAAGCTCTAGATGGCATGGTGAAGAAAAAGACTTTTTAATTACAAGGTTTGTGAAGCTGGCAGAACAGTTGTCTGGTGAGGCTGCAGAGATCTTAAGAGATCTCCATCCCTGGAGGTCTTTGAGAACAAGTCAGAGCAACTTTTATCAGGTATGGCAGAGATACAGAGATCTCACCGTGGGGCACAGGAGCAGACTGGATAATCTTTGCTGTACTTTGTGCCCCTGAGTTTTCTGTGAAGGCTGAGACTGTCTCTGGTTAATCCAGGTGACTAGCACCCAGGCCAAATTATACAGTATTTAATCTGCTGTGATAATGACAGCTAAATGGTACATTTGGGACATCATACTTGTACTTACTTTTGGAACTTGACAGAGCTCACATAGTGGTTCCTGAGATGCTCAGGAATCCCTTCCTAGGCAGTTATGGGAGAAGGTGCTATATTTAGCTCAGGTGGGAAGCAGGTTTGTCTTGTGGAATAAGGGTTTGGGTGATTCCTCCAGAACTGCAGCATCTCCACACTCTCACTCCTGGAGCTGGGCTAGTTCATTTAACAGCTGCTCCACACAGTCCAACTCATAGTTATGATGGCCCAGCTGTAAATCTCTTTTTTCAGGGCATTACCAAAACATGTGAAACACACTTTTGCAGGAAGCACTGTTGCAATATTCCCTTGGAAAACAAAGTGCCTGTGGCCCTCCAGGAGAGGTTAATGACACCCTAACCTGTACTGGACACCACGTCATGCAGATTCCTGGTACACTAAACATGAAGTTCAAGCCCTGTTTACAGCCACAGAGCCATCTGTTCAACAGTCACAGCGCTCAAATGGAGCGTTTACTCAGAAAGGACACTGTTTACAGCCCTGATTCAAAGAAACAGAAGCAAAACAGACTCTGTAAATAAATACTGGGAGGGAGGTGGGGTATTTTCTGCAAGGGCAAATATTTTTCAGTAATATTTTCTTTAAAGTCACCCAGTGATGATTGTTAAAATCCCCTTGGCACAGAGAAACTAGACTTCATGTTTTCAGAAGGTGAGTATTAAAATACCTTTTTCCTCCCTCTGTGAGCTAAATCTTTCATTGCAGGGAAAAAGTAACAGGGGTAAAGTCCAGACCTGGTGTCCACAGTGCTCAGAAGAGTCCAAGAGCTGCCTGCTGGAGCTCAGCATGTTTCCCAGCTCGACTCACCCACTCAGTCAGAATTCAGACATCTGACCTTTGCTGCTAAACCAGAGACTGGCAGCTCCTCTGCTGTCTTGCCCCTGGCCTGCTGCTGAGACTGGCAGTGAATAGACAAAATCTCTGCACATCAGTCTATCAGAAAGAGATAATTAACCTCGTTAAGGTGGTGGCACTTAACACAGACACAGTGTGGTTTCACTTTCAGTCACCATCCCCCTGAAATGGCTGGGCAGAAACACAGTTCAGAGACACGGACTGCATGGGAACCTGCCCAAACCCGTGCAGGCACACAGACATTCTTCACAAAGTAATGACATTAGTTGGTTTTTTAGCCCAGAGTAACCTTGATGATTCAATAAAAAAACCTGCAATGTCTTTTAATACCCTAGATTATACCTTTCATAGAATCACTGGATCATTTAGGTTGGAAAAGACTGGCTCTAAGATGATGCCAGCATTGCCAAGACCACAAATCAGACAGTCTCAGTTCCCTCCAACTGCAGTGCTGTGATCTTTGCAGAAGGCAGCTTATTTTGGCCAATGTCAGGCACCAGACTGTGTGGTGATAGCAAAATGCACGTGTGTGCTGGGGAGAGGAAAAGCCAGCAAAATAGTTTCTTGAAAAAATGGTGGTGTGTGTGGGAGGAGTAGAAAATAAATACTTCCCCCCCTCCTCTAAATGAGTTTTTAGTATCTAGATGTAATTTCAGTGCACATAGGATAAAAAATTTATTGTGCTAACTGTGCTCATCACTGATCATATGGAGCTACTCGAGTGCATCACAAGGGTTTTGGTGGGCTCAGGACAGAGGGAACTCAGGGAGACAGGAAGCTCTCAGGGCAGCTGAACTCAGCACATTCTGCCAACATGAAAACCACACCTTCTCTCTAAAGCCTAAGGGAGCATTTCAAAGGCAATGCAACGTACACTGCAACATTTCAGACTTTAAAACATAGGTGAAAGACAATGTCATTAAATTAAAAAGTCATGGCAAGGCAAAGAGAAGTGATCAGATACTTGGAACAAAACTTTACAGCACTAATATTGGCACTAGCTTTTAGTTCAGTGTTACAGAAACACAAGTTCTGAGGACAAGGTTTGACTGCAAGGAATTTTGATTCAGCGGGAAAAATTCTGAATTTGGGCCTTCTTAAGTTAAAGAAAAAAAAAAAGGATTTAGTTTCTGGCAAGAAAGAAACACTCTTAGGTAATTTAAACCTGCTATGCCCGCTTTCCTCCACCTACACATCCTGCTTGTTCCTTGAGACCTGGCCCTGTTCAGACTTCCTTTTAAGCAATTACTGGGGTAGAAGTCCTGTGCATGTATGCTAAATGTTTCCTTTCCCCTTCCTCAGTCCAAACCTTCCTCAAAAGGAAAATCTCTTTTAAAATCTTTCACTGATCTAACGGAGAAAAATGGGATTTTTTCCCTCTTCTATTGTAGTGGAATCTTCTCTGTTTTCTCAGAATCCTGTGTGCCTGCAGTTCAAGGCATACAATCAATAACCCAGGATTTTTATGTAGGACATACAGGAAGAAGTCCACCTCTTTCAGTGCTCAATAAATGCAACACGAGATAGAAATCTCAGATTCAGTGTGTGAAGAACCCTCCTGCACCCCCAAATAAATCTGGCAGATGAGCCAAGGCCCTTTTGGAGAAGCAGCCACCACATTATCTGCATTAAACTAAAACAATTTAGAAAAGGAACAAAAAAAAACCCCAAAAAACCCAAGCAGAATTGCTAAATGAATGGAGGTGCAGGGTAGGATGTGAGAGCAGCAAAGGCAGCTGTTACCACCAGTACCTGTCCTGTACATAATAATTTATGATATTTGACTAAATCTAACCAACTTTCCAGCTGTGCCAAGTGCCACAGGAGCAAGCCCTGCTCCCAGTGGAGCATGTCCTTGTTTTGCAGTACAATGCTTACAGGACAAGACAAGCATGATTAACAAGGGGAGCTGCTGAAGAACACAGGAATTTCAGCACCGAGATCTTATGGTGCTGTAGCTGGCAACCAGCAGAGCTCCAGGCAAGCAAGGGCTTGCTGCTTAGATACTCATAAATTATACAGAAATGGGGCTTTAGAGCAATGCCTGAAAGCATTGGCTGAGAAAAATACTGGCTTCTCTGCTGGCTAACTGCATGTGGAATTAGCACTGAAGTCCCAGCTCTTTCATGAGTAGATACGTGGATTTTATGTTAAAAACATGAAGCACATGCAGTTTTTCTGTGTTCTGCACACACAGCAGAACCCTGGTGTAATGGACCCTAACCCAGAACATGGAAATCAGGTGCTACATCACAGGGCAGGAATGCATTCAACATCAGATCTCTAACAGTCAAAAGCAGAGGTAGCAGGTTTTACCTCCAATAAATATTAGTCAATAAAAACCATACCTTCAAAAGTGCAGGCAGAGTTGTGCTTTCCTTTTGGTTGCTCTTTAAATTTATGGCTTCACTCCCTTTGTTTTCAGAACTGAAAAACAAAAGTATTTCGTAACACTGAGTACTTGCATTATTCATGTGCACCCAAGAGCCCACAGAGGCTCATCCAATTCAAACACAAAAGAGTGTTAAAGGACGGAAGGATGCCTTTTCCAAACTGCAGCACATGCTGTGCACATGTTACAATGCCCCCCAAATGTTCTGCTGGGAAAACAAGGCTGCAGTTGGGCAGTCAGCTCCTACAGCAGGATCCATTGCCACAGGAGCAGCTGGCACACCTGGCAGCTGGAAGGTGCCCCTTGTCCTGAGCACTGGCAGCACGTGGAATGTGCTGGTGGCAGATGGAATCATCACAAATCACAGCTCTCCACTGAACACGCCTCATGGGGCTTTGCAGGCAAAGGCAGAAGGAATTTTGGAAAGGGGACAACAGGCATGTTGTTATTTACCAGGGAAGCACCTGCTGTTCTGTTTTAAAAGTCAGAAATCCAAAGTCACACGTCTTTGTTGCCAATTCATCTTGGCCAAAATTTGCCTCAGAGCCCACCTTTGGAGTGAAGGGAACCATCTCCCCTGCCAACCCCAGTCCTTAAACCAATCTTTAAACACAACCCAGCAGAGAATATTTTAATCCAAACCTTTAAGCTAAATGCAATTTAGAAGCAAAAATGTGTCAAGGAAAACATTAGATTATGTTCATGACAGACATCAGGTCCTGCACTGTGCATCATAACATGAAGAAAAATAGCTTTGTACCAATGTATGCCATGAGAAAGTATTCCAATGAATACAGAATCACTTCAAAAACATTTCTTCATCAAGCTCAGAACTTTAACTCTGCTATGGACAAATGCCCAAGCCCTTATTTCAGAACTCGTGTGAAGAGATGAACTGAAAGATGTTTAAATAAAGATAAAAACTAACGATTTGCATTGTGGTGGAATTCTGCCAGGATCTGGAGAAATCATTTAGAAGCACTGGGACTCCAACTGCTACTGAGAAAAAGCTTCCTTCCCTCTTTTATAGATCCCCTTCAAGTTGAAAACCATGTCCTTTCACGCCACCTTAGGTAATCTCTCATAATGCATTCATAAACACAAAGATGCTTTTTCAGGGAGAGCATCAGACAGAAAGTCTGGGCTGTTCTTTGCTTCCCTGGAAGATGGAGCAGATGAATTAATATTCTAACCTATTAATTTCTTCTGCTGTTAATATGTTTCATGAAGGAGATGTCACAATTACTCTGGGCAATCTGGCACACTAATAAAAGTGTTTCTCTGTACATTACCTCCTGGTTTTTGCTTTCTTGGCTTAAAGAAAACCCTAAGCCACCCTTCTCAGACCTGCAGAGCTTTTCCTGATGCTGATACCCTTGACATGGCCAGGAATTCCCTGTATTTAAGAGCACAATAATGACGTTGATCTCCAGCAGACATTCTTCCTGACTTCAGGATATCACTCTTTATGGAACTGCTCTGCAGACCACAAGTGAGCCCCTTGTTTTTTTTAAGTACTGCCAGCACAGATCACCAGTGTCCAATTCTTTCATCACTTTGTTTTGCTCATATTCTTCCCTTTACATCATGGTTTTTTTTTACCCAGACCTTATTTAGTTTTCCTACTTTTTATTTACATTTGAAATACATGTCTGTGTTACTTTCTTCCAGCTAGCCAGGCTTGGAACAGACTGCTATGAAATTCCATAGCATACATACCAGAACTGAAAGAATGCAATTCAGCAGATAAGCATCTTAAAATCAACAAGTGAAAAAAGACGTACCAAAACTTTATTTTCCAACATAAAATAACCCTAAACCTGGAAGCAATTCCCCACACCCTTTCATGGTTTATATGCTAGTGTTTCCACATTCCTTAACCTTTTGCTTTAGGGTGTACTTCCTCAACATGCTGACTTCATCAGCAGAACCAGCTTTAGAAATTGCCACTCCTTCCTCCTCCACCTCAGTTATCTCTCTGCATCCTTCACTCAGCTTAGAAGGGCTCTCAGTAGGGCCATGGTTTGGGATAAAATCAAGGGGGGCAGAAGTTTCCAGGAGGAAAAATCCCACCTGTGATGGAGTTTGCAGCAGGAATGAAGGGGCAATGAATGACACTCCAGGCAAGCACGGAGCACTTGCAGCTCAGCCCAGCACTGGGAACCTCTCCCACCCTTAGCCAGGGCCAGCTTTGGATGGAGCTCTGACACAGACCCAGTGACTCATGCTGAATGAAGGCAGTTCACAGCACAAAGCCTGGCTTGGCTGGACACAGGCCCCTTGCATTGTTTAGGATAACATTGTGGGGTTTTCCCAGAGTCAGAATGGCCTTCCCCAGCCTGACCAGCACAGACAGACAGCTGAGCCCTTGAGAGGGGAACAGGCTGGCTGGTTACTGTTCACCTGGCTCACAGGATGCACCTTTAGCACTTCCCACTCCAGCAATCCCCTGCAACTCTTATGGCTCTGCCCCTTCTCCTCACTGCATCAATCCCATAACAGTCACTAACCACATATTCTGGAACCCTGCACAGTGTTTTACCCACAGATCCTCTGAGGAGAACAAATAAAACAGCCAAGTTCCCAGGCCCACACACAAACCTATCCTCCCTGTTTAAAACCAAAACAAAACCAAAACCAGCAAAGCCAAACCCAACCCATGTGATGCTAATGCAATTATGCCACACAGATTCACATATTTGTTGTAATAATGTAAGGCCATGCTGTCCACCACAGCCTGGGCTGCAGTGATCCCACCTCGGTGCAGTCTGCAGTCCTGGGAGATATGGATCATAAAAGGATCCATAAAGTTAGGGCCCTGAACTTCAGGAAAGCATCCTCCCAGCTCTTCAGGGAGATGGTCAGTAGGATGCCCTGGGAGACTGCCCTCTGGGCCAAGGGAGAGGAACAGAGCTGGCATCTCCTCAAGGAAGTATCCCCAGGAGCAAGGAATTGGTGTAGCAGACTGAGAAACAACCACTTGTTTCTATATTTTGACAGATATTACTCTCATTTCAGATTAAAAGGGGGGGAAAGGTATGGGAATTTTAAATAACCCTCAGAGTAATAAAGACACTGCCACAATTAAGACTACAAATGAAGCCCCTCAACTGCTTCTCAGCTATGTAATCTCCTGACCTTCTGTTGCTATTTCTGCCAGACATTCCCTTTTCTCTTACATATTAGTGCATCCAGTGTGGATGGGTTAATCTCAAGCGAAGGTTTAGAGGGAGGTTAGAGGGATTTCTTCTCCTCAGCTGTCTCGCTGCTCTTTCTCCTGTCTTGCCTGCATGCCTGACCCGATTAGCATCACTCTTATTCTCCAAATAATCAAAAGTTAAGTTCCAAAAGATACCGTTCTGTATGCTCTGAACAAACCTTTCTTTGTGTCATTTTGCACCGCTTTTTGTTCCTCTGCTGCCAAAAATCTGTTTTGACCTTTCTGTAATACTGGCACAGGTGGTGTCTGAATGAGAAGCAGGTCTGTTGGCCAAGTTTTTAATCATGACACTTTGGAAGGAGAGGTCAGTGATTCTTACAAGGGAGACATACATGTTCAAGTTCTGCTGTGCTGCTCACAAAGAGATTACACGAGGGATTAGTCAAGAAAAGCCCCCACAATTTAATGGAGCAAATTGAAGTACACAGTATGCAAGAGCTTTCCCAAGTGCCTCTAAAAACAGAACAAGACAACTACAAACAATCACATCTTCAAAAGGCTCTCCCAGAATCTGCCTATGGTTTGAGAAGTCTGTTTCCTCCATCCTCCTCTTTCATAACAATCCCTCAGAACTCACAAATTAAAAGCCCATCCCCTTCTTCCTTTATTAATCTACCCCACCCATGCTATGCACGCAGCAGATAGTGAATGTGTCGTGCCAGATAAAAACAAAAATAACCTGCAGGAAACACACAAGTGTAATAAAGCACAAACACACAGGTTTGGATGAGGCTGCCCGGCCCAGAATTCTGCAAACTGAAAGTGCGTGCTGTGACACTGGAGGTTCCTTGAGGAGGAGCAGGTATGGGCTGCCTGTTGCTGCTGGAGAAGGGGCAAATGAATGGGCACTCCCATAAGGAAACAGGGCCAGCTGGCTACAGCCCAACCTGGGCAGCACTTTGGGGTGCTGGCACTCCCTCCTTCTCCCCTAGCTCTGCCAAGGCAGCAGCTCCAGCTTTGCTCCCTGTGCAGCCCAGCTGGAACCACAGAGGTGACTGTTTTGCCATCCCTCCTTCTCCCTCCTCAGGGGAGAGGACTCCCTGAGCAGTCAAACCCTCCCTGCTACCCCACCTGGATGGCTGGAATGGTTTGTTTGTAGCTGTTCTTCTCCTCACATTAACCACAAACCATGGTAAGGGAGTAAGCAACACCTGACCTGAAAGGTGCTCCAGAGTGGCTTTGAGACATCATGCTGACAAACTAAGCCTGACCTGCACACACTTAGAGTGTGCATCACACTGATAGGTGATGTCAGCTATCTGACCTCACCTGTGACATCTTCTTCCCAATGGTTTCTAGATAGTTTTCCTGAAGATGGTTTTCTTTTTTGATTACTGATATAATTGACTCTTCACTGGAGTCCTCACTTAGGTTAATGCCCTTTTTGGGTTTGCTTTCTTTGCATTCATTGCTGACCTTCCAGAAGGATATTTCAATGGAGAAACAGAGATTGCTATTATGGATCTCATCATCTAGCACTTTAAAATCCATCTGTGCAAGAGCCTCCCTGAAGAATGGAAAGGAGTGGAAAACCACAAGTCTAATAATACTATCAAATATACATGTGCAAGACCTCCGTGAAGTTTCAGCACATGAGAGGGATTCTCAAACCACATCCACAGACCAGAAGTAGTTATGGAACTTTTATTATACAACTGCAAAGAGCCAGAGGTTGGTTAGTATTGGTTTCTTCTCTGTCCCAGCTTCCAAGTGGTAATTAAAAAGATGACTGCTGAAAATTCAGACCTTTTAAGTAATATTTTTATATATATACACCAGTTACCCTCCTGGCCATACAGACCCTTATAATTACTGAAGCTGGCCTCCAGCATAACCTAGATTATGAAATTTCACCAAGGGAGGCCAGTGTTAAGACTTTGACACATGACAAATACACGAGCTTTGGTTAAAAAATAACAAAAAATGGAAAACCTACCACAGTTGTAAATAAGACTTTCCCATGTAAACTACTACAAAATTCACTGCTTATTAGGCTCACTGTCCTGATACATCAAGCCTCCTCCCTCAGCTATGGGATCCATGTGCACCAGTGTGGGACAGAGGATAAAGGTGTGGGGTTTGATTAACCTCAAGTCACAGGTTCCTACAACATAAAGCTCTTCACTCTGATATTCCCTGAGGCAGAGTCATTCCTGGAACCCCAGTCTCCCAAACTTTCTCTTAGATGAACTAAATGCTACTGAGCTGCTTCAGTTTATTCTCCAAGGGAGGTTTTCCAGACATCAGACTGGAGCTCTTTCAGTCTGTCAGCATCTTTTTCCAGGGTAAATCACGGGCACCAGAACCGGGCTCTAGTGACCAAAGTCCAGCAACAGAATACACGTGTTTGGCTATTTATACACCAGACAAGCCCATTTTCTCCCTGAGCCATCACTTTCCTTTGGTAGCCCATGTTCAACTGGCTGGCAGCTTTGTGACTTCCACACTTTCTACCCTAGTCACCTGCAAACTTTAAGTTACCTGTGAAGACATTACATTGATTCAAAAATACATCCCTTTTACTTTATCTGTTTTTTTTTTTTAATATCCCTCAGTATGTTGAGTGTTAGTCAATTGCTATTACACTTGAAAATGTTTTAACAGGAGCATCAGAAAATAAAAAAAAAGAAATGAAAACATGAAAAACCTCAGTGAGCTCCTCAGCAAGATTCTCAATTGCTCCTGGGACACCAAAGGGCAGCAGCAGTGACAAAGTGTGCCTCTAGTCCCTGGCCAGGCTTTTGGGGCTCCTCTTAAAGAGAGGGGGGATGTTGACACAGAAATTTGAATGTGAAGTTTCTGGCTCCTGGTTCTGTGCCTAAGCTTAGGCCACACACAGAGGGGAAAAGTAAAGACAAATGGAAATTATAAAAACAAGCTCGTTTTTATAACAGGCTTTTCATAGTAGTTTGAAATTAGAGGGTCAAAGGAAAGCAATACTACAATTTCATTTAAAACAAATAAGGAGGGAAGTAGAGGAACAGAAATAGAAAGCAGAGAAAGGTAAAGAAGGAGAAAATGGAGCCAGAAGGAAGAGAAGGAAGGGACACTTTGGCAAAAGAAGTGTTACAATCAGTGATTAATTTAGGTGTTGAAATAGCACAAAATGTATTATATTCAATTACAGTGCCCTGCTTCGAAACTGCTCTGATTACAGGCAGCATGAAGCAATTTAGATTGTTTGAACTGAGCCAATTTCTCCTCTCAGACCTGTTTATGTCACTGATTTACATACTGCTCTTTGCTTGTGCAGCAAAGCTGGGCCAGCCTCACGTTCTGCACTCACAGTTTGTGTGAGCTACACAAAGTCTGTCAGTGCTACAGGAAGGTTAAAAGGAGCAAATAAAAACACCACGAAAAATGAAGATGCCATAAGAGCATGTAAGCCACATTTTACAGTGAAAAATTAAATTAAAAACTGGTGTAAAACCATGGTTTGATTCTCCCAAACACGTACCTTTAAGTTTAAAGGCTAAGTGAAATTAAGTACTATGGGCCACTATCACCCTTGCTAAATATCTGTTTTACATGGGCGGGAACTGAATAGCCCTAAAAAGGCCAGAGAAAAGAAATATAAATGTTTCTGAGCAGGGCTTACTCCAATATTGGGCAGCACGATTATACCAGATTACATCAAGGTTTTCCTTCTGGCATCTGTCAACCATAGTAACCAACATTAATGCAGGATCTGCTCCCTGTGTGCCAGTCTGATTGGTTAGGTACCATTTCCAGCATTCTTAGGAAATAAATATGGTACTGGTCACTAACACACAACCCTGGCATAATATCAGAAAGGGATTTACAAGCTCTTTATTAAGGTTAAAACATAAGAGGTTAAAATAATAGAGAACAGAACTGTTGTCAAATGGCATTTTGCAGGGTCGGGGATCAACAGTGGTACTTAGAAAATGGCATGAAAATAGGAGATATTAAAAAAAATAATAATCCAGGAAAGCTTTAAAGCAGCAGCAACCGCTGTCCTGATAAACAGAGAGAATGTCAAAAAGATGTCATTAAGAAAAAGCACCTGGGAAAAAACCAAAGCAAGAGAGACTGGTGTCACCAGTAAAACCCAGCGAGCTCTTCCAGTCAGGCTAGAGCAGAAAACCCTTGGTAGAGGCACACAGGGCTATCACCTCAGCACAAGGGAATCCTCTCCAGAACTCCCATCCTTTACTCACCAAATACACCTCAGGAAGCATCCCACAGACTTCCAGTCATTACCAAAGTTCCCTCTTTTGGTCTGAAAGCATGGATTTTACTTTCTACCAGAATAAATTCTATGGTTAAATTTGCAGCCTGATATGATGATTAAAAAGAAGTATGTAGTCACAGCAGTCCTTTCTGCCTTTGCTCTTTGTGTGCTCACAAGAAATAACTTCTTCCTACACTTTTTAGACCTCAGGACCTCCAAACTGCTCAAGCACATGCACTGCCTTCAATAAAATAGTTTAGCAACTTAAAAACCAGTGGAACGTTCAGAAAACCAAGACTATTTCAGAATAAGGCAAGTCATGAAATCACGTCATCACAACACAATCAGACTGCTATTGAGACTGCATTTCATGTCTCAAAACAGACATGAGAAAGTGAAATGACTAAGGAAACAGACATACCTGACCTTAAGCCTTCAAAAGTGACATTGTAAAGTCATTTAGAAAAATATAAAAATATTAAATTAAAAATTATATTAGAAATGCAAATGAGTATAGCAGAAGAATCCAGGTATTCCTATCCCCTGACGGGCCCAAGCAACACAGTGCTGTGCTACTGTCTGCAAGTGTAATGGTATGTATTAACTGAACCATGTGAAATCCAACAGCCCCTCAGAAACTCCAAGGAGTAGCTGGGTTTCCATCCTTTTAAGAAGTTAGAATAATTAGAAATACAATCCCCACAGCAACATGTTTCTGAATCTTAACCTCTTTTTCCACCCGTGAGCCCTTTTGTTGAATAGAGGAGACTGGACTTTTCATCTTTGCAAAACTGTTCTTTAAAACCACAGACTTGGAGCTGTTTGGGAAATATTTCTGCATTAACTCTGGCACTTACACCAAGAAGTGGAAAGGAGACGAGGCTGTTAACATTTAAAATAGTGGAAAAAATGTCGCTTTGTTTCTCCCAAGGAGCCCTTCTATTCTAATTAAAACACAAGGAACATTTCCTTCAGGAAATGTCTCTCACACCCCTGGCCAGCTGCTGGCCTTTCTGCTCCTGGTCTCAGCCCCACGGGACATCCAGGTATGTGGCTCAGTCAAGCAGTCCCACTGCAGTGCATGAAACTATTTACCTGCTTAATTACAGGCACCCACTTGGGGACCTGCTGAATCAGGGCTTGGCATACTAGTTTGAATTGTCCTGCAATAAAAGTCAGAATAGAAAAGATATAAAAAGCAAAAAGAAACAAACAAACACATTAGAAAAATCCCCAAATTAACAAATGTACAGAAAATTTTCATAATGCACCTTACTTAGACAAGTCTAATTTGAATTCTTGTATAGTGGTGGGGTATCCCCCTTGCTGGTTCCACAACCCATCACCCCTCATGTACACACAAATTAAATTTTAACAACAACACAAAGACTCCTGCTCTGGCTTTTGAAAGAAAAAGGTTCTTTATTAGAAAGCAGAGACTGATTTTTCCAGCAGGCAGTGGATTTCTTCAAAGATGCTAATGGCATCTGAATCAAAACCAGCCACGAGATACTAATTTCAGAAGAACTAAGTTTGAAATGTAATACTCCCTTTCCAATCAATTTCCCTCAAACGCACAGTTGTTACAACTACAAAAATACATGTTCTTTGTAAACAGGAACAATGACTGGCAGTCCCAAAGGAAGAAAAAGGCTCTCTAATCTCTCCTCAGGCACAATAAACAAAGTTCTTCATCTCTGAAAGCTCTTAGCTAGAAACTAATGGATGAATGGAACAACCACCTCAGCCTGAAAAAAAACCCCAACAAACACAGCAGAGCCCCAAACCCCCTCTCAAAGCAGCTAAAAGGTTGCTCTTCCCTGTTGGATGTCCCTGAACACTCCAGTGATGCAGAAGAAATACCCTGACAAACCAAAGGCCCACTTGCACTGGGAGTTATGTGACCAACAAACAGCCCTTGGGGGAAACAGAGAAATCTGAAATGAACCTGCTAAACACCATACAGGATAACTTATAAAATACACCCCCAGTTTAAAGGACATTTGGATGGCAGCTCAGTGAAAATTTAAAACCTCCTGACCTGAAAGGCCACATTTATTCTCACAAGAACAATTGCTCAGGCACAGAAGCTGCATATTTCTGACACAACCTGCAGTGGATGGGCTTACACTGTAAGAGCTGTGTCTTCATCCAGAGGGACTGAAGATATACACATTAAAAAAAATTAAATGAAAAATCAGGCTCCCACTGGAACAGTGAAAATACAATTGGATCTTTTTTTCACCCTGGGGATTTAGACTGCTCCAGGACAAACACTGTGGCAACTAATAACCAATTGTGTATTATTGAAAATAGCAAATAGTGGAGTGAAGCATAATGACTGCCTTTGAGGGAAGCCCATGGTAAAGAACTGGGGTGAAAAGCACTGGAGATGTTGCTCAAAGCTGCCCCAGCTCTGCAGAACACACTGATGCAGGCAGGCACTGGGTGGGAGACACCTTACATTTGGCCACATTTCATGTAAAACCCCAAGTAAGCTCCTACAGCATGTGCTGTGCCTTTTGCTGCCACAAAACTTGCAACTAATCTGCACAGCTTATTTTTTCCACAAGCAAGCAAGGCAGCCTCCAGCAAGTCTCATGTTCATTGGAGCTACAAAATGCTGCAAGGGCAAGTTATTAACATAAGCTCTTCGTCAAATGAGGTTCTTAGAGGAGTCTAAGGCACTGATTAACAAACTGGGTAATTCCCCCCATCCCCTTCCTTCTGTTTTAAACCAGGGCCATGGTAGGTTTGGGGTTTGGCTTTGGTGGGTTTTTTACAGCTAAATCTGAACATGGTGTCTAGAGCACGAGAGGGCAAGAGCTGCATACCCCACTGAGGGGCAGCTATGCAGCTGGGAGAAGGAAAACCAGGAGCATCCATCCATGCATCCATCCATCCCTCCATCTATCCGTCCACCCATCGCTCTCTGATTTGCAGGAGCAGACAGAAAATGCCTTCTGGACACACAGAGGCTCACCTCTGCACGCTTTCAAACCAGGGAACCATCCTGTTCTGCACAGGCACCCAGTGTGATGCGCTGGCACACCCATATCACACTTCTCCCCCTCCTGCCCACCTCGCCCACGTGTGCTGCTCGTCTGAAACCCATCAGTAGGCAAAATAGCTCCACACAAAAGTTTCTTTCTGTTTGCTTCCAACCTGGCCTGGTTCCAGCACACATCCTACTGGTAATTGGAAGGGGAAGCCAGGCCAGTGTCTGCACTTCTCAGAGCACCTCACAAAAGTTGCATTGCCCAAGTCGCCCATGCACCCCACACCTCAACAATAAGCAGGCAGGGCAGCCTGGCCCCCCTGCCCACACACACACAGTGTTCAGCCAGCCATCCTTCCACAGCACCACGCTGGCTCAATAAGCACGAGGAGCCGTCCTGTGTAATGTATGCAATCACCCTCCTCTGCCAAGAAGGCTGCCAGTGGAAACCAAACACGGCAACGTCAGCGTTCCTGAGGAGCGTGCCACGCTGCAACCCGGCACCACGGGGAGAAAAGGCTCCTGAACACACCAAGTTGGGCTCCTGGCTTCGGGAGGGGTTTGGGAGACCAGAAGGACCAGGCCACCAGGCTAACACCCTGCAGCTAACACCATGAGGAGTTCACGGGCAAGGACAAGGGCAGGAGTGTGGGCTATCCCAGCTTCCTAATCAAGGCAAGGCTCTCGGGCAGGAAATGAAACTGGGATCGAGGTGAAGATTAGAGTCCAGCCCAAGTTAAGTGGAGCAGGTCTACCATGAGTGCTGCCTATTAGTGTACACACCACCCAACCAGCATGGCTCTCTTCCTTACCACGGTCACTGCTAGGCTCTGCTCTTTATTCCCAACCACAGCCTTGGGGAGCTGGCGAGGAGTCATCCGATGGCACCTCTCTCATTGCCTCTGCAGGTCCCCAGCCAGACCCAAACCTTCTCCCATATCTCAACCACCCCTGCCAGACACAACACCCATGCTATCCCAGAAGGGAAGATGCCCTTGGTTCAGCAGCCTTGCTTTCCTTTTTTTTTTTTTTTTAGGGAATAAAACCCAATGTTTCATGCTCATGAAAGATCCTTGGTGGTGCAGTGGCATACCAAATTCTTAGTAAAACAACCCCCCAAAGATAAAAATCCTCACGGTGCATTTAGGAGGCAGGTTAGGATGGTCAGTGTAAGGCAGCAATAGGCTCTGCTGTTTGCCATGACTGCTGAGACCATGCAGTCCCAGATCCTAAAGTTCCTCACTGAAGGAACTGCTGGGAGAGCCACTATCACCTGATTAAGCTCTATTTGCTGGTCTGTCAGTTTGAACACAAACCCAGCCAGTATCAAGCATGACTCAAAGATTAAAACCAACACGCTAAAAGCAAAAAAATAAACACCACACCCGTTGAAATAAGGCCCAGCCAGATAGCACCTTTTCACCACAAAAATACCCTTATTAACTTGGGCCAGTAATAAGGGGGTTGAGACTGCAGGAAACTATTTGTGCTCCTTTCCTTATTAAGCACAGAAATCAGCCACCACAAAATAAAAAAAAAAAAGGAAAAAAAAAAAGGAAGAGGAACAAACACACAAGAAGTTTCCAAACCTTTTCATCTTGCGAAGCCTCCCTGCACTAAAAATATTATTAATTACAACGCTTCCCTAAAACCACAAGTTTTGCATCGAGGCTTGAAACACACCGAGCAATATTTACGCTGGATCGCAACCAGTCCGAAAGGAAACTTTCCGGCGGCAAGACCCAAAAGGAAAGAAAACCTAAAAGGCAAAGGAACACAGCAAACACACCCCCCTGCTCCCCGCGGTACCCGGAGCCCCCCGGGCAGGGATGCAGCCCCGGGTGGGATGGAGGGATGGAGGGATGGGTGGGTGGCGGGAGGATGCTCCGGGCACAGCGCTGGCCCCCGCAGTGTCGCGATGTCCCCGCGTACCTGAGCGCTGTCCCCTCCTCGCAGGGTGGGCTCCGGAGGAAGAACCGAGACAGAGTGCTGTGCCAGGAGGGGCCGGCCCGCCGCCGGCTGCTCCCGCCGGACATCGCCGGGACGGGATGGGATGGGACGGGACGGGAGGAGCCGCCCGAACCGCCCGGCTCCGAGTCCCGGCGCTGGAGAACGCCTGCCTGCCTCCTTCCCCTCCCTGCCGGCTGCTTCCCCTCCTTCCCTCCGCCCCCGGGGAGGAGCCGCCGTGCCGAGGAGGGACGGATGGAGCAGCCGGAGGTGTGCGACCCTTTGGCAGCATCCCTGGCAGCGTCCCTGGGATGCACCACCGGCAGGGACCACCGCGCCGGGGTTGGGGTTGGGTTGTTTCCCCCCCAAGGAAATGGGCCGTAATTAGGCGCTTACAAAGAGGAAAGAGCAGAGGGAACTAAGAACTCTGTAAGGAAAAAGAAGGACGGGCAGCCTTTGAGAGTGTACAGTACTGAGCGGCTGCGAAGAGCAGTGCCCAGCTCTTGCTGTGTGCCTGCTGCCAGCCCGCAGATCCTGCACACGGCTGCCCATAAAAAGCCTGTCCCGGGTCCAGCACCCTCTGCCGCTGCCAGGGCTGAGACAAACACGGGCACACTGCAGCAGTGCCCGGCTCTCTCCTCCCTCTGTCCCCTGGGCACAACTTCAGGCCACTCTTGCTGATGAAGGGTGACCTGGAGGAAGGGGGTTCTCCTGACTTTTAAACAGGCACCCTCCTAGAAAGGAGTTTTTTGGTTTGTGTTTGGGCTTTTCAATAGGAAAACCTTCATTTTGCCCCCAAGAGCTGTGGCTTCCCTTGAGTTAAAACTATACCTACCACCAGAGGTGACCTTGTCATTGCAACAACACAGTGACAAATACTATCCTCATTTTGCAGACACAGTTGATGCTCAAAACCCTTAATGAATCACCAAGCGTGAGTTACTTGTAAACCAGACTAACTGTGACATAAGGATTTTAAATTCAGAACCACACTTTCTCATCACACCAAACACCTCTGCACTCCTTCTGACTGCCTATACGTTACACCTTTCTCTCAGCTCCTTTGTGCCTTTGGCCATCTCATGGAATCGTGGAAGGGTTGAGGTTGGATGGGACTGAGGTGGTCACCTGGTCCAACCCCCCTGCTCGAGCACAGACACTGGAAGCAGATTGCCCAGGACCATGTCCTGGTGGCTTTTGAGTACCTCCAGCTCCAGGGTCTCTCTGGATAACCTGTGCCAGTGATCACAACTTTGCTGTAACATTTTATTTGTTCATTAGGTCACTTTGATCCCTCTTTGATCCCCTCTTTGCCCATATTCTTTACCACTGTACCACAGTGGGAGCCAGATACGAAGCTGGTACTGGAGGCCCATCTGCAGAGCAGCAGCAATAAAACAGCCTGAAAAAAACCTCCTGTCTGCTTTTCTGTCTCCTTTCCCTGCCTCAGCTATGAACAAATCTTTAAGAAATGTGCAGACAGCTCTCCTTTGTACTGTCCAAGTCTCACATCGCTTTGATGTGGATTTTAAAAACACAGGCACAGGTGGATAGTGGACATGCACTCCAATTTTTACCAGTCAGCCTGAGTTGTTTCAACTATCTGGGTGTTTCATGGGTTACAAAAAGTAGATTTCTCATGTCACAAACCTTGTTCAGGGAACCATCACTTAGTACATAACAGGCTTCTACCCAGTTTTCAGTGTCCAGACAAGAAGCAGACAATTCTCTCAGTGATACAAATGCCCCAACCCTTGCAAAAAAACCCCCATGAAATGTTTAATTCCAGAACAGTTTGGAGGAAAAAAAGAAACCACATTTTGAGAGTAGCTACACATACTTTCTCAGGGAAATGGCAATGAGGTTCAAACTGCAAATGTAACAGCAGCCCTTGTGGAACATTATAGAGGAGACACTCCCTCTGACATTCAAAACAGAAGTAATTAGGCTCCCAAACCAAATTAGAAGAGTGGCAATTTACTAGGACTGCACAAACAGGCTGCAGGGATGCTTCGGCTCTCAGTGGCTGTTTATTACTTTTAATTTTTCTTTGCCACGTACATCTCACAGCTTCCCTACCTATTGCCTGAGTAAGATCTAATCCCTAAGCTGCAGCAAACCTGAATATAATAATTAGCATTTATAAAGCATCCGGTATCTTCAAAGGATTTAAGCATTAATTAATCCTCATCATCACCCCAGGATGTAGTTAAGGGTAATATGGTGAGTGGTTTGCACACAGAGGCAGAGGCACTGCAAACACCTAGCTGCATCCAAACTGTGTGTCCACACTCACCCAGTGAGATGCCTGCAGGGGCACCACAGGGCAGCACGGAGCATTACCAGGGCTGTGCTGGTCCCAGAACAAAGAGCCAAGCTAATCAGAAATGCTAATCCCAAACAGTAACATTGTGTACTCAAATCTGTTCCTCCTTTCCTCACTGCATCTAAAAGCAAAAATACACAAATGCACCGAATGACAGTTCTATCAGAGCCAAATGACAATAATAAAACTAAGCAAAATACTAAAACTGTATCAACGGAAAAGATGAACCCAGCCCATGTTAGATAATCCCCCTTCTCTTTTCTGTATCGTGGGGTAAGTGGGTACTTAAGAGTAAATAATTCTGACACATTTAAAATAATAAATAGGGAACTGCCAGCAGGGTTGCCAAGAGGAACCCAGATTTAGCCCCCTACCCTTCCCACAGTGGGGGGAAAGCTGAGCTTTCACCCCAAGATGCAGGATGTGCCATGTGGCAGGTGGCTCCACGTATTAACCCAGCTGTCAGCAGGGACAGCAGCACCAACACG
>JAXCLP010000001.1:4302487-4372007 GCA_035584035.1 Lepidocolaptes lacrymiger | reverse complement strand
ACCTAAGGGAAGCACAGCTGCTGGCAGGGAGAACTGTGCATTCATTCCCCAGGTGTCATTTCCTCCACTGATCTTATGGCTGAGATTTAAGGACTGCTGGAACTAATGAGTTGTTCCAAATACTTCCATCTACTGCTCCAGCAATGAGGAGAATCAGAGCAAAACTTTGTTCTTGAAATATCAAAACCTTCATGCAGTATAAGTATAACTTGCAAACTGCACATGCTTCGGCACCAATAACGTTTAAACCCAACCTCTCTTAGGCTTTTGAGGATGCTGAACCAGTGAGTTAAAAGAAATTTTTAGGTAAACCCATGAAGAACTTCAGCTCAGCAAATGAAGAAGTTTAACAGTCCATGAGAAGTAAATAGCTAAGAAGAGCTATGTGAGTGACAGGAGAAGCATCTGTTTGCTGTGCTTAAAAATCTCCATACACAACTTAAATATCTTGTCAGGAAATATTTTGGCAAGCACTTGAGATCTGTTTAAGCAGCTTGAAGCTATGTACAAAACCATCAACTCAAAATGTGGATTGAAACTTAAAAGGTTCCTCTAAGATAAGCAGAGACCCTGAAAAATCCCAGGAAAACGTTAAGAACCAGAGGTATGGCTGAAATCAGGAAAAAGTACATGATCTGGAATTTGCCTTTCTGATAACTGGATAAAGCAGTGAAGAACCCTCAGCATTAAGATCCTGGTCCCCCCCCCCTTTCAGGTGGTGGAGCAGACACCACTGTTCTTGTAGGGCAGTTTTACAAAGACCATTTTTGGCAAGCATCCCTCCCTGTGAAAACACCCCCAAATGTTTCTGCATTCTCTACCAACAGAGCAAACCAAACCCTGTCTCTGTTCCGCGGTAAGGGCAGCAGGTAAATGCCCCTGGGCCCAGCAGCACGTGCAGGAGGGCAGTGGCTCTGTCGCTGTCCCTGTCCCCGGCCCAGCAATGACACCCCGCGGCCAGCGCAGCACAGCACACCCGGCACGGCACTCAGAGCTACGGGGAGGGCGGCTCTACCCAAACACGGCTAAGCTATGCATTTAGCACCAACGGGAGGGCAAGAGGGACTACATCCTGGCCAGCATGCAACACGAGGATGTGCACTGGGATTACAAGAGCTGTGGGAACACATCATCGGAGCTGCATCTCATATTTTCCATGGAGTTAGGAGTGTCTGTGTGTGTTAGGATTGTTACAGTAGAAGCTGTTCTCACTCTGGCTCTAGATTAAAGAACTGAAGCTGAATAAGCACAACTGGTGTATTTGTGTGCTTGGCTTATTTTTCTAGTCTGCTTATTCAGCATTTCCTGATACATAACATTAAGTTATGTAAAACTGGGACAGGACAGTAAGAATAAATTAAAGAACAAACTAACTGCCACAATAATAAATTGAAGTGTGGGAGCTGGTACTGTTTAAATTAAAGTGTTACCCTGCTTGCAGGAGCGTGCATTAATATTTCATAATGCAGACTTTTGTCAGGGAAGCAGACGTGATCTTTTGTGTACATTAAGGAGGTAAATGAAAGGCAAATATGAGATAGAGCATTGGTACTCACTGTGTAATTTGATCTGACAGCAGAAGTGGACAGAAAGAAAACAAAGAATAAAGAAAACACCATACTAAATGAAAAAGTTTAACAGAATGAAAACAGAGCAAGAGAATGACTTATGATATCTACCTTGGAGCCAATCCACACCTTCTTGTAATCCTTCTCCTTTAAGAGCATCGCTGGCACTGAAAGAAACAAATCAAATTACAAAAACATTGTAAAAACACCAGTTTCAGTTGAGTCATGCCTATACTTATAATTTACAGAACTGCAAAGTTGCATCAAGTAGTGTTTACTTAAGTTTCCTTCACATGGAGAAGACTGCTCCTCAAAAGATATAGAGCACCTTCCCCATAAGGAAACAGCTTTTCATGATGTGATCTATTTTAATTCCAGTTTCAAGGTGGAGGAACCATTCCTAGAACACCTCCACTTAGACAACTCCTTCCCCAGGTGATGCTATAAAAGATGTTTACCACCTACAACAGCAGTGCTGAATCACAGACTCATTTAGGTTGGAAAAGACCTTTAAGATGATCAAGGCCAGCTGTCCCTCCCACGCAGTTCCTGCACACGGTGACAAAGCTGGAGTGCTGGAGGGAGGGAGGACAGTGTGGACACCAACCCTTGGAGGCTCTGCCAGTATATAAAGCCATAAAGCTGCACTGAGAGCAGTGTAAATCTGCCTTTGAACCACGGGGGGGGGTAACTGTTTAAATGCCCCTCGTCCTTCAGCTTATGGAAACTGGCACAGCAGTGACTGGGGCCTGTTGTGGTGGTTTGCTGTAAAATGATCTTCCAAGAAGCTTGGGAATTCATCAGCATGATTTCTGAGACAAAAAGCAGTGCCCAGGTAACCAAGTTTAATATTAAAGGGACTAAAATGAGAATTGTAGTTTTCAGCAGCATTTAGCTGCTGATTTCACTTTTCTTTATAACATCTGGGAACTGTAATAAGACAAAAAACTAACTCCTACAGAACACTAATGATAAAAGGAGTTTTTTCTATGTGAAGACTAGCACAAAACCCTTCTATTCACGTGAAAGCTTACATCCTGCAGAAAGAAGACACTAGTTCCTCCAACTAAATATCCCCTTAAACATTACAGAGTACAAGGAGTACTGTGTCCCTCTGAATTCAGATGAGAGCAGTTTACTAAATGGCCTTTCAACAGTACTTGACTAAAGCATCTGCAGAGTGGAAGAAAAGCCCAGATGCTTTACTGTTGATGTTCTGAAACCTGCAAGGCAAACTAGCAGTGCTCTGATAACCATTCTACTCAATTTCCCAGCACAAAATAATGGCAGCTATTTTTCTGATAAGAACACTGCTATCTGATTTCACTAGAAGTCCTCCATTTTGTTAGCTGGGTAACAGTTCTGCTGTGAAAACTTTTAAGGCACAGTCTACCTGAACGTTCTGTGTGGTTAAAACAAGTTTCATAGCGTTTTAATATTACTGCTGTTTCCACACGTGGCAGCAGAGTCTTTTACCTGCCTGATTTAATTGATGTTATATAGTAATGAGTGGTGTGACAGAGCTAAAACACGAATGCACAACGTAAAACCAGAAAAAGAGGACTTTACCAGATATGCCAGGGCTTGTCTTTGATGTTTTCTAGTGACAGTAACTGAGACACTTTCACAGAGGACACTGCATCCCTGAGGTCCATCTTGTTAGCAAAGAAGAGAATAGGCAGTCGACGGTGCTTAATATCTAGGCATGAGCAGAAACAGAACTATGGAGACATTGTGCAACACTTACTAATCTCTACATGTAATAAGGAAACTGTTTTGACAGGAAACTGTTTGGCTCACCTGTGAGTGCAACTCTGAGGGCTGTATCCTACACTGTTGGGTCACAGGGCCTCTGGTGCATGCTTCAAGAACGCTCACAAACTTTCTGGCAGGCTTTGGAATCTTCCACCCCCTCTCCCCCTACCTTAAACCCACACTTAAAGCTGGAGGTGTGACTTGCTGGTGAAGCTGAGGAACAGGAGATGAAACAACTGCCTACAAATACTGCACATCTCTGCTTAGTGAGGACTGGATGTATAAAATGACTGATTTGTGTTCATTCATAAAATTATGACAAGTTGCATAAGGGCAGTCTGAATTATCCTTAAGTATCCTGGAGAGCATCCATAACTTCATAGAATTTATAAAATTGGAAAGAACTCACTGTGTGAACACCCTTTATCCCACCTTCCCTTGAAGGACTTTTTTTCCAGTAGCTCTTGTCAGCTGGCAGTGAGAACTCCTGACCAAACAACATACACTGGCATTTTCTGGGATGCTTACACACAGGCAAGCTTAAACCTCAGTCATCACCCCAAAAAGCTAGAGTCATTGAAAGGAAACAAAGTACACTGTCTTCAAACTTAGAGATGTAAAACTGCCAAAAACTATCAGCACCAACACTAACTCCAAGAGTTTTTCATGTTATTTATACAAAGGATGATTTACAGGATTAGGAAAAAATCTAGATTTGAGTCTACCAATCAATTCTTGATAGGAAAAGAACTTTAGCCCACATCATCATCACCCCCATACTTAGGAAAATTGCTAAACAGGCTCTTTTTAAAAGGTAAAAAAGAAGGTATTTCACACAGGAAATAAGCTAAGGATTTATTTTAAAACTTCTAACACAAGCCAGCTGCATCTGCTGCTGGGGAGAGGAATGATAAAAACCCAAAAAGCCCCACAAACTCTCAGGGCTGAAGTGGTTTGAACCTTCCTAAATATTTTCTTTTCAAATTCCCTACTAAACCTTTCCACAGAATCAGTGGAGATAACATTACCTACCCATATTCAGTAAGATTGTAAGTGCTGACCAAAATGCTGATGATTTTCACCAACTATTTACCCTGCCTGGAGCTCCCTTTTCCTCTGCTATCTCTAACACAAACCAAAGGCTTCAAAATCCAAGCACAGAGTATCGTTAAATCTGTTTTGATTCCATAGTTGAACAGCTTTTGTGTCTCCCAACTGAAACTCTTGGATTAATTTAGAGTATAATTAAACGAATCCTGGTACCCACAGGTGGCAGGTTATGGGTAAACTGAAACCCCAGAAATTAGCTGACATCACATATGCAAAGAGACAAGTTAAATAAGGATTTTTTTAAAAGCAATTAAAGGCATAACCTCCCCACACACTCATAAATGTACACTCAAAGATATTTGCTAAATAAAGTGGTGACAGAAATTTACATTATTTCCTAACATGCAGTATTTCCCTCCCACACTTTTCACAGTTACTAATGCAAAGTGTTCCAGTTGCAAGCAGTTATGAATTAACACATTAAAAAATATGCCAGACACCAGACGTGTGATGTGTAATTTGATACAAAGAATGTCAAATTTGACAAGAATTTCAGTTTGTTTTAGAAGCATGTACTGGAGGTCAAGTGACCCAAGAGTCAGGATCTAAACCAAGTCATCTACAGACTCCCATCTTTCAAAGTGCTGAAGAGCTCAAGTTTGAGTGAAAACAGCAATATAATCCAGTGATCATATAACAAGCAGTTATTTGTAGAGTGCATTGTCCATCTATGCCAGTTAAAACAATTCAGAGACTCCCCAAACAGTCCCATCTAGTACAACTTCTAACCCCATTAATGCTTCCCAGTACACATTCCCCTCCACCTGCCAACCCCAGGCAAAAAGGCAGGGAGCTGCTTTGCTGAGGGATTGCTAAGATTTTCAGAGACAGGCACTGATTCAATTCCCTTGAAAACTTAAGGAAACACATACATTTCAACCACTCCAGGTTGACCATAACGACAGAAGCATCGATGGGGAGAAAGCAGGGTAGGCAGGAAGGCAGAACAGTAATACAAACAAAAATACTTATACAGTAAACCAGTTACATATTGATTCAGCCAACAGCTACTTTTATTAAACATTACTACCAGAAGAACTTTGTAAGTTCTTTGGTTCTCTTAGGGGTGATATATCACAGTCTGCTAACCCAGCAACACTGGTGCTGTATCTGAGCTGAGCTTCTCCAAGGCAGGAGCACACAACTGCCCTTCCCTGGTTCCAGAGAACATCCCAGCAAGCCACAGCCCAGCTCTTTGTAAAGGAAAATGCATAAACAACTGAGCAGGACTGACCTGCTGCATCAGCACTAATGACCTATTAATGCCCCAATGAGAGCTTAACTAAGTAAGATGCAGTCTCCTGTGAATAAACACACCAAACTCTTAAAACCAAACCCCTGGTCATGTATCATCTCATATCCCCTTCCATCCCATGTATCCTATTGCAGGCAATTGAAACTGACTGATATAATTATCCCTCCTCATTTCTGGCTAAAACATAAAAAATACAATGAAGATGAAAAAAAGAAGTTAAGCATTACATTAAAGGGATTAGCTGTCTCCATGGAAAAACCAGACAGGGAGATACTTTTTTGTATCTGTTGGTCATCACATAAAGGCTCTCCAGCTTCCAACAGGTCATGTCATATTCTTCCTCAAAACAATATAATTTTGCTCAATAGTGATCAATAAGAGATCAGTCCAACTCAGTGCAGCCCACTGAAGCATGATCAGTTTGTAAATATGAACAGGTAAAACCCCACCAAAGTTGTTGAAGACTGTTATTGTTCTAGTGTTCATGAATGGCTACAATACTTGCAAGGTACTCAGAATGCAGAATGTCAGATAAGGACTTTTCTTAAGACAACATCACAAATATGGACACAGAACGGGAAAAAACCCTCCTCACCTGGATGATTCAGAAGGGTGTCAAGTTCTTCTTTGGCCACAACCATTCTTAATCTGTCACTGCTATCAATGACAAAAATAATGGCTTGGCCTTCTCTGCATAACATAAAAAGAGCAAAGAGGCAAATTATAGGTTCTCAAACTGTGAATAAGAAAAGGCTTCAGAAGCCACACCAAAAAAAGTCCAAACAAACCTGGTTTCCCTCTCATTTTTGTAACTGTTATTTACCATTAACATTTGAATTGAGTCTTATTCCTGAAATTCAATCTTCTGGTAATATGTATAATTTTTTTGAGACATGAGGTTGTTACCTGTGAGACTCATACAAGGTGCAGTCTATAAAGACCTTTTAGAAAAGCTTGATTTTACTCCTGAGGCTGAAAAATGAGCTCTGAAAATGCAACCAACTGCTGTTTTGACAACATGGTCAGGCAGACAAAGAAAACAGACAAAGGCAGATTTTTATGGAAATTCTTTATTTCCTACACTAATTTAGATAGAGGTAAATTACCTTTTTAGAACAAACCTGTGTCCACAGCTGTTTAACAACTAGGCATGTGCAGGTCATTTCCACTTTTATGAAGTCTGCATAAACAGGATCGAGCTTTTGTTTTGAGGCACAGGTAAAACTTTCAACTATTTCAATTATTAAAACCTCTTGCTGGCAGTGTGACCACAGTCACAATGTAGACACAACTATTCAACTCACTGCTTCAGGATATTACTGAGATTTTATGACTTGAGGTTCCACTTATTGAAACATTCTGAAAACCAAATAAAGTCTCACCAATTCATAATTCACCAGTTCAGTTATAAACACCCAGAAAAACATATTTATTTTACAGTTTAATATACTATTCACTTCCCTTTCATTTTGCACTTCCCTGAGAGACCATTATGGTGCATTCTTTACCCTCCAGCACCATCTACCTTCATATTTTGATAAGAAACACCTCTAGACCTCCTGAAAAGCAGAAATAACTTGATTGCATGAAAAGGCCCCTTTATTTCTGGTTTACAGAAGAACCTTAACAGTGAATAAAGCTTTCATATATTAGCTGAAATATTAGCTAAGGGTTAGGGTTATGAGCATATATGAGCAATTTTCATGAGCATACAGTATTTTTCTACAGGAGTCAAGAGAAGTAGCATGTATTTACTACCAAAAACTAATTTCACCAACAAGTTAAAGTAATAGGAAACAACATGACTTTGTATTTAAGACAAGTGTACTTGGAGGATGTCCTAAAAGGTAGTTTCAAACCAAGCAGAAGAAGAGTGCAAACTTCAAGTACCCCAAGGCAACTACTTTGACACTTGATCAGACTTGATTTCCCCTTTGCAATTCTTAGAAAGTTAAATCTTGCTTAACTTTATAAACTGAACAGCACATAATTATTTTATTAATAAAAATGAAACCATTATTGTTTTTGTGTTATTCTTAGAAGTGAATCTTAAATATGAGCCTCCTGCAGTGGAGCAGGAACAGAGGTGGATACAAGTGCAAGTTTCACTGTCAGCATAACCTAAAAAACTCCCTTATTGTTAAGATGAAAAAGCCATTTATGCCACACAAGGGATAAGTTACTCCATTAAACACAACAATCCCCAAAATGATTTGCTTATGAAGCACTCTGCTAGCATTCTGAGAGGAGCCTAAGGGCATCAGTTCTTGAAATGCAAAAGATCTGGGAGACACACATCTCACACTCTTGAACAATGGAGATCTCCTAGCCACATGTTTTCAGACTGCTAACAGATTTTGCACAGGAAGGAGAGGAATAGTTAATGCACAATTAAAAATACTTTAAGCTCTGTCACATTAAATATTAATATTTAATCAATATTATAATCTTCAGAATTTCTCCAAGCTACTTCTGTGTGGTTCACTACTGTTCACCTTATTTAGACCAGGTAATAACAATGAACCAACATAAGTAAAAATTCAAGTTTCATTAGAAGCTAGAAAAGCAGAAAATGGTATCTATTACCAATCAGGTAATACCAGTGTTATAAAGAACAGTGAATATCCTGCTCAATAAATAACATGTAAGAATGTCTGTTCAGGCTCTTAGTTACATGTGCCTTCTTTGAGGTAATAACTTCCTCACCTCTAAAAATCTCAGCCATCAGCCAATATATTTCAGGTTTTAAGTCACTTACCTACAGGAAAACTGAAAAATTGGAAACCTGAGTCTTCCTGAGTTTTCCTAAAGGATTGGTTTTCAGGCTGCAACATTTAAATCCCATCTCTAGTATGTTCCCCCAATCTTGAAGCCAACAAGACTTCCCCAAAAGCATACTGAATAACAGCAAACTGTTTTGCTTTAAGAACAGAAAGAAAAGTTGTATTTATCCAGAATGACCTTCTGTCAAACACCAGGTATCATTTCTAACCACTAGATACAATCATACTTCTGTTGAAACAAGGTGCACAACAGCTAATACAAACAGCAATGCTTTAGAATAAATGTTAGGCTTACTTGTAGTAATGTTCCCAGAGGTCTCTGTATTTCCCTTGACCCGACATATCAAACACTGTGAAAGACAAACTGCAAAGAAAAGAAGTGCATGAGGCACAGAAACAAAGAACATAACCCAGACCCAAACTACATTCTTTGCTACCCTGACAGAAAAAAGCCAGATCAACTAGAATCCTAATCAACTGAGAAAAATTCCCAAAGGAACTCTGATTACACTATCTGCCTTCAAATGATTCTATTCAGTTTTGCAGTCTTATTATAGAAATAGTTCACAATGGAAAATGTGCTTTATTATCAGAATAAAAGAACTAAACCACTTATTTAAAGTTACATCAAATAGAGAATATGCTCCCATTCAGTCTCTGTTTCTATCATGCTAATACCAAATATTGTTTGGAAGGAATAAATGAAATTCAGATGAACCATGACATAAAATCCACAGCTGTCTTAAACTGTGTCCCTAGACAGGCACAAATTTATGCAAAGTAAAAGAATTCAAAAAAATAAAATTCCACCTTCACTGAAAAAAAACAAACCCAACACATTTTGGTAACAACAGGTGAGCTCAGATGACCAAGACACAAAGAGGAGTCTTCACAACCGAGATTTCACTCACACACAACATAAAGCAAGGCAGTTGAAAGAACACTACAAGAACATCTGCTCCACTCCTCAGGTGTCTACAGAGGTGACAACTTCAGCACTAGGCTTTCCTATTTTGGGTAGCCCCAATGGCTCTGTGAGTGGAGGCCACACCAAAATGAGCAGGTTTAGAAAAAGAAGCTCCCTGGACACCCTTTCTGCTCTGTGTCCAGACCTCACCCGATTCTAGGGCTGAGGGTTTGTTAAGTTCCTCAGGGTTTGGGGGCTTTTTTAGGTTTGTTTTGGGTTTTTGTATAAAATATCATCCTACACAGTGTGTTTCCAGGTCATCATCGCTCCTACCACAGGATGAGAATAAAGGAAAGCAATTTAAATCAGTTTACTTTCTCAGCCAGCCAAATCCCAAACCTGTCTGATATGTTTTACACAACTGTTGAGGCTTCTACAGAGAGATGAAACCTATGGGTCCCACCTGAGCTCATGGAATAAACTATTTTCTTGCAGATCTCTCACCCAGGGAGGCAGGCTCTTGGTTTGAAGACTAATGCACACATTAAAAATACACAGAGAAGGCTACAGAAGAAATACCTTGAAATTTCTTAGAAATACCTTGTGTCACGACATTCCTTATCTAAATCTTAGTCTTCATTCGACTAGTGACTTCCTCCTCTGTTTCCTGGCCCTTGCTCCTGCCACCTTTACATTGCTAGAGCTGTAGCCAACACTTAATTTTCATTTAATGAGATTACACTGCAATCTGTGCAGAGTACTTCCAATGAGAGTGCTTAACACAGGTTCCCAGACTGAGAGTGGAATACACACTGCCACCTAAGCTCCTGTCTCTCCTCCAGTCTGTAACAGAGCCCTGGCCTGAAATGCTTAACAGACAGGAACCAGATGCTTATACACACTACTGCAACAAACTGAAAGACTTCTTTTTCTTAAATATTTTCACACACACCTAGTTCTACAGCAGCACAAGACACACAACATACCCTAACACACTCAGTCCCAGATCATGGTTAGGAGTCATGCATGTAATGCCATTACATTCTAATCACTTACAGCCCACTGAAAGAGCTAATTAAGTCCAATTAGGTTGGATAATAATCACTACTGCTAAGTGGAGAAAAATGAAACAAAGTACTACCTTGAAGTCTTGAATTTCTCTATACTGAATCCTATTGTTGGAACGATGTCCTGAGTTTGAGCCTTTAAAGGAAAGAATTCACAATCAAGTTAGAAAATGGAAATAGCAAAATATATTTGACACATGAATCCATTACAGATCTATTCTTACCCAAATCATGCAATAGAAAAAAAACTACAAATCCATATCCGTTATATTGAAAAAGTTCCCAGAAAAGTAAAATAATTCAAACCTAAGATTTTGTGTTTTCTAGGAAACACAGTGAACACTACTGGAGAGCAGCAGTGAAGCCATTTCAGCCTCGAGGGTGAGATCTCACCCTTTCCCTTAGTGTGTGTGTGCAGCAGTGTGTGGCTGTTACCTGTGAAACTAGCAGGAGATGGGTTAAGCTGGAAGACAACAGCTTGGAGGTTCTGACTCAGGTCAAAGTCTGAACTTAGGAAATCACAGTGTGAACCAAACCAAGTCTGCACAATAGCCCAAGCCTCTTAGCTAAAGGAGGGTACATGCCTATCAGGGTATTAGGTTGGCCAGACTTGCTGGAGGAGTCCATTTGACCCTGGCAGTGACAGAGCAGATGTCACCCACTGGCCTGATCATGGTTCCATCCACAACACAAGGCCACAGAGGAATGGCCCCAACCAAAAGCATTATTAATAGCTGTGTCTGGTAAACAGGTTTACTCCTGAGCTGGCCAAGGAACAGCTCAGCTAAGTTGGGAGGAAAGAACAGCTCCTTAAGAAGCATCGACACCGAGCAGGAACAAAGGTCACATGCCTTAGATCACAGAGCTGTCTGGGAAAGTGACATGCAATCCTTTGACAGACTTTCTAGAGCCCCTTCTGACAACCACTGGCTGCAAGCACTTGACCCCTCATGTTCAGCTGGAGCAACCTTGGCCTGTCCACCTGCAGCTGCATTAGGAAAATGGCAACCCCAGCCCTGGAAACAGTTCAGTCAACAGCTCCTGTCACCCAGGGAAAATTTGGGCAGAGCAGAAGAGGGGTTATTTCTTTAATATTTGTTTCAAATGTATTAATGAGGCCCAGAAGAAATAACTGGAAACAAATGGAGGAACACTTGTAGTGGCCAGACCCATAATATATTGCTCCTAGGGCAAAGCAGCAGTTCTTAAGAAAGCTGGGCTGATCCAGAGCTCAGAAGCACCTGTCCAATGAACTTACTAAAAATAAACTCTTTTATCAAGTCTGATCTAATGACATTTGTTGCATGCCAGAGATTTTGCCATGTCTTGCAAAGACAGGACTTACAAAAGTTGTATGCAAAGCCACCCTCCTAAAGCAACACATTAAATGAAAACATTTAAAGGTAAATTCTCATTAAGTGATTTACAGTAAAGCAAACAAATTATATTTATTCTACTTGTTTAATTCCCTTGGGGCCTTCTCTAATACCTATTACTGTGACCAATCTTGAAGTCTGTTTAGGAGTCCTTTACTGCTTTAAGGCATGACATAAAAATCCACTACAATAAAGGTCTCAAACATTATATAAATATGCAATTTGCCTGGTACAAATTGTAGCATTTCCCCCAATGGCAAAGGTGATTTTTGGTAGGCAGCAGAGAGTAAGTTGTGGAAGCAAAATTACTTGCTGTGGAAGCCAGGAATGGAAGAGTAGCAGACTCTTCACTATGTCACATTTTTTAAACAAAGCCCAGTGTTTCTCTTCAGGAAAAGTTAAACAATAATGGAAAAAAAAATCTGTGATTTATTACGCACTTACTATTTTTCAGGTGGTAATTAAAATAAACACGATAAAGGGAGACAAATTGTTGTACAATTGTATTAACTGTAAATGCTCAACATCACTTGTAACTGAAATGCTGTAGCAATTAAGTGACTTAAGAAAACTGTTTCAGATCCTGATTTCAGCCACCATAAATCCTTCCTTATTGTGTGATCTTAAAAAACAAGTGCCCCACTAACAGTGGTTTTTTTGGGAAAAGTTTCCATAATATGCATGTGCATACCCTTACCCTTAATTTTAGCCAGCTGGAAACTCTTAAAATGTATTAGTGCCTACCTACTAAATCCCAAAGCTCGTTAGCTCTTTTCCATGGTCACACCCAGCCTAGCAGCACCCCACCCAGCCCAAGCCAAGCTCAGCACCAAGCGGGCTACTCACATTGGAGGGTTTCAGCTTGTTTATGATGGTCGTTTTGCCGCTGTTGTCCAAGCCAAGGCACAGAACGTGGACCTCCTTCTTCTTCAGCCCCAGCCATCCCGCCAGCTTGTCAAACAGCCCCATGCTGCCGGCTCCGAGGCACAGGGATCACCTGCAGTTCAGGGAACCAGAGCAGGAAATGGTTCTTGGGGCAGCCCTCACCCGGTGGGTGGGCATGTCCTGAGCAGCCCTGGTGCCTTCCAAAGGCCAGCGTGAATCAGGCCCTCCACAAACCCTGTGGCACACTAAGCACAGGCACTGTAAGCTGCTTAGCGCCTCGATTCCAAAGTAGAGTGGCTGTTTATAGCCTGGCCATGGAACACAACGCCCTTGATTCACTGGGCAGCCCCTGCAGGGGCTCCTGCCCTCCCACCACGCCCAACAGAAACAACAGCAGCACCATTATACTCTACCTCAAATTGCCAGCAGTCCTTAATTCAGACAACAAAGTAAACCACTATTTTTTACTGCGAAGAAGGGAGCAGTTTTTCCTTCTCCAGTGCCTCCCACATGATTTAATGAACCCTGAAGTAAATAAAGTACCCCCTGTTAATTCAATTCAAAGCCTAATTCTGAGAGGTCTCGCTGATATTGACATATATAAATTAGGAACTCCCCATTCAGGACAAAGAGAAGCTGATTAAAACAGATCCAACAGACCTGAAGCCAGACACCACAGCATGGACCCACACATCTGGTAGATGCCAAACCTCTACTGCTGCCCAGGCACTGCTGGCAGTTACCTGGCAGTGGCATATTTAAAGGAGATAACATCACAGGTTTCCTTGCAACACCTGGCTGACCACACTTTGCAAAGAGGGTAACCCTTGTCTATCCTGAATGAATTCCACTAGAAATAATTTCAGCAATCACACAACTGAAATATTTGAGACGCCTCCAGTAATAAAGCATTTAATTCATGGCAGAGGAATTTTTTGGTGTGCTAAAGGCTGGGTTTTTTCTTAATAAAGAAAAAACACACAGCACTGGAGGATTCAGGCTGAGTTAATTACCCCAGAAAATCACAGCAGGTGGGGGAAAAGGAAAAAAACCCATCAATAATAAGTCTTTGGTCTCACTTCTTTACTAGCTGATTACAAGCTGATGATTAACTACTTTTTAGAACAAATCACTTTAGAACTTTCCATTTAATAGAGTCACATAAGCCATCACCTTTATGTACAGGATGATTTTTCTTTTAAATACAGATCCTTTTCAGGGCTTTATCTAGTGTTTTGCTTGAGGACTGGTAATGATCTATGGAGTGGCTCTGTGCATTACAGCTACCCACAGCTGTAACCAGTTAAACAAGCACAACATGAGTTATAGCAATTCCCTCAGCCTACCTACCTTTGTTTTATGTTCCACTCGTTTTCTAACACATATATACAACTCTGAAAACAGATTAAGGCTGTTTGTTATCAAGTTAACCTGACAAAACCCTGCTCCAAAACACATTACTTTCTTAACCAATCAAGAGCCTCATCTATATATATTCTAGACAATGAAGGCCAAAAAATATCTGTAGGCACTCTTAAAATGGAAAAGGACAAAATACAAGCACTTAAAAATACTTGCAGGGCTTCACTGTTAAATCCAAAAGCCTAAATACACAGCAGTTCCTACCAACATTTTAATTATAGCCATGTTTTTCTAGCAAATTTTCCTAACAGTTGGCACAATTGTTATTTAAGAACACAATGGGAAAAATTGTACCCTTGACTTCTTGCCCCTTTCTTCACATTCTTTTTCTCAGCTCTGAAGACTTACAGCAGTTACAGCTGCCACAGGTTCCTTTTTTTTTTTGCCAGATATATCATGCCACAATTTAGCCTACAATAACATATATCAGACATGTTCCAAAATTAAATTTAAGACAGAGTTTGGTCCACGAGCTTGTTAGCAAACTCCATAAACCTTTATCATGGAATATGCTGAGCTGGAAGTGACCCACAAGGACCATCAAGTCCAACTCCTCGCCCCACACAGGACACCCCAAGAGTCACATCCTGTGCCAGAGAGGATGGTCCAAATGCTCCTTGAACTCAGACAGGCTTGGTGCTGAGATACCAAGGCTCCTCATGCCACCCACAGGAGGCCCTTCCACATCAGAATAATTTAAAACTCTAGCTATAATTTCTTTTCTGTTGTTTTTGGGATCCCCCCACTGTCCTGCATAGCTCAGAAGGCCCTGGGCTGCAAAATGTGGAATACATAAAAACTTCCTTAAGAAAGGATGCTCTTTAATCTTTATATACGTTCCAGTCTAATCGACAAGCCAGGAGATTTAACCCACAGCAGCTAACAAGCAAACTCTAAGTGGTGTCCAGGTCTTGTTTAGGTTTAAGGCTCCACATATTTCACCGACCTCAGACCTATGGGGAGGTTCACGTAGCCTGGGGACAAGGATATACCACTGATAGTGGGCACCGAGAATAAAGAATTTAGAAAAGTCTTTGGCAGAACCCCCAGGACAAAGGAAAACTAATAACGAGAAGTGAGCAGCTGGGACAGGGAATTCTGGCAGGGGCAGACCCCGGTCCCGCCTCACAGACCCGAAAGAAGGCTGGGCACGGGCCGAACCAGCACAAAGAGCGCGGGAACCGCTGGCGAACAGCACACAGAGCAGTAGTTAATACGAGAACCCGGTACCTTGCACCCTCTGCTCGATAGAACGCACCAACACCGCGACCCTCCGGCGGCAGCGCCCCTCCCTTTGGGCACAGAGCCCCGGATAAACCCCGTACCCCCTCAGCGGGCGAGGACCGGCCTCTCGCACAGCGGGTGAGACGCCTGGTTTAGGGACAACACCTGAGGGCCCTCCGGCCTCCCTCCCTCAGGCCCGCGCTCCTCCAGCACCCCTCAAAGCCCCGACTGGCGCCGGGAGCCGTGAGCGGCCTCCAGCTCGCTGTGCCCGGGCAGGGCGGGCTGTCCCGAGGGGTCCTTCAGGATAACCCCCCAAATTTCGGCCGCCCCTCTCCCGCAGGGCCGGCCCCTCCGCACCCACCTGGGCCCGCCGCGCTCCGCCCGCCCGCGCCGCTACCAGGGCAACCTCACCGCGCCCCGCCCCTTATAGCGCCAGCCAATCCCACGCCCCGCCCCTCACGGCGCCGGCCAATCCAGCGCCGCGCCCCTCACGGCGCCGGCCAATCCCGCTCCGCGTCCCCGCGCGCACCGCCCCTTCCAGCCAATGGCGCGGCGCGGCGGGGCCGAGGCCACGCCCCCCTGGCGGGCTGAGGGCTCTGAGGGCCCTGAGGGGGCCGTGTGGGAAGGAGGGGTTTCGTTCTGTCCGCGCTGTGCGGAGCGGGGAAAATCTATATTTTATAAACGCTGAGCCGTCCCCTCGCACGGCTGCGGCATCGGGGCATCAATCCCCGCGGGAAGTGCCCGTGTCCAAGTAAGAACCAGCAGCCCGGGTGTTCGCAGCGCCCCCCGCAGCGTTCCGAAGCGCACGGAGAATCGAGTGTGAAATTGCTTAAGGCGGTTTAAAATATATACGAACTGAATCCCAGCATGTTTGCTACCACACACTTATGTTTCGCTGCCGGAATCGGCCTAGGTTCGGTAGGAGGGAGTGCTGTGATTGCTAAATGCTGACTAAAATACTCCGCTTTTTAGATGGAAAAATAAGGAGAGAGGAGGGAGAGCAGAGAAAATATTTGATAGTGGACAGCCCTTTTCACTAAAAATCTTCTCAGAAGCTCCCATTGACTTTCAAAGCTGAAAAATACTGCAAATATTTTCACTGTTGTTTGGCTCTGTGATCCTTATTGCTGCTTTCGTTGCCATATATACTTCTGCTCAGCTTTGCATTGGCATCTTTGCCATGAAAGGGTAACTAAACTTTTTGTAGTAGGGTCTGGTTGTTGTATATGGCACTCACTTCTTTGTGGATCGCTGTGTATTGCCCTGCCATTATTTACACAATACAATCAGTGATTATTTACATAATAATCAGTGAAAGCTTTGAAAAACACCAGAGGAGGAGTGGCATGGCTCAGTGAATCACCGTAAGCAGGGTGAACAGCACTGCAGAATCTTCATAACTCATTAAAACACTTTAAATAACTCATTCACAGTGTTTCTCCAAGAAGGAGAGAGCGCTGTTGTTTGGAACTTTCAATGTGTACAGTCTCTTCCTGATGCTCTGAACTGTATGTGCATTTTGACAAGGTGCTTATCAGGGCCTAAAAGCTCAGTGGTGAGCACAGAAGAGGTCTCCTTTTCATCTGAAAAAACCCACCATCACCCTGAAGCATGTCAGGTGTTAGGACATATTGCTGGTCCATCTTTATTGGTACCCCACCCTGTGTTAAGCAGCTGGGTTTTTTTGCATGATCATGTATGACAGGCTTCATTCATACATCATTACCTTGGTAACTCAAGGCAAAACAAACACCATCAACTCAAAAATAACCACCAGTACTGTAACTTTTATTTGCTAATAAATATCTTAATAAACAGGCTTACCCCATCTGTAAGACCTGATAATGCCTCTTAGGAAATCATAGAAAAATAAAATACAATAATAATCAATAACTTGTACTTTGTACAAAAATCTCATTATGTTGCTCAGCAGGTAGTTTTGCCAAACCCCATATTCTTGCTGCAAAGAGATGGCATATGTAATGCAATTCACCTTAAAAACACTCTAATGCTGAGAGCTGAGCATTCTATTACACTATTAACTTGTAGGCATGCCAGCACATGAAAATTTACATGGAACATCATATTATTGTAGGAATAGAATAAGAATTAAAAGAAAGAAGGTAACACCAACTTTTCAGTAAATAATAACAACTTCACGTCGAATGTAAATTCCCCTTGGGACTGCAAATCAGCATGGTAAGCTTTTGATTTCATGGATATTCCTACAGGCAAAAAGAAAACGCAGAGGGAACATGTCTGGGAGATGTGTTGGTGAAGGAAGCAACGCTGAGGAGAGAGGCAGTCCCAGGGGGAAAGCACGGGCTGTGGAATGTCCTGTGTGCCAGAAGGAGCAGGTCCTGGTGAGCACAGAGCCACAGGGAGTGCTCAGCATTGCAACACGGCTGGAGGAGAGGAAAAGCAGCAATGGCAGAACAAACCTGATGGGAGGGCTTTAAAGAAAAGAGGTTTCGGACCACTGGGGAGGATATGAGGTCAGTGCTGAGGCCACGGGTTGTTTGTAAGATAGGTTATGAGTGTTATGATTATACCATTGCTTTTGAAGCCATCTACCTTTAGAGTTTTGACATGGCTGCTTGAATATATAATCTAAAGTGTCTGTCATCAAATATTTATTCATATATACACATACATTGATACATTTTATGGCTATGCTAGAACAGCAAACTATGAAGAGCAGTCATATTTAGTTGTGTACAATCTAATTTCACAGAAGAGACAGAGATTAAACCCCCTTTTAATTCAGATACGTTTAAAACCAACACACAGAAATAGATAGAGGCTATCCTGAGAAAACATACCAACCACGTTATCTTCCAAGAGTAAATCAAAGCTAATTTTTGGAAGGTAGTAAAATATTTTTCTTGTATTTTTTTCTCTGTAAGTCAAAGTGGTTTGTTTTTTCTTAAAAAAAGTGATGACGAAATGAAACCAGTTAATTCTAACTAGATCAATGAATGTTGCTTTTCTAGAAAAGAAACTATTGCCTTTCAGTAAACAGGGTTTCATGTGATCCTCTAAAGATTTTTTCCTTGCTAAACTGCAGGTGCAGTCCTGAGAAGTGCAGAGAAGTTACTGAAGTGGATAGGAGTTACACTGCACCAAAGAACAAGCCCTTTTGTAAGTCTCTGGGGTTTCAGTCACACACTGCTGTGTGGGATGTACCTGTTACCATCAGAGAGGGATGGCATTGGCCTTAACAGAAGCTGAAGGGAGGCTCTAAGTGAGAGCAGCATGCTCTGAGTCCAGTCCCTTCACCAGAGCTAACAAACAAACACCTTCTCCCACTTGGAATACCAAATGACCCTCTCCACCTTACTTGGGAAAGTTGGGAGAAGAAATTGCTGCAGAAGAAATGCTGATAAAAATGCTACACTGCCAATTCAAATTGTTCCTTGGGGAGAGGCAGACGGGGAATCATGGCCACAAGCTTTAAAATGCCTACAGGTTTACTGATTAGGAATCTTGGAGTAGGATTGTTTTCTTGAGATTAATGAAACACTAAGGGGGCATTAGTTACTTTATTTGCTACTGTGCCTTTCATTAACTGGAAAATCTCAAAACTTAGACTGCAATTCAGTAGGAGTATGAAGCAGCTTGTTCAAAGAGGCAAATGATCAGCTAGAACTTCTGTTGTGTTGGGGAGATCATATTGCATAATGGTTTATGATTAGGAAAGAAGAGAGGGAGACAAATCCTATTTGTTTTGTAGGTTCTGTTTGTTTGATGGGGTTGGTTGTTGTATTCTAAATTTGAATCCAGAAGTTTGGGGAATTATCTGGGGGGAAAAAACCCAAACCTAGATCATTTCTGTTAGGTACTCCATTAGATGTGTAGATCATTTAAATTATTTATTCCAAAGTCAGAGTTGACAGCCCGTTCCAGATAAAAGAACAGTGCAGCAATCCCCTTTTGTACCTTGCAGTTTACCTTTGCCATGCTGAAGGTAAGCATGGCCTATTTGATCACATCCCTGAGGTAGTAGCCTTGTCTCTCAGGCTCAGAGCACCCTCTTCTCCCCTCTAAGATGAGGCCATCCATTCCACAAAAACCTGTAGAAACCTTTGATTCAAAACCTGTTTCAGTCTATTGACATCTTTTTATGGATGTGTCTGACTTTGGATCATGCCCTGAAGGCCCAACCTACATCCCAAGTGACAAGACAGTGTCCTAGTAAGTGCTGGGTCACTAACAACAAATCAGCCTTGACAGGAGCTGGGGTGAAGGAAAGGACAGTCCTCTGGGAGAGCAGAAGTCAGTAGCAAACTGTCACGGATTCTGATCACAGCAAGGCTGCTGCCTATTGACACAGAAACATTTAATTCCTCACTTACATCACTGTCCCAGGAATTACTGCAGCAAGAAGTTAATTAAAATCATTGGAAATACCAGGTCTTTTAGAGCAGAACCTTCCCAAGCCAAAAATGGAACTTGTGAATTTGAGATTTAGTAACTCAAATAATCTACAGATTTGGAACCCTGGCTGCCCTTTGTCTTTTTCAGCTAATTCTATTGTACATGTAAAGACTGTGATGTAAGTCATACAGCCCAAAGCATTCAGCTTCTTAAAATAAAAAATAATACTGTTATACTTTTCCTTTTTGCCTATTAATCATTATCAAGTAGAGCTCAATCTGAACGAGAGAGAGCTGCAAACTCAGTTTGGAAGCCACTCTTAAATGGATAGTTGTATTCTTTACTGTTATTTAGGTTCTTCTCAAAAAAGTCAGTATGCAGCAATAAGAACAAATATTGACTGGGTTACAGACCTGTGTCTGCTGGAGGTTTTCATCTAAATAATGGCAAGTGTACCTGGTTTGGGGTTGTGGAATGGATCCTGGAAAACCAGCAAGTAGAAATGAATATTTGGATTCCAAAGCAGATTTTTCCAAGACATGATTTTTCAGATCCCAGGATCCAGGTTACTTTCTGTGCAGTCAAGGCCCCAGTGAGCACATAGTTCAGAACACAGAGAGCAAGATTTCTCTTAGATTTGTGAGTGCTCTGGCCCAGGGTTTTGGCTGAGCTACCACTCAACATACATGCTGCTACTGCCCTTCAGTGAATTCTCAGTAATGTAGAGGTATTAGTATAATATTATGGTTTATTCACCAATTTTAACCACCTTGCTGACGTGCACGTTGGAGGTGAATATTCCCCAAAATGCATAGTATTTCCCAAATGAAGAAAGATCTCATATATCAAGAAGATTGTGTGCAGGAGCTTTTGTGACAGGGTCAGTGAATGCACTGGACTCCTCAAGGAGCCCTTATGTGGTACTGAAGTTTAAAAAAATGATGAGATATGTTAGTACCTCATGCTGCCTTACAAATATTTTATAGGGATTTTGATTTGCCAGTCCTTTATGCCCAACTCTGCTCTCTCTACAGTCCCATTCCAAATCAGCCTTCTTAGATGAATGAAGCTGCAGGAACACATAAGTGTTTAGAGGTTCAGGAGTTCCTGAGCATGGCACATTACATTATTACTGACACGTGTGTGCAGTTAACTCCTAAAGGGCTCAGGCTGTTAGACAGAAGTCAGAATTTTGGACAGGAATAAAGCAGAACGTGTGAAAACTTCAAATTACTTTGAGACTGATCTTCTAATACATTTTCGTCCCACGTCTTCAGTGTCAGAACTTGCACTTTTATTCCAGTTTAATTATAGAGGTATGAAAAATCAGATAATATGCTAAGCCTTTGTGGAAGAGATAGGTACTTGGGAAATCTCTTTGAGGAGAGAAAGGTAAGAGATACTCATGTAGGATATTTAAAGAATCATATGCACAAGTAGATTTCACTGAACTGGCATTACATTATTTCATGTGTAACATATGGAAATATATTTTAACTCATCCATTTTTCAACCTTATGTCTTCCATCAACTATTTTTGTTTGTTTCCTTTTCTAAAATGCACTACATCTTTTTATACTATATGCTGGCATATCCTTATTCCTATTCCCTTTAAAATTTCCCTCATTTTAACCTTCAAAGTGTCTATAAGTGGCTATTTAAAAGAAAATCACTTATATACTGTTTAAACATCTTTGGTGGCTTAAGCAGGGGAACTCAAACTTTTTACAGCATGGACTACATCTAATAATAATAATATAATAATAATAATAATGCCTCCCATGTGTGCTGAGTGCTTTCTACAGTAATTAGTTGTCGTCTGGAGATGAGCCAGCAGGGAGGGGTTGGCTGAGGTGGCAGCAGAAGGGTCAGCACCAGGTGACCATCAGCTTTCTGTAAGCCAGTTTGTTTCTCTGCCAGTGGAGGAAAACAGAAGCTGTCCCTTTCCTGATAACAAGCCAAGGAAGTTTGGGAAGAGCTGTACACACACAGTGCATGCCACTAAATATTTTAAAAGCCCAATGGAGCAGATCAACCCCACTAGTATTATTGAGAATAGGTAATTGATCAGAAATTATGATACACATTATATTTACAATTCCTTATGTACATATGAACAAAGATTTTATCACCATAATGTGTTCAACCTCTCCTGGTTCCTAATCTGAGGAACTGTACACAGTATATGATGGTAGAGGACATGTGTGAGCTGCAAGTACCTGGAACAGTCTTGTACAAGTCTTTCATGGTTTTGTTATTGCTCCTTGGCACAATATGGGCAGTTCTTCCCTTTTTACTTCAGTGTAGGCTTTAGGGATTCCTTTTCAGTACTGATTCTTTTGTCTCCCCAGGAGATTTCAAGGTCATTGTCCTCCTAAGAGTTAGCCCAGCCCAACACATCCTTCTCTCACTCTCAGAAAGTACTATTATAAGAAAAGGAAAAAATATTATCTTTGCCATTTATTCAGGAAAGATCCATTACAATTGGTAAACAAGGATATTCTGGAAGAACACTGCTTAACAGAACACAGTATTTTTCAACCGTGCCATAAGGGTCTCTATTTTTAGTACTTTCCCTGGAAGGGGCAATGGAAGACAGACTTTTTATTATGATAAATATATTTTCTAACTAAAGCTGTGTTGGACTGGGTTAGAAGGGAGTCCTCCTTTCACTCTCTGAGGGCTGTATTCTGAGACAGACCAAGCCCATGGCAGGGTGCTTCCAGGTACCCTGTGTTCCTAAGAGACATTCTCAGCTGCCAGAGGGTGTCCCACAGAACCATCCCCTCAGTGAGCTGAAACAGGTAAATGCAGGCTTCCCTCTGCCCTGGGCCCTGCTGAAGGTTACCAACTGCTCTTCAGCACCAGCCCAGCTGTGTTCTGTGCTGCTTTCCCTGCATGGGCTCACTGGGACATGGAAACTGCTGGGTGTTACTTAGGACCCACCTTTGGATCCTGTAGGAGTCTGCACTGAAAATGAAATTACTGAAGCCCAGCATTAGGCTCATTATACTAAAAATGGTAAATGGATAGTCTTAAATTATATAAAAAATCAAAGTACTACAGTCTGTGAGTTCTGTGTCAGAACTAACATCTAACATCCAACTAAAGTTTGGAAAAGAATGTTTGTCCAGAGCAACCCTAATTTCTTTGAATTTATTGTTGAGTGCACTGATTGCAATGAAAGGATTGCCTTACACTGAAAAGTCTTGGCTGATGTCCTAAATCATAGCGTGTGTCTAAGCTTTTATTGGACAGACACTGGGTTTATGTTCATGGGAAACAAAAAGGGTAACTTTTGTTTCAGAAAAATTGAAGTTATATAGCCCAATTCTCTTCCTTTCACCTCATGGCATCCTATTGCTTCTCAGTAATTCCAATGGGCAAACACCTCATGAATAAAATCTGCTAAACCTTCTGCTGTGACTTGTTCAGCTTTAACATCAGCATTCTGAACAAACTCCTCTCTTTTTCACAGGTGCAGCACAAGGACTGGATACAGTTAAGGCATGAGATTCATCTGACCAAGCACAGGGGCCTGGACAGGAGCTGTCACTGAATGAGAGAAACAGGTACCTCTTTAGCACAATTCATGTAACCCAGAAGTAAATAATCCATATACAATTTGTCAGATGACTCACATCTCACATGAGCCCACTTCTCTTCCCTGATTAAGAGGGGACCTCAGGTGAGCAGCTCAAATGCAGACCTGCAAAATGAGGTCACAGGAATTCCTCCCAACAGGGCTCTGGCAGACAAGTGGGGTACTTGAGTAAGGGGGACTGGTGGTAATAGTCCCAGCAGATGACTTTATTCCAGTTAATGACATCAGGTCTGTGAAAAAATCTACACAGGAATATTATGTGTAGATAACTTGGCATTACATGTTTATGATGTCCACATTTTAACGCCTGGTTTTTGTTGGTGTTGCTTGCATATCACACACACTTTGTTTTGTAAACTTTCAGTGACTGCTTTCAGTCATGAAGCACTCTGTAATGTGAGCCAGATTCTCAAAAACAGCCTCCTGAATTTGCTTAGATTTGTCAAATTTAAACTCCAGCTGCACACTGCAATATGCAGGATAATTAGAGCTCATTTTCACCTGAAGAAAGTATCCACTGGAACAGAGAAAGTTACTCTAATTTCATATATACATTTGTGGCCTGCACAGAATTAAGTTCATATTTGAAAAATAATGTGTTACTTTTTTTTTGTTTGTTTGTAAATGAACAAAAAAGGAAAAAAACCCCAAACCAACAGTACACTGGGAATCAGCACAAGAGTAAGTAAAATGTTTCCCAAATGGGGAAAATGTGAATTTGATCAAGATAACTGTTATAAAAGTGTCATACAGCAGCACCATAACAACAGAAAACCAAGCTGTGTAAACCCACAAAGTCCTGGACTTACAATGTTATTAATAAATGTCCTCTCTCAAAGAGTCCCTTGTTCTTTCCTTTCTGGTTACCCAAACTCTTGTTTATATAAAAAATATATCTGATCAATAAATGTTTTCATATTGTTATATTTTTTCTATTGAAAATATATTTTCGGTAGTGTGATACACTTCAAAATTAATTTTCATGGAATATATCCAGGCTGTGTGCATGTAACAATGTCATTCTGCCAATCCTCACTACCAGGAACGAGGAAACTTGCAAAAGACAACCTGAAAGTGCAGGTACATGGTTTGGATCAGTCATGGATGATTCTGAAACCCCAGTAACAAATAGCAGGCTCATACCTCCTCAGTAAGATATTTAATTGTGGGAGAGTCTTCTTCCACAGGTGTCCTGTTGTTGGCCATGGAAGCAATGACAGGCAAAATGGATGATAAAATGATAAAGGAAAATCACCTTCTACATTACTCTGTGGTGTGTTAATATTGTTTAAAAGGCTTCAGCTAAGTGTGATTTTTTTTCGATAGGAGAACCTTTACCAAAAAATTACTCAGCTGTGGAATCAGGGCAGAATTTTTCAAGTGACAGTCACAGAAAAGAACAGAGCCTCTCTTTTTTGTTCCCCACTAAAGGCCTGTGATGCTGCAAAACACACGTGCCTGTGCAGTCCTACTGAGTGCAGCAGGACTGCTCATGCTGACAGAACAGGAATGGGGCTGGAGCTGCCCTTCCTTAAACAAGCTCATCAGATTGGCATTGTAGAACACGGGGAATCTTGATCTTTAGGAAACTTGCTCCTCAGTTAAAACTGCCATTTTCTTTTCTTTTTTTTTTAATGAAAGGAAAATTTCCTTATTGCACTATTGTTATCTCAAGTTAATGCAGTTATTCCAACATAAAGCAAAAACAATAAACCAGGCCTAGCATGTCTTACTCTGTGATCTGGTTGGAAGCATACTCTTTTCTGAGTTACTTTGTGATTTTTGCTCCTTGCCACTGCTACACAATGGCAGCCTTTTCCAAGGGTTAGGAAATACATTTGCAAGCTGTAAATGAAGCAGTAAATATCATTATGATTACATGAAGTAGTTAGCCCATTTGGATATACACACATATTATACTAATTGCCCAAATGCAGGTTTTAACAGAAGAGTTGTAAGGCTCGAGGATACTGGAATGCCTCAGAACTCAAAAATCTCCTCCAAAGGATGCAGGAAGCAACAAAAGCATTGCAGCCAGGTCACGTGTGCCATGCCCTGGAGATGTGCGTGTGGGTTTGCAGCACACAGACATGCAGTCCTTGCCCCAGGCCTGGGGGCACAGCCCATGCAAATGTTTGGAAATGTAGCCCAGCACGTCTGTGTTAAGTTGTCTGAATAAAAGATGAAAGCTCTAAGTCAGAGAGAGGAACAAATATGGTGTTAGGCCTTTGCAGACACTTTCTTGCATGTAAATATGGCTATTGAAGGGTTCCAAAGGGGATTCTCCTGGATGTCCTTTACATAGCTGTACTAAATGAAGATCTAGCCTGTGACGACCAGAGCTCCATTTCAGCAGGAGCTGCTTTTTACTTCTCCAAGCAGTCAGAAGTGGAGTCAAGGCAACATGTCACTGCACTGCTGTCCTACATCTCCATCCCTGCCTACCTGCAGGGGAGCTGAAGGATGGCAGGGCTGGGAATAGCCATCCTCTATGGAATCACCACACTGCCATGGGAACAACCACCCCACCCACCAAGGTCTGCCCCCTGCCAGCCGCACACACCTGCATTGCCAGGACACAGAGCTTCCTGAGGTCTGGGTGGCCACAGTGCAGCTGCCAGCCCTGGTTTGCATGTGCTCATGGAATGTTACAAGCAGTTTTCCAGTGGATATTTGCCACGTAGTGGAAGCAAATGCTGAGTGTTACATTTCAAATAAATAAATAAATAAGGATGGGGAGGAAGCCCGAGGATGAACAAGTTTTCCAACCTAAGGTCAATTTAAAGCATAAAAAGTGTCGAGTGCTAAAGTAATTAAAAATCAAGGACCTTCCTTAAGATTTCAAACAGATTACTCTCATTATCCTCCAATTATTCACACAATGAAAACTCGCTACATAAAATCATCAGTCATTTCTGCAAACAACATTAATATTTTGAGGCACCAGCTTTCCAGCTTTCAAACTATTATAAAGGAATATAATGATAGGACCCATACATTTGGATTTAATTAAGAGATAAAATAAATATTTATGTTAAACTTCTTTTTGATTGCACATTTGGTATTGGAAGTTACATGGTCACAGAACATGAAAGAAGTCAAATACTTTTTGATCTACCAGCAAACTCTAAATACATCGATAAAGAAGCCACACCAGGCCAAATAGATTACTACTTTCAAGGAAGTTCATGAAAGTTTCCCAAATACTGTTATACAAAGTTACACACCCATGCTGAGTTATTCATCAATGTGTAGCAAGAGTCTTGCAGTAGGCCAGGATTTTATGGGCAGGTAACTGGTGGAGGAGCTATGCAGTGTGGTTAAAAATTCCAGTTTGGAAGCATTATCATTGGAGTGCTTGTATAGTCTGGACAGGAGACCGCAGTCCTTGAAGTCGGGAAGAGCAGAAGGAAAGAATGAGAATACTTTTCCATTTTAGAAATGCTGAGGCACAAAACACAGTTGGTTCTAGTACTTTCATACATGGAATCCTTTCTCCTGTATGTGCATCATGTGTAACCGCAAAGTCTGTAAACTGCTGACTATTCGTCTCTGGTGTCCAATGAGTACAACTCCAATTCTTCTAATGTCACTGCAAGATAGAAAGTTGAGTCTTGGATGCAAGTATAGTAAAGCCTGCTGTACACAACAGAATATAAAAATATGATGAACTGCTCTTTTTTTTTACCTTCCTGACTGGGGCATATAAGAAAGCTGCAAAAGTTTTCTGCACCTGTCCATTTCAAATTTTTTGAAGAGAGTCATTTAAGAAAAAGAATATTATAAAAGAAAATTGCAGTTAGAACACTGGGGCCTTTGTGATAGTAATGGTCAAGTAATTTTTCCAAATCTTGAGGACTAACCTGAGAGGTTGGTTCTAATAGCCCATATTTAGTAACGTTGTAGTAGCAAGTATTTCCCACTCCTATTTGCAAAGCACTGGTGCTGATACGCTCACTAGTGCAGTCCTGAGGCACAAATAACAGGCAGGGGTTGTGCTTCTGATGGTTTGGGCAATGGTGGTGACAGATGGTCTAAAGGTCAAAATAGCAGTGAATCTTCCAGCCTGACCCAGGTTTCCCTCCATCCCTCCTAGACCTGCACCCCAGAGTGGGTGGCTCACCCACAGAGTGTGACTGGCAGGAAGGAAAGCAACAGCCCTCAGAGTTCAGCACAATCCACAGTCCAGCTGTTCTGCAAACATCCCCAGCTGCAAGATGCTGCTGAGATGGGCCCCAGAGGTGATGTGGGGGCAGGAAGCTCCAGGCATGCCTTGTCCAGTGTGCAAACCCCACACTGGGACACACAGGGACAGTGCCTGTGTAGACATCCTGAATGTTTGATGATCCAGCTCTTACAGGAGCTCATGGGATGAGGTGTGACCTTTATGAGTTTCAGATTTGCAGTTCAAGGGACCTGCCTCTGCACCCTCCAGATGGAGAGCCAGTGGACAGCTTGCAACTATCATGTACTTAGGCTTAATGTCCACGTGGGGGATGATACCCAACCCCTGAGGTCAGCAGGGGACTGTGCAAAAACACTGAGTGTCTGAGAACCCAAAAGATTAACCAATAAAGCTTTAAGGTGGAGAGAGTATTAGAAATGCAAGACCAATGCTTTGCACTTATCAAGGGAGGCCTGATAAAGCACAGAAAGAAGCCAGAAGGTCTTGGGTAATGGAGGTTATTCGAAGAAAGAAGGAACCTTTCCAAAAGGTGAAGTGGTATCTAAAGAAAGAGAGGATGCTAACCTTAGATTATCTGTAAAAGCACAGTAAGGCAGGCTAAAAAAGAACTTGAGAAACAAACAGGAATAAAACCCCCAACAAATAAAATCATACAAGAAATAGACCTGATAATAAATACTTCTGCAAACTCACTGGGTACAAGAAACCTGCCAGAAAGCCTGTAGAGTCTAATGATGATCTGGGTACAAAAGAGCCCTGAAACACTGGCCACTGTTGGAAGACCAAATCATTTATTTGAGTTGGCATTTGCTGCAGAAGGAATTGAAGTGACTCCTATGCCAGATCCTCTCTGGGGGACTTGCCAGCCTGTCTGTCTGTCTTAAGTTGGAGTAAGTAGAGGAGAGGTTATAGGGCAAACTGAAAAACAAACAACAACCCACCTCCAGAACAAAACTACATTTAGCCAAGAGTTCTGAAAGATGACATAGTGGCCTAAGGATGAAACAGTGGAATTACTAACAGGGATGTGAGAGCAGGAGTTATCAGCTGTGCTCCATGTGCTTAAAAATGTCTTGGTGCCTGAGGCATGGGACGTGGTGCCAGACAAAATGTTTCCAGGGAAGATCTGTGGAGCCACAGACCTTGAGTCTGCAATCCTTACAGGGCATACCAGAAACTGCAGGGGGGTACAGAATTACTGGATGCATTCATAAATGATCCACCTGAGTCACCAAGGCATTTGCAAAGGAAAGTTGTGGTTTAGAAAATGACTTGTTTCCCGTGGAGCATACACATGGAGGAAGGTGATCCAGTGGCTATACCTCACTTGGATTTCCAAAAGCTTTAGAGAAGATTCCTCACAGAAGCTTTACAATGAAAACGAGTAACACAAGGAGTAATCTAACACATAGCATAAGGTGGTCTTGGTGTGACTAAGTAACTGGTCTGAAGAAAGGAGGTTAGGACTAAATTGCCAGGTTTTACAATGCAGTTACTGATAGAAATTGCAGGGACCTGTGCTGGGATAGTGCTAAACCCTTTTGTTCAAGAAATCAGTCAGTGGTCTGGAGAAACAGGTGAGCACAGAGGTGCAAAAGTCAGCTGGTGAGACTGAATTGTGCAGGAAGGGAAAAACTGTGAACAGTTTTAGAAGGATCTTATGGGACTAAATGACTGTGCCATAAAGCAGCAGATGAAATTCAGTGTAGGTGAACGTGAAGTGACACACAGGGGAGAAGAGCAGTCCTTACCTCACATGTACAGTTACTGAATCTTAACTGACCCCATTATTAGTACAGCAATTAAATAAGAGATCAGGAATGAATGGGAAGGGAACAGAAAGTAAAACAGATCCTATCATCATGCTACCATATGAACCCATAGTTTGCCCCAAACACATACACTGGGTGCAGGGTTTTCATTAAAAACCAACTGAGTGGTATCAGAGGTGGCTGGAAAAGAGCCACAAGGTGTGCAACAGCTTCCTCATGAGGACTGATATGGACTTGATGATATTCATGGCAAAGTAAGAAATGATTTTTGTCACTGATTTCAGTGGTCTAGATCAAAAGTGATTCCCCAAGAAACACACTCACTGCCTGGCCTTTGGTTACATCTGCTATGGTCACAGAATGGAACTATCACTTCTGGGTCTCCATCATATATTTCTCATGTGTTGTTTTGGTAGAAAAACCTGAATTTGTCTTTTATTAGCTGAGGTAGGAAATGAAATGAAAGCTCTGTTCCATACTTCACAATAATTATGTCACTGCAGCATCCAAACAAATTCAGATTGATTAGTCACTGTAGGGATAAGAGGTTACATACTTACTCAATATTCATTCTTGAAACCATATCCAAAGTTGTGAAACCTGCTGCCATGAAGTTATTTTTATACTGACCCATTTTTATGGAGTCCAGCCAGTCACTGACTGAAACAAACAAAGGATATTCTGCAACTTCACCAGGTGAATCTGGCATTCTGTAAAACACAAAAAGCAAAGGTTACCAAAGCAGCACAAAACATGACACCCAATTTACTCTGGTAGACACTGTTTTTACCGAAAGGCACAAGGAATGAGAAGGGAGCCTGAGCTGTAAAGGTCAGATCTTAACTGAGGATCTCTTTAACACGTTGTCTAAAACCTATAAATCATGTCAGGGTGCCAAGCTGCACTACTTAAACAGAATATTTTGTTAAAGAACTGCAGCTCAGGAACAAACTGAGGAAAAGGCCACTCCCAGTGCGCTTCTTTTCGTTCCCACAGAATGTTTCTTTACCAAGCTGTGTAATCCTGTGTGTTCAGGATTACAGTCATTTGTTCATACAGTAGGCAAAGTAGAGGACAAAGCAAATTTAGCAGGAGTTGCAATTTAAAGAATTAAAACACCATGAGATGATTTTTACATTTATCTACAACCCCCCTGAATGGCTCCTTATTGTGATACCATTATGCTACAGAAACACTTTGATTACAGTATTCAAAAGCTAAAACTCACCCCAAAAGAAGCAAAAAGAATAAAACGTTATATGGAATTATATAGAGTGACAAATGAAAATGAAGGAGCTAATTTAGTCACATTTCTGTTCGAGGTCTTTCCCCTAACATTATCCTTATATCTGGGATATATTTATCTGCAATAAACAGAAAGAAGGGGAGGAAAAAAACCCCTAGGATTCTGATTTTGGAGCATTTATTTCTATTATTTTGTACCACACTTGGGAGGGCTCACATTCCGTTGACTTCATGCATTTTGTGTGGAGAAACTGTATGAGCAGAATGCAGCAAACACACACTGCTGTGTACCAAAGCTTTATGACAGCCTTTAGGAGAAAGATACCATTTATTTAAAACGGAGATTTAGCCAGCAAAAGCCAGCCAACAATAACTGCTGGAACATAATGAAGGAAGCAACACAGCCTGCTGACTTAACATCCTGAGTTTCACCCACACACATTCCAATACATTAAATACACTGATTTTCACTGGTACTGTCATAATGACAGAGAGAGAAGCTGAAGGACAGGGGAACACTGTGAAGTACAAACTGCAATTAAAGACCTCCCAAGATCCCTTCCAATCTGAATTGCTCCCTGACTATATAATTCTAGATAAGTTACAATAATCATTCAGATTGACTGCCTCAAGCATTCTCAGATTAATGGAAAAAATCCTTCCCAAGCAGGTGAACTCAGTAACAGTTCAATAAGACATAAGTCCTTTAGAGCTCAAGTAATGTTCTAAACCAAAAAGAGACAAAAATACATTACTCTGATGCTAAATAAAGTGAGCCAGGCACAGGTAGCAAGTCATATATGCAGATATATCTGCACATACACATAGAGGCCACTGACTCTCGTGGGTGGGCATCAAATCCAACAAGTCCCCCAGTGTGTGGTAGATGAAACAACTGCACCCCTGACTCCAGGCTGCCCTGGGAACCTCTCCACTTGGCTTTCCCACAGCAGCATTCCAGCCTCAGCCTTTGCCTTGGTGCTCAGCCCTCCTCACATGCAGAGAAAGACTTGACTGAGGTTCCCAGCAAGACCCACCCAGGTCTTGAGAACCCCTTATAAACCCCTTTATAAACTCAGGGGGTCTCCATGGAAGTACCTTTATTTAAGGTGACTCTTAGTGAATGAAAAGAGTGAGGCCACTTGGACCTTCCCTCATTGCAGCTGATAATCAGGAAGAGCTTGGATCAATAAGCCTATAAACAATGACAATTTTTTGCACCACAACCTTGCTTCTCCTGTGGCTGCATTAATTCCTGGAATATTATTAATGAAAAAACCTTGGGCAGCACCATCAGACATTTGTTGTGGAATGGTGATAGCTTAATTTCTCATTTGGTCACTGTTGCCATTCTTCTGCAGATAAATAAAGATTTAGCAAGCTAAGGCACAACTGCTTTCTGCAGGATATTACTCCCAGAGAGTTCAGAAAGTGCTTGAGCACTGTTAGATGGGGAGACAGGCAGTCGAATAGAGAAAAAATGACAAAGAGAAAACAAACACACAGGAGAAACAAAAAAAAAAAATAAAAGAGAGGAACAAAGAGATTCACAAAGATTAAGGACAGTGCACAAACAGAGATAAAACCCCCCAAACCTAATATGATCTGCATGACTTGAGCATGACTTGAGAAAAAAGGCCTTATAAAGTGTATTAACAATAAAGGGAGCCTTAAAATGACTTAAAAGTTCTTTGAGCTCCCATATCTTTGTGAATTCAGAGCTCTGTGGCTTTGTCCCACCTAAACCACATGACGATAGCCACTTGTGACACAAAAATCCCCCAAAGGACCCAAGAGAGCCTTACACAAGAACGTCCTCCACGAGGGTGTGAAGGGTGCTTGGGTTGCGGATCAGTTTGTCCAGGAAGCTGACGATGTCACTGAATTTGGGCCGGTGGTTCCTCTCCTTCTGCCAGCAGTGCAGCATCAGCTGGTGAAGGGAAGCTGGGCAGCCCATGGGAGCTGGGAGCCTGTAGCCTTCCTCGATGGACAGTATAACCTGAGGAAACACGATGCACATGGTTACTGGGCAGCAGAGACTGAAAGGACAGGGTGGAGCTGCCAGTTAGGAGCCAGGGATGATAAATAATGAATGGCACAGCCACCCTCACTGTGTGCATTGCTGGCACTTCACTCAGGGAATCAGGACTGGCAGGAATGTGACCAGAGCACACACAGAATATTTTGTAGGCATATGAAACATGGCAGGGAATTCTTTAGGCTCCCTGGCCATCCTCTTCAAACAGGAGAATAAAGAACTAACCAGTGCCACTGTAGTTTTCATCCCCTTCATGCTGATGTTGTACTGAAGGCAGTCACAGGGCCACAAGCTAACCTGGCATACCCCCAGGGTCTAACATTTGCATCCTGACAAACTATTAGTGTGTGACTGTCACAATACAAGCAAGTATTGCAGTACCTGACAAATTTACTTGGTGATAAAATGTCTCTGCTGATCCTTAAAGGGTCGTTATTTCAGGCAATGCCCCACACACCAAGTTACAGCCCCACTATTTTGCACAGCCTCCCTTGGAAACCTGGATGTCCAAGATGTTTATGACTAAACAAGAGTTACTGGAATTATGGTATTACTGCAAGCATGCCTTAAAGTGAGGGAAAGATTCAGCAGGTGTAGAGAACGTGTTTGGTCAGGATTAGGAGAGAAACAGGTCTGATGTCACAAATACATCACATGTATGAGAAATTACAATTAAGGCTTGGTTTTGGTGACACTGGTAGCAAAAGACGTTGTCTGAGAAGAAGAGTAGCAGCCCTGCCTGAGAGGAGGTAGCAAAAGGAACTAAGGACCATGGAAAACTTCATGGATAAAAGCTTACATGGATTCATTCCATGTAAGATTTGAAAAACAGGAGGAAAGGCCTGCAGTGAGTGGTGGTAGCAGTGGGGATGATGACACAAATCACATAGTCAGGATTTTTTGTATAAAGAAGAAAGGAAAGCTGCTAAGTGGCTGACCAAAACAAAGCTAGGAGTAAGGCCAGCCCTACCACACAGGCACAGCCCTTCCACATAAAAATCCAAGCAGTGCCAAATGCTTTCTAATGCACAAATGCCTGTACATGGTATTTATAATCACGCAGTGCACTTAGGAGAAACAGACCCAGTGCATTTCCCCAGCTCTGCTGGAAGGAGCCATCCCTCATTCTCACCCAGGTGTATGTACATGCTGCAGACATTAATGCAGCTGGAAGGGGGCACATTAAACTGCTTACAGCAAATCAGTGGTTTACAGCACTAGCTCTGGCTTCACTGTATTCCATCATATTTTCCTGGAAGGTGTCCCCATTCTCCATTTGAATTCTGAATTAATGCTGTTGGCTCTGCTTGGCCATGCCTAATGCTCATGCTGCAAGCATTATGCAAATGCACTAAGGGTCCTGAAGCTCTGTTAGGACCTCAGCTCCCCTTCATGGCATGGCAGGAAGGGGAACAGGGCTTTTGGAGCTGTGCACAGCTGGCTGTGTGGGCTTTGTAAAGCCAGGTGCCTTGGTGCTCTATGGTGTTTAGCCCCCTTGCACCCTGGTAAAACACATGAAAAACAAGTGGCAGGGCATTAAGTTTGACACCTCCTGGCAACAGGCAGCAGTGTTTGCTGTAGGGAGCCCTGAATTGTGTGCCCCTTGAGTGTTGAGGGGTCCCAGAGGTGCAGGCAGGACTGGCCATGCACACACAGAAGGGGTGCCAAGCTGGAAATGCTGTGTCAGGGTGCTGATCCTTCCACCTGCCTGTCTGGCTACTTGGCCTTTGTCTCAACTGCCCCAAATCTGGGCTGCTGAAATAGCTGCTACAGGAAAATAATGCCACCAGATTGCCAGGGAAACATTTCCTCCAAAACCTTTTCTTCCAATGAGGAACATGCCCTGCAGACTCAGGGTGGGTGAAATTCAACCCCAATGCATGACGTTTTATTCACATTTATTTTTCCATTCATTATTAATGTATCTCAAGCAGTTGGTCCAAAGTGGCCTCATAAAGCACAGGTACTCATGGGGGTATAGCTGACTTGTCACTGAAGAGACAGTCTTTGGCAGCCCAGAAATGCAGATAGCATTGCCTTTCCATTTAACTGTGCCTGTTGCAAATGATGGATTTATGAAATGTATTTTGGTTTTAAGGCAACAGGAAACCTGCTCTGCTTTTATGAGCCACGCAGCATTTGCTCAACACAACAATAGAGGGCTGATGAGGTTTTTCTGAAATAATTTATTCAGGAAAAACCCCAAACCAACCCTCATTTTCCAGGCATATTTTCTCTGACACACTCTATCATAATGTAGCTTTGAAAATGAAGTTACAGTACATTTTGCTTCCTCTCTTGTTCTAAAGGAACATTTCAGTATGAAGAGAAATGCCAGCTGGTACTGGGATAATTATAATTTCTCATTAATACCAGCACATTTAAAAAAATAAACTGCAAATATTGTTTCATTAGTAGCTCTTGTGAGGCAAGTAGTATTTTTAGAGTCTGAGAAGCAGGAGTAAAGATGTGATAACTGTCTAACACTGCAATGGGAATCAAGTCTCAAAGGAAGAATTAGAGCTTTTTGTTCCTTCTTTCTTTCTTTCTTTCTTCTTTCTATATTTATTTTAGCTCTGCTTCATGCACAGCACCTATCTTTCTGAACAGAGGAATTAGCCATCCATGCACCTTAACTGTCACAAAGGCCCCTCTCTTTGACCAGGAAAGAACAGGGACATCAGGGGAGTCTCTGAGGCTGAGCCTGCTCTCCACAAAAGGGCTCCCCACTTCTGCTTTTGTGGATGGATATCAAAGGGAGGAATAGAAACTATTAGGTGGCTAGCATAGCTAATTATTTCCATGCTTTTTCATGCTTAGGCTTTTGTTTCTGTAAGGGGGACCACTGTTTTTTTAGTTTTGTGTCCAGATCATATTAAACACTGGAGCCTGTTAAATACATCTTATCCTTTGATGTTAGACAGAGTTGTAAAGCTTGACCACAGAGCCAGTATTTAATGTTATTATGATACCAAAACTGTCTGAACAATATTTCATGGACTTCTACATAAAATTGATGTATGTTTAATTTCAAAATAATTGGAAATTGGCAAAACTGACACATGAAGATAAAGCTGTAATCTTCCTGATAGTTTCATTATTAACAGTAACATAGATTCTTGCTTTCCAAAGTTAACTGACAGATTTTTTAACGAGACTGAGAGAGAAGAGAGTCCAGAGGGACATTGTCCCTGTGTCCTCCTGACATCTGAAAAATCTACCAGGAGGGAGAGGCAGCTGCTGCTGCCTCGTGGTGCAGAGTCAACCTTGGCATCTGCCAAGTTTGGATATCTGCACGTTGAAAGAACTATATTATAGGGTATTTTTTTTTTTCCTATTACAAGAAACTTTCAGGAGTGCAAGGAGTTTTATTCTGTTTGCTACAGTGGTTTTCTTGCATACCAATTACAATCCATTAAATATTCTTTTTAATTTTTTTTAATTTAGTTTAGAACACTGCAGCTCTGCAATGTGCACTGATTTATACGGTGGCTCTAACAGGTGTCCCAGGAGACTTCACTCACAGCTGTTCTCAAACCAAATGCATGGAATATAAATCTTCCTTCCCTCACATGAGCATTAGCAAGGCAGGCTCTTAGCACAATCTGTTCCTCGCTACACTCCTTTCATTGGAAAGTTCACTATCTTCGCTAATGTTTATTAATTAAGCAATAAGACACGACAGACTGTGCAGCAGCCCTAATTAATGGACACCTCTGGTGCCTGCCACACATCTAAGAAGTGCATTAATCAGCACCAGCCCAGGTTGGAAGTGACTTCCCACAATAATAAAATGGTTATTTACTTAAACAAGAGCATTCCTCAAGCTTAGTAACATTTTGAGCCTCTGCATTACGCCACGTAAGGTATTACAAATTGTATAAGAGGCATTTTCCAGCTCAGTTTCCTTAAGTTCAGCTTCCAAATCCTTGCTGAGGAATACAAACAGCACTGGATTTGCAGAGGTGTTGAGTCATTCTGGCTCACACGGGCCCCATGGATCTAAAAAAGTTAATTAATTTCCCAAAGCTGTCTAATTAGAAAAGCAATTTGTAAGATGGAATGTGAGGAAAAAAATCCCCCAAAAAAGCAGATCCAGCTGTGCAGAGTTTGTACTTGGAAGACTTCTGGTAGCTTCCAAGAACCCACCCAATTCAAGAAATATTTGATTGCTAACTAAAGAAGAATTTTATTGGGTGGGTGTCATAATGTTAATGGTCCCAGACATTCTGTAGTGGCAGAACCTCTGACTACACTCCTGCCAGACCTTATTGATGCTGTTTGCACAGCGTGTCTTTCAGGAATCCATTTAGTGTGTGCCCCTCTCTGTCACTCTCCCTGCCATCAGTACAGTACCACTGACCTTTGAAAGTCCTGTTCTTTCTGCAAAATAAGCTCATGTGAATTCAGGGTAATTTATTGTACTAAAAGAAACGTCCCAATATCCAGCAGAATGAGCCTTAGAGCATGACTAAGGACTTGAGATTTCCCAGTGACACTTCAAGTCAGTAAATGCGTGTAGAAGGTCAGGGGTGCCCCCTGTGAACATTGTAGCTCTGAAAGCCTCCAGAGGAAAGGAGTCCTTTGTGCTGGGAATTGCTGAGCTGCAGGGCAAGCCCCAGGAGTTGGCATCATTAGCATGAGCTGCATCCACAGGGCTGCAGCATTATTCTGTGTTAGCAGACACTTCTGTTGGGCATGGAGGAGTAATGACATGTTGCTATCTTCATGCTGTAGCTGATTAGTTAATATATTCTAAATGGAGAGGTGACTTTACGACTTCTCCCTGCTGGTATGGCCTTGCACAGGTCCATCACAGGGTCTGATGGAGGGGAAGAGCACAGGCTGGAGCCAGTCAAAGGCAGGGAGAGGCAGCTGCAAGGGAGATCTGTGCTGGGCACCACTCCTCTCTGTGAGCTGGGCTCTCTCTGAGCCTCCTACCACTCATTCACACCCTCTTCCCAGCAGGGGAACAGTGGGGATGAGCAGACTGGGGAGGAAGGCTCTCTCTGCCCCCATTCCTAGGGAGTGGTAAGGGCCAAGAGGTGTGCTGGGAATGGACTGGGGTGAGGAGAAGGATGACCATGACAGGAGAAAGAAAAGAGATGAGGGCAGTTGGGTTCCCCACAGAGAGCTGGAGGGATGGAATAGTGGTGGAATGGGGAGCCAGACCAGGCCAGCTGGCTCCGAGGGTGTGCCCGTGGCCACGGACAGGGCCAGCAGCAGGAGGGACCCTGAGCCAGTGCTGCATGCAGGGCAGGGCAGCCCCTCAACCAGGCAGTGCCAGTGGGGTGGGAGGGAAAAGGCACCACCCATCGAGCCTTGCTTGTAAAGGCTCAGAGAGCAACGAGGAGACGAGTTTGTGCCCCACCAAAACCTAAGGGAACACTTTTGCACTGTGCCTGTGACAAAGCACAGGTCACCCAGAGGGTCTCCATCCCTGGAGAGACTCCAAATCTGGCCATAGAGGGGAGCAGGGGGGCTGGACCAGGCCATCTCCAAGGGTCCCTCAGCCTCAGCTATGATGATTTGCGAGTTCCTTTTCCCAGGTTCTTGTTCTGCCCAGTCTCCCACTACCAGCAGGCTGACAGTGAACTAACCATCGTGCCTCTCAGGGTGGGGAGGCAGGAAATCTGAGGCTGGCTGTGCATTGTGATGCACTCTGTGCAGTGCAGAGCAGTGGGGTTTTGCCACAGCACACTAATGAGGATCAGGCTGATACTGCCATGGCTGTGTTCAGCTCTGCTGCTGGGGGAAGAGGAGCTCAAGAACAGCACCCTCTGCTCCTGCAGGGCTGCTGGATTTTTCTGTATCTGGTGGGTTTGGTTGGTTTTCCTTTCCTTTGTTCCTGAAACACTCTGAAGTTATTTTTTTAAAATAAAAATCTCTCTCAGATCCTTATCCCCAAATGACTGATCAGCCTTAACAAGCAGGCAGACTTGCAGAGCTGAGTAACTTAGCAAGAATATAAAAACAGCCATCTGGGAGAAGTCTTGTCAATTCTTCAGAACCAATGCAGAGGTATTCTGGGCACATACATGGGAGAGGTTAAGGTGGGTTGGCTGATATTCTGCATTTTGACATAGAGATTGATGGCTGGTGTGAAGACTGAGTATACCAGTTTGAGCTGTCATGGGGATCCATCAAACGAGAGGATTTGTGAAAATTTTAATTGTGGTAGAGAAAAAAAACCTCCACCACCATTTCCCCTTTCCATGCTTCATTTTCTAGAACAAGCCTTCCATTTTACTAGAAGTAAATATCGTGTTTTTTTAATTGTGAAGACTTATTTGGCCACCGCTTTTAGGAAAAGAAAATCAGAGGGAAACATAAGTTAGTTATGAAGTAGGACTATTGTCCTGCACTGTGGTTGAGCCCATATATAGATTTTAAGGTGAAAAAAATGCATTGACTGCTTAGAAAGGACAATTGCCAAATACATTTTTCATGGCAGGTAATTCTTTTAGAATTGAACGATGCATACCCACTGAAGAGTCCTGTCAGACTGCACTGGCCAGAAGGGCCACCATCACCAGAACAGCTCCAGTATTCCCCAGTATTCCCCCAGTCCTGATTTACAGCTCAACTGAGAACTCCATCAGCTCGCCCAGATTCCCAGGGATTTGGATGAAAGCCACATTAGAGCCTGGCAGGCTGGCTGTGACACTTTGCCATATGTCTTTAATCCATGGTAGGAACCCAGTCAAGGTGTTAGTTAGAGAGGGCCAAGTCTTCAGGTTGCATGAATTAACTGTCTCACTGAAGCGGAGAGAATTCTGATTTAACTAAGCTGAGCTTGCAGCCCCGAAAGGGAACGAGGGAGCCACAGTAATTTTCCAGGGCCATTTCATCCCCCTGGGCAGCACTTACGTCCTGGTTGGACATCTCCCAGTAGGGTCTCTCTCCGTAGGACATCACCTCCCACATGACGATGCCGTAGCTCCACGCGTCGCTCGCCGAGGAGAACTTGCGGTAGGCGATGGCTTCGGGAGCTGTCCACCTTATGGGGATCTTCCCACCCTGGAAAACGGGTGGGAAACTTGTCAATAGGACCAGAATATGGAATAGCACATGTTGAAAAGGAAAGGAAAAAAAAAATCGGTTTCATTTGTAGTCTGATTCACCCAAACCAGCACTTTGTGGAAGCAAAACTCAAAGAATGGAAGGCATTTGAGATAATTTGTGCTTGTTCACTCATATAATCAGTCAGAACATGCTTTTGGATTGAAAACATCCCAAGCCTGAAATTCCTAGTTCACTGGCATTTAAAATTTTTCCTTAAATGAAACAGAAATCTCTATTGCAAAATGGGACATTGAAAGCTCTTAATATTGTGTAATCAGAAAGGAAACTACAGGCTTTCTTTTAAGCTTTATCTTTGATAATATCTTTTAATTTTTGTTGTGCCCTTTAAATATCCAGGTAAACAGCAAACCAAGTGTGTTTCTGACAGGCATTTCCATAGGATATTCAATAGTTTCATTCAGCAGCTTTCACCTTAAAATCCAAGTGCTACCTCAAGGAAAAGAAAATTAAGAAATCAATCAACTTTTCTAAATAGTTTATGTAAGAGAACTACTTTCCCATTTCAGAAGAAAGTCTTTCCTCTCCGGGAACATTACCCTTTCCAAAAGTATACATTTATTGTCATTGTCATTGCACTCTTTCAGGTAGGTAGAGTGAGAGCAGTGTGCCTCAGGTGCCACTAGATGGTAGGAGGAGGCAGGGCTGGAGCTCAGCTCACCCAGTCGCTTTCGACAAGCACTAATAGATGCTGCTCAGCGTTGTAATTGTATTTCTGACACAAACAAAAGAAGAAATGAACTAGAACATCCGTCTGGCAACTGAAGAGAAGCCACAGTTAAAAACAAGTATGTAAATCTCTGTTCAGTTGCTTTGAATGTATAAAAAATCGTGTGTGAATGAGGGCCTGACTGAGGAGCTGTTTGTTGTACCAAGGGATTGCTCAAAGGCCAAGCTCCGTGTCTGTGGGGACGTGTCCCCAAGCCAAGTGCCCCTCCTTGGCTCTCACTGTCTGACAACAAAGGCACAGTTAGCATTCATGTTGTGTCAGAGCAGCCAGGATGTCCTTTGTACCATGGCACAGTGTTTGCAGCTGCTTTTTGAAAGCCTCTGGGGAACCACGTTCAGGTTCCAGCAGTGGGAAGGGAAATGGAATGCTGTCCTTTTTTGCCCAAGTGCCTCCACTGCCCACCTTTCCTTAATGCACTGCCCTGGTGGTCACATCACCCTCGGGCATGTCAGAGAGGCAACAGCCTTTGTGCCCCACCTGCTGCCCCCTCTGAGCCTGCCCTCACCAGGGATGCTCTTTGGCCCTCCCTGGTGCAGCTCTTCCACTTGGGAAGCAACTGCAGATGCTTTTTGGGGATGAGAATGAAGAAACAGGGTGACAAAGTGAGAGGACATTCTTCAAGGAAAGATCAGGCTCATTTCTTGTGTCTTCCCAGGAAATATCTGTATCTTCTGAAGAAATTGGGCAAGAGCACTTGGTGTTTGATCTCATGGTCTGGTTTCAGTGGTGTTTTGGTGGGATGGGTGAGTCTAACCCTCCTGAGGTAATGGCAAAATTGCTCCTGAATGCCCCAAGTGTCCACCTTGCACTGGGATGTCCAACCAGAAGGATGTGTCCTCTGGGGAACAGCTTTAGGGTCTAACTGCAGAGCACAGTTCCAAGGATCTCCTCACAAAGAGTTATGGGCTTCATTCTTTCCACTGGGTTGGCTTTAGCCCTTTCTTTCCAGCTGATGTAGTTCTATCCTTAGTTTCATCTCTTCTGCAGGTTCTTTTGGGACATTATTTTCCCAGTCAAATGGCCATGGTAGGCTTTTTAACTCCTTCTTTGGACCTGGATACATGCAGGTTTTAGGAGTTAAACACAAATCCACTGACCCACCCCACCAAATGATTCAAGGTGCTCTCTGGAGTGTAGCACCAGGATTTGAGGGAGGATGCAAAAGAAAAAAGATCCCAGACTTTCTTTCCTTATCTCAGGCTTTATCAGATCTCAGGAGATGACAGGTGAAAAGAGTCTACCAGCTTAGATGGTTGTTACTGTAAGACTTCATTTATCAAGACAAACTAATGGATCAATAAATTTCCCAAGTGCCAGATTCCTAAGCTGGGGAGTTTTATTAATAACTCATTATTGTTTTGAATTTTCATGAAAATTCCTTTGTTAAAAATTAAATATCTGCTTGTGGGGGAAACACAAATCTATAAATGCAAATAAGAGGCATTTGGATATTTATAGATTTTGCTTTTAATGTCTATAACATAGTATGAGTAAAATAACAGGAAAACTGTCTTTAGACTGTATCCTTTCCATAAATCTGATTTTTTAAGCCCAAACTATCCTGAAAAGAGAGGGCACATCTTGAGCAGCATTTGCAGCTAGATTTGTGACTCCTGACTAAATATAAATGAGCTTTAAAGGAGCTGATCAGACTATAATAGTTTCATGATAGAGTTTTAGTGACTGATCCCTTCTGGACTGAGACAGTAGTGGCTCATTGAGTGTGAGAACGAGACTGGAGAAGAGAATCTTAACACAATTCAGGGCATTTCACATTCAAGGGCACAAGATGTGCTCAGTGTTGTAATGTGAAATAAAAGCCTTTCGTGCTGCTTCTAATGACAAGGTGAAGCAAAGCAAAACCTCTAAAATTTTTCCAAAGGATTCATCTTACGTGTGAAGATCTTATATTCATAAAAATGTAAATTTCGGTGCTTAATTATATTTGCAGAACACCTTTTTTATGCAAAAAAGGTTGTTTTATTGATTTGAAAGCCGTTCAAAAGGCGGAGATTGCAGTATGACTCCCTTAAGAGATGTATGTGACTGAGCAGTAGTAATAGCTGCTCATGCATAATGAAAGAACACAGAAGGTTTAGAGCAGCTGCAAATATATTTCTTGTTTCTGATTAGAGTAATAAACAGTGCTACTGATATTGGAAATGCCTTTTTACATTTGGATCTAACTGGGAAAATAATAAATGCAATACTGTTTACACAACGCCTCGCCTTCAAATGAAGAGAATTTATAAATCACCTGCCCTGTACTACTGTAGCAACGAGAGCTGGCACAGCTGCCCATGCCCTGATGCAAGGCCCTGGTGCTCTTAGTTTATCCTCTCTTTTGGGGTTGGGGAGGAGGCAGAAGGGGGGGCAGGAACCAAATCGCTTTTCTGCCTCTTCTCATAGGCTAATAATGGTATCAGTGATAACCCAATTTTATTCCCACACAGTGAAATAACACTGACTCTGCTATTCAAGTCATTAGAATCCAGCCTTTTTTTCCCCTCCATGCCAGCTGAACAGCGTCTCTCTCCTGCTTTTTTTTCTTGATTGTAATTTAATAAGCAATTTTACCATGCAGTGTCAAGTGTCCCCTTGGAATTAGAATATTAGGCTCACATTGCTTAGCTGGTGGAAGTGTTCAGAGCTGAGCCCTTGAAAAGAAATTTCCCCCTCACCCACACCTACCCACACTTGTTTCCTCTCCAGGGCTGGCACCAGCACAGTTTGCAACACCCTGAGGGGCAGAAGTGGGACTGCAAACTGCCTCACTCTGTACTCCAGCCATGCAGGACAGAACAACAGGATTCACACAATGCCACGGCTCCTTGGAGCTTCCAGCACCCAAAAGGCTCCTGGGAAACAACTGAGTCCAAGAGGGCACAGCTACAGTTTTGCCACCTCCCATTTGATTGTTTTCTATTTTACATGTTAGACATCTTTCTAATTAGCAGTGCCTTTAATTAAAGACCCAGGCATATTTCAGCACTCCAGCAGGCAGCTCTGGCCCATTTCCCACCGAGCAAAGGTTGGGATCCATCAGCAAGCTCAAAAGGTGTGATGTGGAGAATGACAGGGAGGGCACAGAATCTACTGTCTCTCTTCTTCTCTACCCCAAAACCACAGAAACATGGGGGGGTGAAAAAAGGACTTCAGAGTGAAGAGAGATAAAAGTAATGAAGGAGATTGGTTTTAAATATTGGACATAATTCATCATTCTGTACAAAAAGCTTCTGCCACTTTACTGGAGTGATGCTTTTATTTGATGCTCAGATTTTTCAGGTGCAAAGCTACAAGTAGTCAGAATTTAGCATCCTCAAATCATAATTTAGAACTATTCAGCATTATTGACAGTCTTCTCTAGTGTCTATTGAAATATCAGAGAAACTACATGGCAAGAAAACAAAACTGCTCTGAAAAGCCATTTCGGAATTTGTGCTCATTATGCCCAATTCCAGTCAGTTCTACCATCCTTCATTTCCCTCAGAACTGAAATGAATAAACCCCCCTGATTTTCAAAAAGACTGGATTTGCTTTTAATCTCTGGGAAAATATTAATTTCCTTTCAAACGTCTTGATTAACAATGCTGAAGTTAAATATGTGGAACTTGATTTTTCCTCCCAAGTTAGCTATCCAGATTTCCAGAACAAGTTATTTCTGATTTCGAGAATATGCCAATTTTAGTGAATATCAACCCCTGCACATCTATTTGTGTCCTCCAAAAGAGGGAAAGCTGTTGGTGGATGGAAGGCATCAGCACTTCAGATATTGGCAGAAGGAAAACAGGCAAGATAGAATGTCTGTCCACAGAGCATCAGGACCACTTCCCATTAACTGGCAGGAACAGCAGAGGTGGATCAGGAGGCTTCTCCAAAATAATCCCCCTCAACCTGGCATTCTGTCCTCCTGAGGGCCATCAGTGGTGGACACACATGCAAACCTCCAGCAGGACACACCTCTCCTGTCCTACCATCTTTCAGTGAAAGAATTAAAACATTAAATGTCTGCCAAAGCCCAAAGAATGCTGCAATCCAGAACAGCCTGTGGCACAGCAGAGAGGCTCATTAGCAGGAGCAGCAGCGCTCATTTCCTCTGCAACAGGACACTTCAGCATGCTCTGAGCCATTGATCTTCACTTGGGCTCAGAGATCACAAGAAGGCTCATAAAAATGCATAGCTTTGACCCTCCAAATCCACACAAGTGACATGGCAGGGAAGATTTCTGACCACTTACACTTGTCCTGACAGGGCCATTTAGAAAGCTTCATACAATGACAAAGGTCCAGCCAATACAAGGGGTTAATGCCATTGCCTCTGTTGGTGTAACCAACTGGGCTATCTTTTCTGCTTAGGCATGATGCCTTCATTCTTCAGCTAATGGTGAGACAGGTGGGGCCAAGGAGTTCTGTGATGTTTTACAGAGCGGGACTTTCCATTTCTTTGGGGTTGAGAATGCACCCCAATTGAATGAATGTTACAGCTTTGTGTGCCTGGCCCTCAATCACAGAGAGCCCCTTTACTTTTGTGCAATTAGGCATCAGCAGCATGCATCTCCACCAAATCCACTTGAGCAACTATAGCACTGTTTGACAGTAATGATAGGAAAAAATGTCATTTTTCTTGAAACTAATATTTCTGGCCAAGATCTCTCTCTTTCCAAGAGCATCAATTTCAAGCTATCTGCCAGCTGTGTCAGCACAGCCCACATTGCAGCTGGAACCAGTTTCTTGGAAGTTACTCCTCCAGAGTGCTGCAGTCTGCACGTCCAGCCCCGTGCACTCTGCTTACACAAGTAGTCAATGGAAGAGGTGAAAAGGATTTGTTCTGAGATGCTTATTTGAAGGATGCCTTGTGTTACACAACTCTGTAACAAAGGAATTTGCTGCAAGGTCCATCCTTCCAGCAGAGCTGAGTTAGCAAACAAATATTGCTCTACACTCAAGTAATTGAAGTTGAAAAATAAAAAAAAAGATGTTACTAGGCACTGTCCTTTCTTAAAAGCATCAAGGAAGGCTTGTCTCTGAAATGATGGCCCTGACTTGCCCAGGGCTTCATGAAGTGGGTATTATTGGGTCAGCAATAAAATGTTCCCCTGCACTGCTTGAACACTTCCTGTCATTATCCATCATTAATTATTTCACAGTGGATGATTTCCACGCTCCATCCAGCTGAGCACAGTTCCAGGTGTCACTAAGCAAGGGGCCACAATGCCCAGGTCACTCACACTCTGCTGCCTGGCCCCCAAACCCCTGCCAGGATCCCTCTCACAGCCATGCAATCTGAAGTGGCCAGTAAAAACTCAGCAGTGTATGGAAACGGAGACAAAGTGAAGTGGATTTAAGTGTAAAATTAACACCATATCTCCAGGAAACATTTTCATAGCCCATTCTTTGGGGTGCTACACTAGAGGGAATGTAGATACTGAATTCATATACAGCTTGTTCTGGAGTACATGGGATTTTATTTACCTAAGGCTCCTTCCAAATTTATTCTAGAAACAAGTTGGAAACATCACAAGAATTAGGCTTTTCTTCTGAGAGTTACAGTGCCACACAGAGATGGTGAGCAGAATTAGTATGAGGCTTTAGTAACTCTGCTTTAGTTCTCACCCCAGCAGCTGCTTCAGCAAGTGCAGAGGAGAATTAATATCTTAGTAACCCGTGAATTACATTTTCTGCTCACATTTTTGGGAGGTCACTTCTCATTTTATCCTGAAGGAGTTTGCTGATTATTTAAGTTTCAGTCAATTCATGGATAAGTAGCTGGTCAAAAGACAGGAAACAAACAGTGGGAAAGAAAAGGTCAGTTTTGAGAGTGGCATCCCCCAGAGATCGATGCTCGTGGCCTGCTGGCAGTGTATGTAGAATCTGTAATACAGGCAGGGCTGTGAGCACAGGAAATTGGGCTGGCAATCCAAAGGTATTCATGGGGATTGACCACAAAAATCTGCCAAAGGATGCTGAGTTTAAATTGATATAATGTCACAAAATCCAGTGTCACAGTGATGCACATGATAAAACACTCCTAACTTTACGTAACAAATAACCTGGCTCTGTACTGAGCTATCCCTGCTCAAGAAAGATCTTGTGGCTATAACACAGAGCTGGCTCTGTAACACTATCACCTCCCTTCCCAAAAGCAACTCAGGGGGAAAAATGGAAGGAAATTATAAATCTTGTTTCTATGTTGTTGCTCATTTGTCTCCACAGTTCCACAAAAGCCATCAAATACCCTGAGTACCTGTAGCTGCAGTTCTGGATGTTCATTGTTACTGCAATCAGGCTGTACATGATTTATGTGGGGAAACTGCAGGGCAGAAGAGCAGGAACCTCTGGAATAAAGTTCCAGCTTAGGCAGTTTGTGGCTTTCTGGATGTACCTTCATCTCCCAGTGGAGAGATGGACACCTTGTGTGTGTCCATGTGTATGTGGACACCTTTCTGCTCCACAGTGTGTTCACTTAACCCAAAAAAAACCCAAACCCCCAGATTTTAAAGAATGAACCAGTAAGAGGCAAACAGAACCAGTTGTGATTCAGTAAAGAAAAATCAAAATTACTCTCAGGATGGAGGAAAGGATAATACCTTTCTTTGCATCACACAGTTTAACAATTCCACCTTGGGGCAATCTGTGTAATACTTTCCATCCTGTATGATATTCCACATTGAGTTGAGAAGTGAATAAGCCACAGGAACATACAGAAACCTCGAGACTGCTAAATGATGACTCATGTTACTCACTCAGACCTTCCCCTCAGTGCAACACTGCAGTGCATCTCCCAAAATTCAGTGCTGTTCATCTCCTACCTTGGATTTTGTAAACACAAACACCAGCAGTGGGATATTTAACCTCTAAGAGCTCACAATCTGTTCCATTTTCTTTATTCAGTTTAGCTCCAAAGATTAGAAAGCAGGCTAATAATAACTTCTCTTCCCTGTTATTTAACTTTCATGACGAAATCTCGGTTTCATATTTTAGGCTTGCATTTGTTTGGTTGTTTTATTTTTAATTTTTTATTAAATCTCATTCCTCTCCCCATTAATTTGATGAAACACACATCAGCACTCCTAAGCTGCAGGAGCAAAATGTTGGGTTTATTGTGCTGCTCTGGGAATTGTCAGCAAGCCAAATTCACAGATGTTCCAATGAACAGGAGGCATTTGGGCCATTTCTAAGATAAACATCCTGGTTTTCTTTACCCACAGTGTCACCACCCTGGGTAAGCAAGCAGTAAGATCAGTTAAGTCCCCTCCCCTGCTCTGTCTATACTTTTGAGAACATGACACAAAGCAGGAAGCAAAAGTGGAAAAGGCAAAATTAGGGAAAAAGGGAAAAACCCCTCATGCCAAAAGATGTTCTTCTTTGCAGATTTATTTATGTTGTTGTTTTGCCTGCTATGGCAAGATGCAACAATGAGGTAGGGAGAAGTATTTATACTTAGGAGCAGAAAAACCAGTGAAATTCCATTTATTAACTGGGTAGAAATGAGATGTGATGGCTCCTAAGTGTGGGAATAACCCTCCCAGAACCCTCACGAGGCCTTAGCAACTCCTGCTACGTTACTGCAAGAGATTGGCCTATAAAAACTTCATAGGAGAGAAAATGGGGCTTTGGTGTTTGGCAGCAGGGACAGAAAGAAACCAACACGTGTGCATTTGTGGAGAAGCTGCTGCTGAGCAATGGACAGCTGGGGGCATGGAGATATTGACCATGAAAAATAACCCTTTTCCCCATGGAAAACTCTCAAAATACACATCTTGACCCAAATGCAAAAAGCTCACTGTAATTTAACAAGTACTTTTAGGGGGATCTTTTAAGGCACAAGTTTTTAAGGTTTTTCATGTTACAACACACCTTTATGCCAGAACTCCTGCTCAGAAGGCAGAGCTGAACTGACAGTTGTATGGGCTTTAAAAAAAGTAAAATACCATCAAACACAGCACAACTGTGTTGAAATGGGAAGAGTATTCCAGAGGAGGCAGCTAAAGGAACATCCAGATGTGGATCTTCAAGAGGGAATTTAAATGAAAAGCAGAGTGCTTGATGGGAAAAAACAAGTGATAGTTCCAGTCCGAGGGTCTGCTATAACCCAAGTGGCAGTGAAAGGAGAAAATCGAGGCAGCACTGATAGGGAATGCACTGCGAGTGCAGCCAGGGGCAGGCAAGGACTGGGGGAGAAGCACAGAGTTAGTGACGGGGTGTTATGGGAGAGCATGACAGGTCTCATCTCAGAAAGCACTTCAGCTAATTGACCAAAACCCATGCACAATCAGAGCAGTCGGCACGGCCACATCACTGAGAGAAAAACTAGTTTTTCCACATCGTTTCAAGTCCCTGCATGCCTGTCTTTATTTCCAAATAGCACACATTTCTCGGTGAGATCAAGGAAGCAGGTTCATCTAATGGCTTACTTGGCAAGGCAATTATTTTAAGATAGCAGTGAAAAGTGAGTTTTTTAATGACTCAGTTTGTCTCATCAATTATTACTGCACAAAACTGGCCCCAACTTGCACTGAACTAATTTCTGACATTTGAACTGTGAACCAAAAGCCTCATACGGAACAGGCAGTGATGGGAACATGTGAAACAGTTTATAGGAGACGACAAAAAGACACGAGACTTCTGAAGAGTAAAGGTGCTGTTTTCCTTCCCTAAAAGCCCCCTCAACTGAAAACAAAAAGCTGAAGCTCTCCAGTAGAGAAAAGGGAACAAGTAATCTAGAATACAAAGTAAGACATTTCCTTTTCATGCAGTAATACTGGAATTACTTTAGTAAATACCAAGTTGTGTGCATAGACACGGGGCCACAATACTGCTGGGACATTGTGTGCAAGGGGGAACACAGGAAACTGGGCATCATCCCCAGCTCCCCATGTACATAATGCAGGGAGGAACTCACAGCTGAAACTCCACCCAAGAGCAGCGCTAGAAAGAAACCAAGAGGCAAAGGGTGCCATAGCAAGGCTTTGGGAATCTGATAAATTAGAAGAGAGATTCGATCTAAGAGAGATACAAGTGAGATTCCCAAGGGCCTGTGTATGACTGAAGACAGTCTGTCTTTCTCTCTTGTAAGCAAACAGGAAACAATGAATAATTTCTTTCTGTAGTTACCCCTCTGATTTAGGGCAAATCACAATTCCTACGTGGTCAGTGACAATTCCTGTAGTGGATTTCTCCAGAGATTAATTCAGGTGAATAACTAGACCAGTCTCATTCACAAGTTAACATTTCTGCTACAGAAATATGAAAGTAGAGTAGGTCTAACATATATGTCTATCTTGCTGCAGAAACTTCCTTCTGTAATTACAGAATCCCATTTACAACACCTTTGATATTGTGTACAGGAGAAATATTAGAATTAGCATCAAAGTGAGCAGAAAATCTCATAAGCTGAGAGATGTGCATGTGTTTGACTTCCTTCCTCTAGATGAAGTGAATATGAAACCCTTGACAGCCACAGCAATCAGAAGCTCCCCCTGAAGGGCAAGATGATGAAACATGAGTACTGCACATCTAAACACAAAAGCAAGAATCATACCAGGCTAAACCTCCTTCCTTTCGTATTTATCTGGGTCTACCCTTTGCAAAAGGCTTGAGAAGAGTCAGACCCAGAAAGTTTACAAAGTGGTTCAGGAAATGCAGTGCAATAAATCAATTCTCCAACTACTGTTATGGAAACAAGCAAATATTTGATACATCAACCCTGAATTCAGAAATGCAGCTGATAAAAGAAATCTAGAATCCTTCTCTTTATGTCTCATATAATCCAGTTTGTAGCAGCATTTTGTCTCACTAAGAATCAGATTTAATGCAGACTATTGAGCCTAGGTGTGCTCTGCATTGATGGAAATGCTTGTTTAGATACTAGAAATGTCTTTTTATCAGTCACTGTCGCCTTGGAAACCACTCCTAAAAAGGCAAGTTTTGTCTCCATAGGAAAACACCCCACATCCTGTTCAGTTGCCCCAAATTTTCCTAATCAATCTGAAACACAAAGATCTGCAGTCAAATGTTCCTCGCTCTTAATTCCTCCCTCCCATTCTAAAATTGCTGTAAATTTTGTGACTCCTGATAGCAAACACTAATCAATGCTCTTATCAAAACCATATTGCCATGCTTTGTCTCAGCAGGCTGGAAGACAAAAGAGAACTCATGGAAATCAGGTTTTTTTCTGAGATGTGCCTGCTCAGGTGTGGTAAATCCACAAGGCACAAGGGCCTTTCCTGTTTTGCCACAATTTACACTTTTGTGTCCGGCAATACCTCCCCACAATATTGACCACGGCATCACTGTGCATGACTCTGTTGCTTTGCGTTTTTTGTATTCACCAAGTTTTTGATCCATATCATGATGACATAGAGCACTCTCCCACCTTGCTCTCAAAGCTTTATCCTCTTTGGGGGATTCATGGTCGAAACAGATTCACCTCAAATGTCTGCCCCAGGGTCCTGGCACTGTAACACCCAGCCCTTCTGGCAGATTCCTGCTGGGTGAGCTCCTGCTGAGCCAGGTTTCCTGGTGGAGCCCCTGGCTGCAGCCTTGGAGCACTGAAACCAAGGCTCTGAGCCTCTCACCTGCAGCAGCTGCCTCAGCACCTCTGCCTGAACTGCCAGGGAAAGAGGAGCACTTCATCAAAGCCTGCCCTACCTCTCAAGGAAGTCCTCCAGCACAGATACATTGCCAGGAAATACTCCTTTTTCATTATTTTTTAACATTTCCTGATTCAAAGCAGCTCCAGCCTATGATGAACAAGGCAGGCTCTAACTAGTCCGAGAAACTAATTGTTCCATGTCGGTATCCAGCAGAAAATTACAGCATAAATAAGAGCTGAAAGCCTCACAGTGTCATCTGGTTCTTTTTTTCCTGAGCCCAGCTGGGAGAGAGGGAGTTCCTGGCCATCCCCAGGGCCTCCCAGCAGTGGGCTGATTAGCCCAGGAGCAGTGCTGGGCACTCGCCTGGCACGGGGGGCACTTGCTACCAGCTGAGCACGGGCACACGCACAATTAGCATGGCTCAGCCAGCGTGAGGGGCACTTGTTCAGCTGCAGAAGGGTTTGTTTTTCCTTCCAGGCCTCATGCTAAGAAGCAGTGTGAAGCAAAAAGAAATAAATGAAGGGAATCTCTGCTATAAAGGCAAAATTAGGATGGGTTTTTTTGCCCTGGCCTGCATATCAGTAGCTATAGAAAACCTTGCAAAGAGACTTCTGAGTTTGTAGAATGTCTTCTATGAAGTGGAAATTACAGTAAAATTATCAGAACCCCTCTATTTTGGGTCTAAACCGAAAATAAATATATATTATACATATACAAATATATGAGATGCATAATCCCATTACAATATCTCTGTGTAATTCAGTAGATGCACCAGAGTACTTACTGTAATACAGGTAAATTAGATGAGTGCCCTATTTTGACCATACATCTCTTTTCAAAGTGAAATAGGAAAAAAAAAGGGTGAAATACATTATTTAGTACTCATTTATCATCTCTATTAGAATTCTGTCATTGTGCCCTACCATGGGAACATACAAATCCTGTGCATTTTGTGAGAGCACCAATGAGAATGCACTCTGAGTGAGAGAGTTTGAGTTTCAGTGAGAGATACGAAAGTTGCTTCCAATCACCTTATATTTTGCTACAATTCTTAATGATGGGATATTAATTGTAACAGGAGCACAACATTCTGGTATGGGCAAAAAATGCTGTATCAGAGCCTGTTGTTTTATTAGCAACAAGCAACACTCCTTTCCCTACTTTCTTCTTACTGCGGGTACAGTTTACTTTGTTCTCCAAGTCAAATTTGAACAAGCTTCTTCGTGTTCAAGAGCTTTTTCCTTCAGTGGAACTGCCCTCCAACAGCCCAAGCCCCATTTGCCATGATAACAATTCAATTGCATCGCATAAGGAATTTAAGTATTAATGAACTGAAAAAGAAAGGTCGTGCAGATCCTGCTAGAAGGTAAGCTTAAGTGAAATAAAATGAAAATTTTCATTTATGAATTCAAGGTTTAACAGTGCAGCTGGTGAGATTCTTTCCTCCTCCATCCCTCCCTTTTGCAAACATATCTTTTTACATGAGCACAGGTAACGATATGGGAAAAAAACCCTCCACAGCCAACAAAACCAAACCCCAAACCCCAAACACGGAGGAAAAAGGTCTCCCTCTTCCATTTGCTTGAAATAAAGTTTATTCTGCATCCCTCAGCCCCAAATCAAAGCAGTCTTAATGCTGCCAGTGTGTTTATGGAACCCCACAATGGCAATGGAGCTGAGCCAAGCCCAGTGGCATGAACTGGAATGGTCGAACTGGACTGGTCAAAGGGGGAAAGACAACCAGACTCACACTGGTGGTGTAGGCGGCGTCGGGGTCGTCCTCGAGCACGCGGGACAGCCCGAAGTCGGAGACCTTGCACATGAGGTTGCTGTTGACGAGGATGTTGCGCGCGGCCAGGTCGCGGTGCACGTAGCCCATGTCGGCCAGGTACCTCATGCCGGCGGCGATGCCACGCAGCATGCCCACCAGCTGGATCACCGTGAAGTGCCCGTCGTGCTTCTGCAAGCAAAGAGCCCGGCTCAGAGAGTGCCCTTCTCACACACCACCTTGGCTCTGCAGGGGTTAGTCCCCCACTCACCCTGCTGCCAGGCTCGGGTACCAAGAACGCCTCTCCCAAACCCTGGGGTTTTTCATAAAGCACACAAAAATCCTCCCTTCATCTCTTACTCCCCGGCCTCAGGAAGCAAAGAGCCCTCTCTCTGTTGTCTCAGCCTTGGCTGGCTGCATCGAGGTGCTGCTGCTACTTCACTTTTTTGCCTTTTTTGGGGGAGGATTTGTGTGTTAAAAAAAATGCCCAAGCAGTCTGGAGCTTTCTTTGTGTCTGTGCTGCACCCAACACCGCATAATCCCTAAACACTAGATTAAAAAGGAAATTCAGGGGTTATTCCAAAGCGTTTCCAAAGTCTTCCTGGAAGAAAGCCCTCAAGCTCAGAGCCAGGAGTGCATTAAGCTGCTTAGCTCCTGTTGGTGTTGAACATGTAAATAAGAGTTATGTCCTTTAACTTTAACACTTTAGACTTCCTTCCCTCCTCCACCAGGCAGCTCCTGAGTTACGTGGCAGTGGGGGCAGAGTGAGTGCATGTACAGAGATGTGATTCTGGACCCCTGGCCTCGTTCAGGTCTGCCCCATCTCCCCTCTAGAGCAGACTGCTTGCAGGAGTGTTTCTGGGACCTTACCTGGCACACATTTAGCTCCTCGTGGGTTATTCAGGGAGCCAGGCTTGTGTGGTAGTGGGAGTAGCCAAGCTAAAACAAACAACTCCTCCCTGCAAGCAAGTTAACTTGGTTTTCTCTCCCAGCACCTTTAGCACTGGGCTACAGAGGAGTAGCAGTGCTCTCCTCAGCATTCAGGACATCTCTGTGGCTCAGCTCAGACATTTCAGCAAGATGATTTTTGGTAGGGGGAAGCTTACAGTGAGTTCAGCACATTAATTAGATTCAGCAAAGCAACAGGCTGAACTGCATAGATATGTTTAGCTTTATCCCTGGTCAGCAAAGGATTTCAGCATTTCCAGAATGATTTGGGTTTGGGGCCTCTGTCCAGCTAGTCCAGTAGGGGAAGGGCATGGACTTTATCCAGACAGTGTTTTATGTAATGAAGCCACACAGGATTGGGGTTTGCTTTTTTATTTAATAATTCTAAATGTTCAGTTGACTGAAAAACTATGAAGCAGCAGTTAATACTCTTCACACTTACCACGTGTGGGTAACTTTTTTTAGCTAACTAAGTAGAATGAGGATTTGGAACAAGGTGCCAGCACCTGACTTTTGCAAAACAAGTAATCAAACCCCTCCCACCTCCACAACAAAGCACCGAACACAACCAGCCCCCAGACCTCGAGATTTCACCTCCTCCTCATCTTCCTCCACAGCTCTCTTCCTTCATCAAACCTCAGAGTCAGCTGCTACACCTCCCTTCACCTTTTGTCCTCTCACATCATGAGCATTCATTCCTTCCCTTTTTAATTCTGCTCTTTCAAATCTAGGCCACACTTGATTGATTTTTCATAAAGCATAACCTTTCTCTGCTCCTTTCAAATCTCAGCATTTGCCTGAATTTAAAACAATCTTATGCTTTTGCCATTCTCTCCCTCCATCCTTCATATTGTTTTTGATTTCTGCCTTGACAAAAAAAGTTCAAGCTTCTTTAAAGACAGGACAGACTTGCTTGCAGTTTCATTCTGTCCTCACTTCTGTACCTGTTCCCATGCCAGTTGTGTCCCTGTACAATCCATGAACTGTTGCCTTTCAATATCTCAGAACACTTGTCTGATCTGATGTGGATGCAGACTGTGGGTCATACTTAACCCTTGGAAAACTCAACTAGTTTGATGAAACTTCAGCATTTGTAAACCCCCAAGGACCATCCTTTGGCAGCTTTCCATTGTGTTGTTCCATTTGCCTGTTGTATAGGGGACATAAAACACTCATCTGAGGGATGGCGTGGTTTTCACCCAGGGCTTTATTCTGATTGCCAGAGCTTGGATTTGAAATATGCTTTTGATAGGATTCCCACCGGGCTGTTAAGGGTGTTAATCAATACTGGCAGCAATTCAGACCTCAGTGGACTTACCACATTTATCCTATCATTCCATTAAATTTTAATCAGGCTTTAATGGCTTTGCTAAATAAACTTTTCTCAACAGCTGAGGACAGATGCGATGGCTGAGCAGTTGCCATTGTGTTTATGCAGCAGTGCAAATGCCCTGAAAAAGTGTGGGGTTTTTTTCATTCAGCTACACTTTGCTTTTGAAAACCTTATGTAAGTAAAATATTCTCCTCCTGACATACAATGGGCTGGGGAAGAGGGTCAGTTACTGGGGGGGGAGGAAGGATGGCATCCTAAGTTTCTCTCCTTGCTTTTTGCCCTCTAGTTTCCAGCTCCAGCGTGCATGAGTTTGGTGCTTTTCTACAACCCATGGAATAATTCTTCTTCAGAAGGTTTTGTTTCTATTTTACTGCCAAATAACTTTTTGGAGGTGTGGTCACTGGATTTCTGTCTATTTTGAATCCACTTCTTTATTTGCTGTGTAAATCAGGGCACTTTTATGCCCTTGTGCTCTCAGAAGTGTGCAGTACTTGCTGTAAGTCTAAATATTTTACTGCAGATGGTTTAGATCCTATTTTAGATGAGGAATAGCATTGACAATGCTGTGTCTGTGTCTAGTTTATATCGTATTCACCAGTGGCAGCTCCTGCTGGTCACTCTGTGAAAGATGCAGGTTTGCTCTGTGTTTGTTGTTACTGTTCTACCATGCAAAGGAGATGGTGGGACTTTGTGAGGATAAATCCTCCAGAAGTCAAGTTGCAGCTTGGTATTGCTTGGCAGTATAAATCATGCTCCAAACTATCAGGTTTATATTATTGGTACAGAATGAGGTCAATGGAGAATTCCTTCTTTAGTCAGCTGTTAACAGAGCTCCATACAGATTTAATTAATTATTATTAATAGGTTCCATTAATTCAATCAAATATAATTACCTTAATTGCTAGTGAGCAATCCCGAGTGACTCTTCAACCAGTAAAAATATGATAATATTTTCAAAGTTACAAATCTTTGCCAGAAGAGCCCCTTGCAAGGTTTATGATAAGCTGCAGTCACCACCCCCTGTCATGTGGTAGGGTGCTGGACACAATTACTGCTTGACAAATCCATGCTGGCTCACACCTATCTCCCTGTTATCTTCAAGGTGCTTATAAATACTCTTTTGCTAATTCATTCCTGAACCTTACAGCTGTTGACACTAAGCTGACTGGCTTGTAGTTTCTTGGCTTCTCTTTTCCCTTCTTTTAAAAGACATTAATGGCACTGACTCTGGTCTGATCCTCTGGTTTCCTACGTGTTCTTGGCAAATTCACAAAGATAAAGAGCCCACATTACCTATCAAATTATTTTTGCCTTCAAACACAAGACAGTTTGTAATAAATTTCTTGTAGAAAGAATAGCTATAGTATTTAATGTCTAAATAAGAATTAAAACTGGGCATTTCTAAGTGAGCTTCTCTGTTTTCTACCTGCCTTTAGCAGGGTAAAACATTGCTTGGGAACAAGTGTTGGCTCTGTAGCATCAGCACCAGTTTCTCAAGGTAATCTTAAATCCCATAAATACATGCTGCTTAAAATTTCACTGTTAAGGGGACGCATGGTTTCAGATTTACTTTCTAATTGCTCCATCTGATTTTGGTTCAGAAAAATAAAAGCTGCTATCAGCAGTCTCCAGTGCAGGTTTTCCTCTTTACAGAGTCATTTTTGAAAGCAAGATGCCACCTTTCTCCTGCCAGGGAAGGAACGTGCCCCCAATAAATAAAAGTGCCCATGAATGCTGCGTGTGAAAGCAGGAGGAGGAGTGTTAGTTAGGAGCTCTGACATTGTTGCCTCTCTGAATGCAGATAAATAATACCAGGAACCATTAAACCCCCCAAGTTGGCTCTGTCTAGTGGGGCCATGGCAGGTGGATACCCAACACACACTTTACAACCTCGCTTTGCAGAGCTTGCTGCAAGCCTTCATTTTTCTCTTTCCTGCCTTTCCCCCAGCCTTGCTAAATGGAGGTGTCTGCTGCAGTGGAGAAAAGGGGGAGCCTGCTAGCAGAGCTGCTCTGAGAATGGCTTCCTAACGATTACTGCATGAAAGAGCAATGGATCATCATATTTTCTCCATCTAGGAACACTTATCTTACCCTCTGCTGGACCAGCCTCGAGGGATTAAAACTTCAAGCTGACTTGCAGGGTCTCCTTTGCTGTACAGGCTGCTGCAGTGAGTGCTCTCAGGCAATTAAACATGTTCCTTACACACTCTCTGAAAGAACTCAGTGTGTGTTACAGCACTGTCACCTCCTCTGTATGCCTGTAAATAACTGGGTTTACATGGATTTTGGTTTTCTGAATGGGAACGGGTCAGTGCCACGTTTGTAGGTAGGAAAAGGAGCATTGCAGTGGCCAATGGCAGCAGTGAGGAAAGCAGGATGACTGGGTGATTGCAGCAGGTAATGCACCCCTTCCTCCAGACTGGAGCATCTTCCAACCCTAAACACCTGCCAGGTGAGGTTTAACTCTTAAAGAACTCCCTAAGTCTGTGAAGCATGGACTGATAGAGTGGGCTGAGTGGGGCTGGTGTGTCAGGGTGAAGGGAACAACCTGGGGGCAGGAGTTTTGTAGGAATTATTGCAGTGAGCTCACAGGGCAAGCCTGAGGACAATGCTGTGGTGTGCAGGGAAACTGGGATGGCATCAGCCCCAAGCTGCTGCACAGCTTTTGTGGGGGCAGGACTTCTGTAGGAATTATTGCAGCCAGCTGACAGGGCGAGCCTGAGGACCATGCTGTGGTGTGCAGGGAAACTGGGATGGCATCAGCCCTGAGCTGCTGCACAGCTTTGGGTCCAGCAGGGCAGCATCACCACCTCCCTCCACACATGGGGCTGCAGTTGGGCCATATATATGCATTTTTCCATATATCGAGACTGCAAGGCCACCAAGCAGGGGTTCAAACCCCATGTGATTCACTGAGTCATGGCCATGCTCAGAGAACAGACATCTCCAGCCTGCAGCAGTGGCAAACTGCTCACTGAGAAGGGTTTGGTGTCTTTGTTTTGGGGTTTGGAGGGGTTTGTTTGTTTGTATTTTGTTGTTGTTATGCATCTCTCTTGGTTGTCTTTCTTGTATCTTTGGTGTGTACCAACAAACGTGACTGCAACTATCCTACTGTAACCACATCTGTCTGTCAATACAAACAGCTGCCCTTCCAACCCTTCTTGTCTCTAGTATTTTCCTCCTGTGCTTGCAGAGTAAGTGATGGTTAAAATATCCACGAGACAAGCAGGTGACTGCAATAAAAAGACACCATGTCCCATCCAAAGCCTGTGTGTGGAGCTGGTAACAACAATGGGTCTCCTCCAGCCCCAAGGATCAGCCACTTTCTCTCCAAGCACAGGTTGCTTCTGGCTGGCAGCTCTTGGATAATACTGGAAGAGGAATGAGCATCCAGCCCTGAGGAAATACTGAGCTGGAAGGCCACAGCCCTCTTCAGAGAAATCTCTCCTGGTGTTACCAGAAATGAACCCACACCAACCTCAGTTCTGGTCAAATAAGCATTTTATTGCCAGCAAAATTCATGTGTGCTTTTGTGGGATGATTCACTTACTTGCCTCGGTGTTGTATATGTATATAGATATAAAAAGATAACTGAGTTTCATATTTTGGAAATGAGGTTTATATAATTGGAAAAATAATGCAGGATTAGTGGGGAAAATTCAGTGTCAAGTGTCTTCAGCAATTTAAGATGTCTGATGATCCACAATTACTGTAATTAATTGCCATCATCTTACAGAACTGGTTATAATTAGCCACCAAGAATATATCTGAAGCATCTTCATCTTGCAAATCCATGCCATTAAATTGTTTTTAACCCCAAAGCTGCACGTTAGCACAGAGGCAGGACATGATTTGGCTGAGCTTGCTGTTAAATTCATACGAATAGCAGCAAGTTGGAGGTAAGAGCTATGAAGAGTTCAGGTTTTAGGGGCCAGGGGGCTGGGGAAGTTTTGCAAGCTGTGGTATGTGGGGAATGTTTGTTATGGTGAGAAATGGCTTTTCCTCCCTTCTATGTGAAACCACTGCACTGTGATCCTTTAAATAATAGGAAAGATAGACTATCTTATAAGCCCTTCCAAATCTCACAACATTTCTTACATTCACTGAATGCCTTTGATTAGGATTGCTAAAGATAAAGCCTTTCTGTTTCTTTGTATCTTCACAAAAGCTTTTAAAAGTGTGGACTTGTGTCTGCAGAAAACAACTATTATTAATGAAGCAGCTGGATTTCTTTTTAAATAGGTTACTTTGCAGCCATTGACTCTGCTAATTATTATCAGAAATGCTGACATCTCTGCAGTGTTTTGGGACGTTGAGTATTATCTAAAGTACATTTAAAAAGCATTTTTGAAGAATAACCCATATCTGAAGTGTGAATTGAAACTGTAAGATAATACACTGTAAGATAATAATGGCAAACAGGGAGGGTCATCCTTTCCTTCTGCTTTTCTAGGAAAAACTAAATACAATTATGCCAGTGTATTACTCATAATTCCTGTAGCCCTTCCTTAATGTTTATTAGTGACCTTTGGGTGCTAATTAATGCCAGGACATTTGAACTGCTTTCTAATTCCATTTGTTAGATGCAAGTAACCGTAAATAATTATAAATCAATTACTGAGTGGATTCTACACTTCACCAACCAAAAAACATCATAACAGTATTTTTGAAGGTGACTGAGAAAAATGAGCCACTTGCATACAGCCAGGCATTTATCCCTCAATTTATCTTTTCTTTCACAAAAACCACTCTTTGAAATACATTTTCCTAAGTACAGGGACAACTTTTGTAGAAGAAATCAATTATAATAAGTTCAAATCTTCTTCTTTTCCAGCCACGATCTAATATATCACTGTACCTCAGAAATGCACCGTGGGGAAAATGCTTCTATTCTTCACCAAAAACCCATGAATAACATTATGCAGAAATTAATTTGTGATAAATGATTTAAACTCTTAACCTAGAAGGGTGTCTTATTCAAATGTCATCAGAAAATGGCACCTCACCCGCAGGAAGGAGTCAAGGGATCCATTCTCCATGTATTCAACTACAATCATGACTGGTCTGCCTGCAAAACAGCAAAGAAACGCAGTCAGGTGATGAACAGATTATTGGGGGCCTTTGAGCATTTCATGTCTTATGCACAGGTTATTCACAGGAGTTAAATAGGTGACATGTTTTCAAAATCCTCATTTTTATCACAATCTCTTGCCTTACTCTCGAAGAATTATTTCCTATGTTGTTTTTTTTTTGTACTGGATGGTCTGAATGTACCTAATTCAATCCCTTAAAAAGGATCAAAGAAGAGCCTGCTATCTTCCAATATTTTGGAATATATTGGAGTTAAGGCAAAGACCAAATATTCATAAGCCATGTCCAAGTAATTACAAACCCAGGGTCATAATTTTCCTCTCAAAGAAAAATATCTGAATGACTTTGGGACCCAGAGGACAGACAGAAGGGGAGGTCACTCACATAAAAGCACCCCTCCTACACTGGGTATGTAGAATCCAGCAAAAGTGTCAATTTAGAAGTTTGTACATACATATGTTACTCAAATTAAGGCTGCAATAAGTGTTTTAGATTGTTAATGTTACAAAGGAGTGTGATATCAGAAACACTGATGTGATGAAGAACTAAGTTAGTAGGATTGGGAAGGTGGGAAAAGGTCTTGAAGATAAAAGTCTTAAATTGGCAAGCTTTTCTTTCCCTGAGAGCACCGTGTGTCTCTGGGGGTGTGTGGGAAGCCAGAGGTGACACTGTGAGTTTGTCACTTCACTTCCTCCACTCAACACTAGCTCTGCCAGGCTTTTTCAAACCCCAAAGAAGAGCCTTTCATCACTTTTTCTCTCTGCCTCTCCAATTACATTTGTGGTTTATGTGGCTGAGGGGGTGAGAAACAAACAGTGTCCAATCTGATGGAGCAGAGAAGTGCATTTTGATTGTTGCAGCACAAGAGTCCATTTCTGTTCCCTTTGGTTATAGTGACAGTGTTTATTAAACTGTCCCCACTATCCAAAGAGCCACAGGCAGATATTGCTCCTGAGCTAATCCGCAGCTTAAAGAAGTGAACAACCCACTTCTCTGCTCATCCCAGTGTGTCAACTCAGAGTTCCAGGCGATGCTCAGTCACATGGCTGGTCTTCCTGAGCTCCTCACAATATCCTATCCTTTCCTCCCATCACATTTGTGGTCATTTCTGCATCAGCCCTCCTGTTCAGGTCCTCAGTGAATAAAGCAGTGCTTCGGAGTGTGGCCACAGCAAGACATTCTATTGTGTGTAAATTCTCAGGTGCCTCAGCAGCCTTTTTGGAAAGCCTTTGGGAAGTGTCAAGAATTACCAGCTTTTTCTTTAGCTCAATATTTAATGTCAGCTGCAGGTGTGCACCTGCCACCAAATCACTTATATCATCTGCATCCATGGGTTACACCCTGGTTTTGCATTATTTTGCATTAAGTTTCTCTAGAGGTTCATAGGCTCTCATTACATGTCCTGCAACACAACTTATTTTCAGGCTTATTTTTAAATGCAGCTATTAATGGTTCTACATTCTCTCCAGAGTATTTCCCCCTCCAAAAGAAATCCCAACTGCATTTCCTTTGGCTCAGACCCTCCTTCATCCCTTGGTTATCTCAAGCAAAAATCTTAAATCTAGATTTGAACACTGACTTCTCAAAGCATCTTCTTTTGGTGTGACAGCCTTTGAGAAAAGCCACCTATTTTGGCTGCATGTTTAGTGTACCCCTGAAGCTGTTCAGGTATTCAGGCTGTTGTTGTGGTTGCTTGAAGGGACATTGCCTGGTGTGGGTTTCCCTTGAGCTGCAAATATCACCCTTTCTGAGTCTTGTCTGTGGTAAACCTCTGCACAAACACAAAATGCTGCTTTGGTTTGAAAGAGGACTGCAAAATTGACTTAGAAAAATAATGCTGGGAGATTTCTAAACTAGCACAATGTTTTCCTGTGGACAGAGAAAAAAGGAAAAAAGACTATTACTTGGATTATGAAAATTCCTTTTGTTCTCATGGTACTAAGAAAGATGAATTCTTCATCCTCAGAAGGAGAACAGGAATGACTCAATGGGAGGGGGTCAGAGAAGTCTCTCAGAGAGAGGAGCAATCTTGGATTCTTTTATCCAGGGGTGGGTTAATGCAATGCTGGAAGGCACAGAATTATTTTCCTAGGATTGCTTGCACACACAAAACCTGGAAAGTTTAACCAGTGGAACACAGATGGGAGCTGGGGAAGCACTCAGGGCTCAGAGGAGCATCAGTGTCCAGATCCTCACAAGGGAAGGCATGGAAAAAGGACATGGAAAAAGAACATGGAGTGTTTGCTTTGGATGCCACTCCTTCCTCGTGCCAAGGGGCTGAGTGGATTGGGCAGCTTTCCCTAGGAAAGTTCTGCCCTGGGATTCTCCCACCCAGCAATGCCCTTCAAATGAAACCAGCCTAAGAGACAAACAACCCGCACTGATGGGATGCCAGCCCAGAATATGTGGCAATTTGTATTATCCAGTCATCAATCTGCTTGTCACTTCTTTAATAAGCAGGAATGCAAAAAAAAGAGAATAAAAAAAGAAAGCCATACATTGCAGAATAATGTAAAATACATTATACCATATATATTTTTCTCTTGTTTTTTCCTACAACCCAAAATTTTGACAGCATGCAATTTAATGGAGTGCTAGACTGATGAATAAGGAGGAGAATTTTAAGTGTCATATCAATGACAAAATATTCAGCTCGTTGTCTTCTGTTGTCATTTTAAATAATGCAGCAAAGCCTCCTTTAATGAATTTTTTATGTAAGATTAATCCTCCAAAAAGAATAGTTAGCACATGTTCCTTTTGTACAGTCTTATAATGAAACCTTTCATAGCAATTATGGGCGTGGATCTGTTAACATAAACACAGGGTATTTATTCTGCCACTTCAACCAGCAAGGAACTGCTCTAGTTCCTGTAAGAAAATGCAGATCAGAACTCAGGGGCTCAGAAAAGTCCCCTCCTCATCAGGCACCTTCTCACCCCAAAGAAGAGAACCCCTTGCCTGGCACTGCAGCTTCTTCTCTCCTGCTGCTGCTAATAATGCCTTTGTGTGCATCAGAGGAGGGGGCAGTTCAGGCAATAAAAGGGAAACATCTTTCTGTAATACAAAACCAATGGAGGAAAGAAGGAAGAAAGGAAACTAAAGACTGTGCAAAAAGCAGTTGAGAAGAACTCTGCTGGGGTTTGCACTGTTAATGCCCATCCTGCTGCTCCAGGACATCCCCCAGACAGCATCCCATCATCCCAAAGCATCCTCATCCCACTGTGCCTGTCTCTACTGTGTGATTTTTAGCCAAGTATGGACATAGAGCTGTCACTGCCAACTAAAGAGCATTGACTCTGTCAACACAATCTGAGAATGCTGTTTTCCTGTAATTATCTATTAAATACTTTCCCACTCGCTACCCTTTAACCTGCTGGGAAGAATTTGTGGCTGCTGGTGTGTTTTGGAAGCCAGGAATTGTATATATCCATTTCTAAAATACCCTCTCAACCCTCCTGGCCCTGCCCTGCTGCTGCCACCAACACTGCCCGTGGCTCTCCTGCTTTCAGAGGTTTCAACAGCCTCTGTCGTGTTACAAAAGGTATTCGGGGAGGTTTGGAGGAAGCAAAAGTGGAACTGTAAGGAGAAAACTGTTGTGTTGTTTCCATGGTTTGTTTCCTGATTCTTGCCTTCCCGTGAGAGGAGCAAATGGGATTCAGTAAAGGGGAAAACCAGAAGAAATAGTTTAGTGTTAGGTTATATTCTCATGTTTTCAATGCAGAAGTCACAGCTTTGAAGGCAGCATTTATCACTGTAGAAGCAGGAGGGAGAAGACAGACTCGTTTCTTCACAAAACCAGGCAATTTGTTAATGAAGAGCCACAAAAAAATTGGACCCCTCGGTTTGAAATTAATTATGTTCTGGGGGAAGAAAACACCTGACTTGTTAATTAATAGCACTGATTCTGGCATAAGCTTTATATGGCTTGAAATTAGACTGAGAACCCCCAAAATTCTGGCATAAGCTTTAGCACTGAAGCAAAGATTAAGAGTCATAATAAATACAAAATTCTGTTCAGATCCTTTTGCCCAGTTGGATTAAGCCAAGAAATTAATTTTGCTTTTTTATCACTGGATTTCAGCACATTTCACTCAATCTAATGACACTGCACCCTGAAGTTCCTCAGTGTTCTTACCAATGCACATCCTCCTGTGGAAAGAGAAAGGCATGTTCTTTGGGTCCCAATTAGAGCACAGAGTGGAACTGCCTCAATAATTACCTGCCCTGTTGACCCCAGAGCATGTAAAGGAATTTAAACAGTGTCAGGTCTGTGTTCTGGGGGCTTCTGCTCTTCACCAATATTTAGTATGCCATGGTACCTAACAGGTACTGAGGGAACAGAGGGAACAGATCTTACTTGATCTCTACTGTGAATTTACATATTATCATAAGTGTCGTGTTTTTAGAGGTTGTGAACTACAACAGAAATAGGAAAATGAGCAAAATGTACAAAAAAAAGCATACATAAAGTGACATGAAACATGCTTTTGTGCTTTCCTAAGTGTAATGACACGGATGTGAAGGCACACATTCCCAAGCTTCTCCCTTCCACCCTGGTTCTGACCATCAACAGAGGGTTACAGTGAGGATGGGTCACCTTGAGATGGTTTTTAGACAAGCACACACGTCTGGAAGAAATACAAATAAATCCAAAAACTACAGAAACTCATTGAGAGCTGAAGAACAAAGCCCAAAGCATTCCTCTCCCATAGCTGTGGAGGCATCTCCACAGACAGCACTAGCTAGAGCTTTTTAATTCTGAGAAAGAACAGGGTATTTCAAGGGGAGGAGTTGAGGTTTCATAGCTGTGTGTCACAAGAAGGTGACACCAGTCTGTGCAGAACAGTCTGGTCTTCACCCCCTGTATAAACCACCTGAACAGGCTTTGGTGTCAAACCCAGACTTAGGCAGATTGGTTTCCTTTCATCTTGAAACAAAGATTTACAAATACATTTCTGTATATCTATCCTTCTCCTCCCTCTCTCCTCTTCATGTCTCTCTGGTCCTGTTAGTAATGAATAGCAACTTGCTTCAATTCACATGCCTATTGCAATAAATTTCCACGTTCATTTAACAGCAAATACAGCAGTGTAGGTGCTGGAATTCAGAGCAGGCAAAACATGCATTGGCTGGGGGGGGGGGGGAAAGTTACTTTTCTCATTACTGGGGCATCATAATTATAGTTGAATTTCACTATGTACAATTGCTCCTCGATGGTTCTTGTTGGGTGATTTCATTCAATAAGGCTCTGTCAATGCAATTTGCTTTCAAGTGTCAGTTTATACAATATCAAGAAGAATGGGCTCAGGTGCACTTGGAAATTGTAATAAAATATTATTTTTGGAGAAAACTGATAATCATCTGGTTTGGTACTCTACAGTTATACCTGAGTTTTTTGAGGAGCTTCCTGGAATAAATGTGAGCATTACACATAAATAGCCATAAATAACCAGGCAGTGAAGTGCTGGAAGGGAATATCCTCTGTATATGTGAAAGAGAAATCCTGTTATTACCCAGACCAAGACTGTGGGTCAACTGTCCTGTACCACTTCTAAGTCTCTGCAAAGTAAGGGCATCCTCATTTCCTGCTTGTCATATATTTTTTGAGGTTCACGGGGGGGATTGTTTCATCAAGCCTAATTTTTTTGGCTTCCATTTTCCCCGAAATGTAAAAAAAAGGCTGGCTAACTAACCATTGCAAAATAATTGTTCCCAAGTTCATTAAAGAAGTGACCCCAAGGTGCTTTCCCAGGAGATTCAGAGAGATGCTTTGTGACTGAAACAGGGAGCAGAGGGCCAGCTGCTGCCTCCAAGGAGATCTGATGTTCAGAGAAAGGTGTTTATGGCAAGAATAATGTGGATTATTCCTATTCCACCTCCCCAGGTGGAGCAAAGAACACTGGGCTGGGGTGGAATTCCAAGAAGCAGATGCAGCACTGGTGATTTATTATTTGGGGTTCCCCACAGATGTGTGTGTGTGTAATGGTGAAGGAAGGGCTAAGCTTCCTCAGCTTGTGCCAGTGTGTAAATGATGAGGGGTGTAAACTGCTAAGTGGTTTAAGAATTCTATTTAATACAGGCATGAGCATCACTTGAAAAAGAAGGACTTATTATCCATCTGTCACTGTAGACCTACATCAAGTAAACCATGGGAATTTGTACTGCCAACAGGTGGAATAACTGGAAACCAAGTGGTTAGTGACATAAATGATAACTAAATCAAAAGGAAGCTGTTGTCTGGAAATGGGCTTGTTTTTGTAAGAGTCTGGGAGAGATTTTGGAGGGCTGCAGAAAGCTTTGCTTCGAGTGGAACAGCTGCAGAGCAGTGACAGACCTGATGGAACCATTATCAGCTATAAGAACTCCTGCATTAGCAGTTATGTCTAGGCTTGAAAAGCACCTACATTCAAGGCAATTATTTATGCAGAAAGATGTAATGCCTCAGCCCAGCAGCAGAAATGAATCTTCCAGCTGGCTACTTTTTTTGCATAAGAGAACGTCTGCAGGGTGCAAAAGCAGAGCCCAAATCACATAAAACTGGCCATCAGCTGTCAAAAATACACTCCCCTCCACTCCTGAGTGAAAAGGAAAAAGGGAAAAAGGAAACCAGCAGCTACATTGTCCTGCCACGCTGTTTCCCACATACTGATCAGCTTTCCAGGTTGGTTCTGTGTGTAATTAAAATATCTGTGGCCAATTTTGTAGAAAAAAAAAGATGTAAAAGCATTTTGTCTTCAGTAAGGAATGAGTTTCCTGAGTATTTGGAAGGGAATCTGCCACTTTAACACCACTTGAGTTAAAGGTTTTGGTAAATAAAAAGCATCTCATTATCTTTGTTCCCAACATCCCTCATAGCAGAATAATGCCAGCATTTTGAGTCTCCCACGTAGTTAAATTAACTCCAGTCTTACACGTAACCCCAGAAGGGTTTTTTTTTGTTGTTGTTGACACGCTCAAACAATAACATTTATCTCCATTAACTTCCTAGCTATGTTATACATCATGTGGCTACATTTCTTTTTTTTCCTGGTTGCAATGTTTCACCAGATTGAATCAGAATTATCAGTAAGGGACATTAAATAGCAAGATGTCATGAATGAGTTTTACTAAACAAACCACATTTGAGAGCTTTAAGTCCAAAAAATGTGCTAAAAGGCTTTACAAGCCCTCAGAAAACAGCAGTGCTGAGGATCTTATAAAATCAACTTGTATGTAGGCATGTAGTTGAGAGGGCAGTGTGTTATAGGGCATTGAGTATTTCCTCTTTGATGTATGGGTACAGAACCTGCAAAACACCCCAGGGCCATTAAACACCCCAGGGCCATTAAACACCCCGAGAGATCACATGGACAAACACATATGGGAAGTGGTTTACAAACTGTCCACAACAGAAACCCACTCATCTTCTATTCAAAGGAAGGACACAAAGAAATAACAGCACTTTAAAAAAGAGAAAAGAATAATCTTGTATTAATGAGGCCTGGAATTACTGCAATAGGAGAATTGTTTCTTTTGTACAGCAAGTCAATAACATGATGTGAGTTTCCAATTTTTTTCCCATAGGAGATTTTTCTTCAAGAAAAACTTTAAGTGTCATTACAGGTGAGATGTCCCGAAAGGTGCAAGTGTGACATTAGCCCATGTATGGATTCATTTTACATAGACATAGAGAGCTCAGAAAGGGACAGAACTGGCCTTTGATCCAGTCATAACTATAATTTAAACACATGTTTATTCTTCATTTATTACTTTGGATGGAAGATGGTGTTTGATGGTTCCTGAAGAGAAAGGGTGACATCCTCTCTCAGGATGGATGTCTCTACTCTGTCCTTCTTTCCTGTTTCAGGCCGGTCTCTGACAACATTTCCCTGCAATGGGAAACCTTCCCTGTTGGGAAAATTGGGAAAACTCCCAATGGGAAATTCCCAATGGGAAATTTCCCTGTTTTCCTGCCCTGCACTCAACCTCACACCAACTACCTGGGGTCCCTCTGCCACCACCAAGGGCTTTGAGGCATACAGAGGATTCAAACACTGTATTATCACCTAATTCAGTTTCCCCTTTCCAAATTCGGTTTGCTCCCATGTTTTAGCAAGGCAATGTAATTTTCTAAGGAGGAGGAAGAGAGCCTGATTAATGCTGAGATTTATAGTGGCATTTTTAAAGTCATTTTTCTTTGATGTGCATGGACACATTTCCTGAACTGTGTGATTAGAGGATACCAGGCCTTCTCCTCCAATATTTAGGTGGCCACTTAAGTACAGATCAGTTCCCCTCCCAATTTCTCCCGTTCATTGAGTCAGGCAAATGACTAGTTCCCAAAATATAATTGTCTTTTCCGTTCCCTTTTGCTTTGGCTTTTAATTGGAAGGGACATCTGAACTCCCTGTCTGACCAAACACTGAATTTCATTGCCCTAAGATGTGTGGAGTGATGGGGCAGAGGGTGAAGCAGAAAACTTGAGATGGGGAGAGGCTGCAATACCTACCCGAGGAAATGCTGGGGGGCAAAGATCCAGCCCCTGCCACTGGATGGGAGGCCAGGATGCTATTTAAAAATCCCGCCCTCAGGAACCTCGAAAGGGACTTCACCCCAATGGTCGGGAAGGATCCTTGCAAAGAGATAAAAAGGGTCATTAGGATCATTAATCAGACAGCTCGCTCTTTGGCTGGCAAAAGAAGTCGGCTGTTTAAAGAAAGAACAATCACATGGCTGCACTCGACAGCGGTTTCACTGGACCAGATTGCACAGAAAGCTGCCCAAAAGCTTGGCTTGCTTTGTAACCAAGGCACACAACACACAGCTCTCCCCAGGAGGAGCTGCTTTCTGCACACTGGGCAAAGGGAGGGCTCTGTGAGCAACAGAAGGATTTGGCATTTCAACAGCAGGTTACACCTGTGGAATACTCCCAAGTTCTGTGCACAAATCCAGGACAGACCAGCAGAGGTGAAGCTGCACCAGCAAAGCTGCCAGCCCAGTCACCCCAGTGATCCGAAACCACCAGCCAAAAGTCAGGCCAGAAGGGGAAAGGGAACCCCAATTTGCAGGTGCCTTTTGTCAGAGCTGCTGTCCCACCTGCCAGTGCATCGAGACAGGCAAAGCCCAGGAGTCCTGACTGCTCTGAATGGATTTTATGCTTTCAATATAATACAATACAATTTCAATGTATATTCTTCTCATTGCCTAAATGCACAGTCTTTAGCACTTCATCCACTCTTCCAGCCTTCAGCAGAAGGACAGTGACTTGGAGGCATCATTGCAGAATAATCTGGGTATTTCTGCCAGTGCATCTTGTAAGCATCCACCCAAAAATTCAGGCACTGGCAAGTCTGATCTCATCCTCCTGCAGGTATTTTATAGCAGTTCTTTTAAGAGACAGAAACCATCTTGCTCTTTAT
>JAXCLP010000001.1:4280291-4298308 GCA_035584035.1 Lepidocolaptes lacrymiger | reverse complement strand
CTTCTCTTCTCTTCTCTTCTCTTCTCTTCTCTTCTCTTCTCTTCTCTTCTCTTCTCTTCTTTTCTTTTCTTTTCTTATTTTACTTTATTTTCTAGCTTTATGACTGCCTAAATCTTTCCCCATGTAACTTCTGTGCTTTCGGAAGGTCTCACTTTCAAGGTCACTAAGCAATGTTTTGCAATGCCCATCACAGACTATTCGAGCAGAACAAGAATTGCCAAAATGACTGTGCTCAGCCCTGCTGCAATCCCAGAGCAGCGAGGTTGGAAAGCACCTCTGGAGGCCCCCAGTGCCCCTGGATGGTGTGAAAACATCCACTCCCCTTGCAAACACCACTGTGGAACCTGCTGAGGGCTCAATTCTGCTCTGGGCTCAGTGAATGCAGGAGGGGATCAGAGGGAAATTCATACTCTGATGGTTCCCCAGATTCCACCAGGGTAAATGGCATCAGTCACAACTAATTCTGTCCTTCCTCAATGGCCTTGCAAGAGCTCCCGGGTCTTTGACTGCCCTTGGCTGACCAATTTCTTGCACGACACCCCAGGAAGCACTTTAGGTGCCTGGAGCATTTCTTGCCATGCTTTTTGGGTTTACCCTTCAGCTGGATTTTAACTCTGAATTCCCTTCATTTGACTGGAAATAATAAATTGTTCACATGTTTTGGCCTTGTTTCTGAAAAGCAGACCATTACAACCCAGTTTTTGGGGGGAAGACCTGCTTTTCTGTACGAGGTCCCCTAAGCTCTGCTCCAGATTTACATTTATGGGGTTTATCTGGGACTATGAAGAGGGCAAAGAGGGCAAAGCTGCTGTCTGAGTGTCCAGTCCTGAGGAGTTTAACCTTGAGATCCTTGTGAAAGACAATCCTTTCCTACAACCCTCGAGTGCTGGAGTTCTCTCCCTTCTTGAGTGGCAGATGGTAATAAATCCAGAGCTAGGAATATTGACATAGAAAGAGACTATTTTAGCAAACCCCAATTCTAACAAGTTTGGGCTTTACTTACACCTTCTCTGGGACAAAAAGCAAATGCTGGGAGAAGCTGCCAATTCCTGGGGAGGAACTGATGTGAGTTACAGACTGTTTGGGGAGAATATGAACATCTAATTTAATTTCCCTCGCTGCTTCTGTCCAAACAGGAGATCTGGGGGGAGGAAAAGGAGGGAATTCCTTGGAAAGGGTTCTACAAACACCCCAGCCATTCCTTTTGTGGGTGTTAAATGTCAATGCACACCCAAGTGCTGGTTTGCAGGCAAGGCTGGTGTGACAACACTGATCTGATTAAGGCTTTTCACAGCAATAACAAGGGCTGTGTTGAATTATCTTTGTGGGCTTAATGGAATAATAATTGGAAATCCTGTGCTTCTAGGGGATAGAATAATCTGGGCATGCTTAAGCTATTAAATAAGTCTTTTTCAGTCAGTGCTAAACTGAAAATAGCTTTGGCACAATGCTAAACAAGAACTCTGAGATCTTTATGTATTTGTAGTTCTGTAGGACACTGCTACGAGCACTGTGTGCTGCACTTTTGGATTTCATTATCATGCAAGTATTATCAAATTAGCTGGAAACAAAATACTTTAAAATTATATAAAAAAAAAGCCTGCAATATTGGCCAAAACCTTCCTGATTCCTTTTGTATACATCATGATTTTGGGGAATTATTAATCCATTAATAATTAGCAACATGACTTCCATGTCAGTCATCTTTTGATCACCCATTTTTTGTGATTTTGGAAGGAAAAACCCTGAGTAAAATTGCAACATTCCTATCCTATGGAATTCTTCATCCTTTAAGACAGGAACCTCCTGCGTGACACGGTGATGGGGTCTTATAAGTGGGCTGGTTAAGAAGTTCCAGGGGCTTTGACATTTTCAGCTACTGATTTTCATGGCATTTCCATAAAAAGAGGGAGATCAAGCTTTCATTTTTGTACTTCACATCTAAAAATGGCAGTAAGCTTTAATTTATTTAATTAATGAGTGCAGGAGTGCAGAGCTGAGAGGGCAAAAGCAGAAAGAGGAAAGACTCATTTCCAAAGTGGGTCAATTATTGCCAGTCCAGGGAGACATTAACAAGTTTCTGTTGTTTCAGGAAGCAAGGAAATAAATCATGTGAGTTCTAGCAATGCTACAGTGGTTTGTTTCAGACTTCTACTGTTATGAAAACTCTGTACGATGTTTCTCTAGATGAAATATTGAAATAGAGTCATTATCAGCTAAACTTATTTACTTTCAAATTTTGTTCTGCAGAAATTACCTTGTTAAAGTTTAGGAGAAAAATGACAATATTTACCAATTCCCGTAGTCGTGAATCTATTCTGGGATGTCTCACTGAATATATTTGCCTCTTCAAATGTGTTTACAGGGATTGTCATTAGTGCTTATATTAAAAGCCCCCCATATTTAAACTGAATACTCTGTAACTTCATATCATCTATTATGGTGTTTTAAAAAATCTCCTTTTTTCCCCCCACATTGCTTCTCTCTTTCAATTGTGTCTCCCTTCACAGCTTGCTCATCTGCTCCTGATTTATGAGCACTCTGCCTACCTGTGCAGAGCTGCAAGATTTAAGGAGCAGTATTTTTTGCACACTGATTTTCCAACCAGAGCTTTAGGAGTTTGGAAAGGATCCCAAGGAGTTTGCATCCAAGTTATTTACTCCTCTGCAATCTGAGCTATCTATGTATTAGGAATCAGAAAGATAATTAGAGCCAGTTAAGTGGATGGAGCAAGACTCGCAGTACAGAGGAAATAGTGACGGGCTGAGTTCATAAATTCTGAATAAACAATTTTAGAGATGGAAACTCTGTTTAAATGATGGCATTACTTGGTGTGGATGTTGGTGGCAGTGCCAGAAGAATGGTGGGAACAGAAAGAGTTTCTCTGCCTGATAAAAGCTGCAGTGAGCTCAGGGAGCAGAAGGGGCAGGTGCCAATCCCTGCCCCTACAATTCCCCCTCGTTGTGCAGAGCACAGCACAGAAAACGTGCCACTTTTCAGCAGACCACAGCTCAGACAAGTCTGAACAGCCCTGCACTGCCTAAGATGACTGTTCCAGGTTCCAAAGGTTCCTGGCTAATCCCTGGCAGTGGTTCCTGCAGCACTTATGGCTCCTGCAGGCTGGGAAATGCCTGGCAATATCCCATGCACGAGCTCTGTTGGCTGAGGGAGGAGGACGGGGCACGTTTGAGATGAAGAGAAGCTTCTGCTCTCCTTCTGTGCCTTCCAAAGCATCCCAGTATGGCTGTTTATGGCAGGCCTTGCCCTGCAAAGCAGATGGGGCTGTAAATAACCAAAGGGCTTTTTCTCACAGCTAACTCTTGTGTTTCCATGAAATAAATACCAGATAATTTATATGAGAAAATCACCAATCTGTATTTTGATTCTTCTTCTTCGTATGAATCTGCTGTTAAAGATATCTCAAGCTTGCTGCCCTCCATTACCTCGAATAAGATAAACTCACTATTTCATTTCTTATTCACATACTCCCAAAAAAAAAAAAAAAGAGTAAAATTTAAAGAGATGTGAACTAGAAAAGGGACACAGCTCTCCTGAAAGAGTTTTAATGACTCAAACATTCCTCCAGTTCAAGCAAGAAAGCTGGGCTATTTAACTTTGCATCTTGGGTGAATTAATATATTTTTATGCATGGTATTCCCTTCCTTATTTTGTGAAGGCTGTAACTCAGCTGGTAACTGGAGCCTGGAAGCGTAACAGGGCTCAAAGTGTTAACACCAATACTATTGGTCATTGAAGATTGTTGGAACATCCTGCATGAGAAAAAACAGATAACTGTGCTCTATTTTCAGTAGTGGCACAGACATTTACATTAGCTTAAAGAGTTAAGGATCTCAACTTGCCACCAAAATTCTTGTTGCTATCTTGTACCTGTTCACTTTAATGGGACATGACTGTTCTGAGCTTTGTAGAAGTCCTCAGATACATAATTCCATTCTCAGAAACCCCAAATCCATGGGACTAGAGAAGATTTATACCATTCACTGCATCTGACAGCTCCTCTGTAATAGGATTTCAGCATTATTAAATTCTCCTGTTGTAATGATTGTGGGTTCGATGGCGCTCTGCCTCCTGGGTTTCCAAGCACTTCATAGATATGTTTGGACTTTATGATCTTAAAGGTCTTTTCCAACCTAAATAATTCTGTGATTCCATGATAAACAAACGTGTAAATCCCCCCAACAACCTTCTGATACCCAAAGCATCAGATGAATGCAAACAAAACTGTGAGGGAGAAAAAGAACTCTTAAAGCACAGGCAAACTTTGGGCAGCATTAAGATAATGCTCTGAGAATTGAAGTGCCAGGGAGACATTATTAGTTTGGTCCACTCATATAAGTCTGAATTTAGCTAAGCTGTGGAAATGGTGGCTGTTTCTCCTAAAAACCCAAAAATGGGGCTTAACAGTCACCATGATTATGTCTCCCAGCTCTCACCTTGTCCCCTCAAGGAGAATGTGTGTTCCTTGGAATCACACAGGGATCTCCATCTGCCATGGGACAAATACACTGCATTATCTCTAATATTTTGGTATCTAATCTGGATTTCTCTCATACCAGTGCAGTCTTGGTGTAATTTATTAACACATCTCAGCTTCTTTTGAAGCATCAGCTGTAATCCATGAGAACAGGATCCATATTCCCATAGCTGTGAGGGCCTCCCTGTCTGAGCTGATGTCACTGCAGCCACAGCAGCTCTATTGCCACACTGTCATTTTTAGGGCACTGCTGGGACAAGGACCAGCACCAGAAACCAAGAGACCACTGGCAGCACAGAGGGAAGAAAGGAGTGAGGGAATTAGTCTGAGGCAATGAGATGCCAGTCCTGACTAGATCACATCACATCATTGTATTGTGTTCTAAATTGTACTCTGATTTAATTCCTTTCCCTTGGTACTTTCCTCACATTTCCCCAGGAAATGCCAGGTGAAACTAATGCACAGTCAGGGTGGGAAACTGTCTCAGGAGCCAGACACAAAGGTCAGAACCTTGGTCCCTATTCTGTTTTCTCCTGGATGGCTGCAGTGCTGGGACTGAGAGCCTGCTCCTAAATTTGCCAAAGAGAGCAGAATGGAAGGACTTGGAATGGCAGGGAGAGATGGGAGCAAACACAACACAGTTGTGGAGGACAAAGCAGGCCAGCTGAGATGGCACTGAAGAACCACACAAAGACATCCTGGAGGAAGGGCCAGCAGCCAGCTGGTTCACAGAGGAGGATCTATGGGGGATAATAAATCAAAACAAAAGCCAATTATGGTTGCTGTTGAAACCCACAGGTATTTAAAGGTGAGTAACACAGTTTACATTGAAAACATTTCCTGCTTGCTAGTGGAAGGAAAGGTTCAGCATCAACTGTATTGCCTTGAAAGCCAGACTTTAGAAGAGATATTAATTGAAAGGAAAGCCTTAAGGGTGACCAAAGGTCTAGCAAACATAGACCATGAAGGAAAACTTGGCAGAATCTGGGTGATTTACTGAAGACAGGAAAGACATTATTATGGTCTGCAAGTGTAAAATGCTGCTCCAGAGAGGAAAGGCACGAACTGTTCCACCATAGACAGGAAAAGAGGCAGTGACCTTAAAGTGCAGTAAAAACCTAAATCAGTTTAACACTAGGAAGGTTAAGTGTGAGAACAGTGAAACACTCAGCTTGGCCCAGGGAGGCTGGGGAATCTCCACAGGAAAAGTTCTAGCCAGAACTTCTCTCCAGACTGCTTTAAATGGAGCTGATTCTGCCATGGGGCAGGAGGGTGGACAAGGTGACCTCTCCATGTCCTTCACAGCCCAATGCCATAAATTACAAGAGAATGATTTAGTGTTGAAAAATACTGCAAAGTTTATTTGATTTGCCTTTTCAAAGGACACAATTGTGCTTCAATTTTGAGCACACTGTACTATTTCACAATTAGGTGGGAGTTTACCCCACGATGCCTCTGATGTAATCTGACATAGCTGGGCTCTAAAACACAACAGAACCCATCCTGGTTATCATTACTAATTACTCCCAAACTCAGCATGTCCTGGTATTGATTGCAGTGAGAGCACCTCCCTTCTCAGCAAAGCTTGGGCCAAACCAAAGCTGCCCCAGCCCTTCACAACACTCAATAATGACACGTGTATTCAGTGTGTGCTGTGTGTTTGTCTCTGTACAGTTACCAAACCAAACCACCCAAACCCAGCCTGGGAATTGGGGTTTATTGATTGCTCTGGATATATCTTTAACCCCCTCACTCCTTTAACTCCATTTTAAATCACAACCATTTTCATTTCCCAGGGAGGACAGGCACCCTGCAAGCAAGGATCCTCTTCTTCTCAATTTAGAACCACAGAGAGAGATTTGAACACGGATGGGCCATTCCAGAAACCTGCTGGAACCCCATCCCAACAGCCCCAGTTCAGGAGCTGCACTTTCCTCCTTGTCCTGGCACTCGTTGGTTTCCAAGCACAGCTTTGGATGTTGAAACAAGGTGGAAACAGAAATATTCACAACATATTTATTGTAATCACTGTGAAGGTAGGAGGAAATTACTGGTTTATACACAATATTTCTCTTTGAAAGAAAAAGGAAAATATAAATACTGCAAGCTAGCAAACACCATGGCTTAGTCGAGAGAGTGAATCATTTTGGAAAGAATATAACTTTTGGATTCCAGTTGGCATTGAAGAAATTACATGCATGTTAGCAAGTCCTCTTACTTAATACTGATCACTAGATATTGCAGAACAGTCTATAACACTACTAAAAATGTAAAATTTCGGAGGCAAGGGGTGTGTTTTGGCAGCTACAACAGTTATGAAGAGTAAGGCATTTTGTGGATTGTTCTGGAATTTCAGTAAATCATTTGCAAGTGTACAGTAAGTCACAAAGGGTTTACATCTTATTTCTTTCAAATAGGAAATTCATCTCTTCTGGTTCCAAAATCAGTAAGCCTCTACCAAATAAATAATAAATACTTGTGCTAAGAGAAGATTAGAACTGATATTTTTCAAGACAATTTGACTTCCTTGTCAGCTTAGTTACATTTATGGTTTTCTCCACTTGCCTCTAAGCAATGTCTCCAGTCTGTTTCACAAGAACCCATAAAGACATCACTTGGATGAAGATGATTGTTGTCAAAAAATAAAATCAAAAAATAAAACATTGCTAATTGAAGGCAGATAGGCCATGCATTTCCTATCGTGGCCCCAACCTTTGCAGTGTCAGCTGTCACTTGATGCTTTGGAAGATTTCTGAGGGCTGCAATCTGTATTCCATGTGGACATCAATGCTTAATTCAGGTATTAAATGCCATGGGATGGGAGAACCAGCAGAACCCTGCAAATGCATTAGGAACTTACTTTTTGTGACAACTCCTTCCAGGCGGATGATGTTGGGGTGATCAAACTGGCCCATGATGCTAGCCTCTCTGAGGAAATCCCTCCTCTGCCTGTCCACGTAGCCACCCTTCAGAGTTTTGATTGCAACAGGGATCTCCCTTTTCCCTGGGGTCTTCAGGCGCCCACTGCACACCTCTCCAAACTCCCCTGGAGCAGATAAAGCATGTTTTAGATCATTCACTGGGTCTGCACATTAAAATAGCCAAAACACTTAGAAGTGGATGGGATAGTCAAGTTGCTGAGTTTCAGCACATCCCAGGAGATCAAAATATTCAGCAGGACTTCCCCACAAATGGTCACCTTCCCTTTGTGCCACACCACGAGGTCGTGGGGGCTGGAACAGACTCCCAGAATAGCTGACCATCCTCCAGCTGTAGAAATAAAGCACTTTATGCCAGTCTGTCCCAGAAAAGCACTTACACGTGATTGATTTGTATGGACTCACACACCTACTTTGAAATCAATGATGGATTTCCTGGTTCAGACACCCAAAGGCCAAGAGTTTCAGCAAGTCTGGGCTGGGCAGCACAAGGAGAGGGATGTCAAAGCTTGTTTCCCTGGGTATGGCATGGCCTGGGAGGACAGCCTGTCTCCTTGAGTTCCCTTCACATTAACTAATGAAGTTCCTATGGAAATCACACCTTGCCTCTGATCTTGAAGTCACTCAGGAGTTATTTAAAGCCCCCCCAAATATACTCCAGGTGCCTGCAGGTCACTTTTCAATCACTCATAATTCAGGTAATGAAAAACAATGTTCACAAATCTATTTCAAAGCACTTGGCAGTGCAGGGAACCTTTCAGAGCAAATCTAAATTTTCTACCCTGGTCATTTTGGAATCAGAACTTCCCCAAGCCAAAAAGTAGGTAATGAACAGATATATATCCAGCTGGAGGAAATAAATTGCTACTCTACTCCATCAAGTATTGTCTGAAATAGTTTCCCTTAAACTTTCAGGACACAAGAAGAGAAAACAAACTAGGAAAGCTCTCTCCTGTAGCAGGGTGCCTTCAGATAGGAGCCAGATCTAGGAGACAGAGACCATAAAGGCAGAAAGTTCAGAACATCACAACTCCCTGATGTGAGAGGATTAGAATGGATATTGTCAGACAGCTTTTATTTTATTGGGTTCTGTCACTTCCACTGAAACAAACCCAAGTTTTATCAGTCAATAAGATCCAGGAAGAGTGGAGGGATTAAAAGAACAGTTTCATGGCTTGTCTTTCACTTCAAAACAGAGGTATCCTCAAGTGCAGGAGCACAATTAACAGATGCTGAACATAATCTTTGAACAAATTAGCAGCTTCTTAAACAGATAAAAGAGGTCAAGTGTCCCAGGTCTCCTTTCTACAGTTCTCCCATCTCCCAGTTTGTTTTATTTCTCCTTAATTGTCCAAAACAAATTAAAGCATATGCTTCCCTGAAGATGTGTACAAGTACAAGGCAAGAGAAAATATATGTTACAGAATCACAGAACAGGCTGACTTTTTGGGACCCACAAGGATCATGGAGATTTCCACCCTGCACAGGGCCAGGACTGTCCCCAAGAGTCACACCTGGGGCCTGGCAGTGCCATCAGACTGGTGCTCTGGGGATCTGGTGACACCTAATACATCCTGCAGGGCCAGAGCACATCTCCAAAGCCATGGCCTTATTGCAACTTACTGCTTTTCCAAACTTCAATGCCTAAAATGAGAAGAATTTCCAATCTCTTTCTCTTGATGGAACAGTAAAAACGCCAGAGCCTTAATACCCAGATTTTAAAAGAAATGTTTGGATCAATACATCTGGAGAACTGCAAAATCTTATTTTTGAGCATAGTTTGGGAAGCATGGGTTATGGAATCAACTGGTTTGCTACTGTAAGATTATTTCAGAGTACTACAGTTTCAGAATGGCATAAATAATGACATTCATCTCTGGGGGACTGCCTTTAAATAAATTAAACTGAAGGAGGCAGGAGGAGGACTTACAATTCCAAGATTTACTCCGTGTACAACATCCAAAGCAGGGGAAGGAATATTGTGTCTTCCCCCTGACCTGCTTCTTTTCCTTTTCTGGATGCCTGATTTGTAAAGTTGGAAAGGATTTTCACTCCCCTTGGGTAATTGGGACTGAAAAGCAGGGAAACATAAAGACCAACAGCAGGGGTTTGTGCCATGCTGTCAGACAGGCAGTCAGTGATCATCAGTCCCAGAAGAGGCAGTTCCTACATTGAGAGACCTGAAGTGTGTGTGATAACTTCAAGTTCTGCTTTAGACTAGATCAATGATATAATTTAAAGCACTGAATTATTTACAGGGGGAGTTTGGCAGGATTTCATCCACAGTAACTTTTCGATGCTCTGGTTCTGATGAGGCATTTTCAGCGTTCTTGAAGTCAAAGGGGAACGTGTCCAACAAAGGGGATGTTTAAAATCTAAGAACATAAGTCCCATTGCTCAGGTTTGGAGACAAACAAGATAAATGTTGACCCTGCAGCAGGAAGGGTTCATGACTGCATTATTTAGAGGGAAACAGGGCTAGTCAGTCACTTCCAAGGGTGCTGAGCAGCCTGGCATTGCTACAGGGGATCAGACCACATGTCTCACAGCACAGACAGCTGCTGTTGGTGCAACTCAGAGGTCACAGCTCCAAATCCAGCCCATTTCCCATTTCAGTCATGACACCTGGGGGAGAATTAGCAGCAGATTTTGCTTATGAAAAGAATATAGTCTGCTCTCTGGGAAAAACTGAGGAGCTTGTCTCTTCTTGAGTGTCAACATTTTAATGAAGAAAATAACAGAGTGATTTTAACTTTTAGGACAGACTTGATAAAGTAGCTCTGGGAATTCTCTCTTTGCAGAGGTGCTGAAGCCTTAAACCAAAGGGGTATTTTCTGGCACCACTGAGCTGCCATCAGGGCCCTCTGGTGAGCTCTGAAAAACCTTTAGCCCTACAAAGACCTTCCAAAAATGAGTGTGTGGCAATACTTGTGCATCACTTTCCTGACAATGAAACCAAACCTCAGACAAGAGGATAACCCTTAATGAACAGAGCGGACACTGCTCATCAGCAAAAGCAAGATCCCTGGAAACACCAGGGGCATGTTATTTCCCCTGGGGAGAAAAAGATCAATCTACATTCAGGATTAATGAACTTCTGAGACATTCCCAAACAGCTGTGAAATGGCCCACACCCCCCAGGAGATGTTCTCAGCTGAAGGTGAACACTCCATGGATGAGGACAGAGTCTAAAACAACTGTCCAGGGGTAATTCCTTTCTTTCTTGGACAAATAGAATATAGGAGGACACCATGAAGCTATTTTTCCATTCACCCTGCTTTTCAAGTCCCCATCACCTTTCATACTGTTCACACCTTCTCATCAATGATCCTTCTCCACACAGAGAGAAATTCTGCTCTAATTTCACTCTCAGTGACTGAGAACACATGACAATAACTCTGGCAAATGCTGAGGGACACAGTGGTTTGATCTGGATAAAAGAAATAAACCCCAACAAACAGGGTAAAAAACCAACCCTACCCCAAATATTGATAAAGCCTTAAAAGAGGTTGAGTTAAAAACATTTGCTTTGGGGAATCTCCCTGTAAAGAAGCCCTGGTCTGAATACACACATATTTGGAACACCAGCCAAATGCAATCCCTCATCCACATTTCAGAGAGAACTATCAGAGAAACACCCCCACATCTTGTACTAGACATGACCACTTGTACTATCCTGGTGACTCAAGAAAAGCAGCCCTGCCATGCCTGGAGAGTTTTCTTAAAGTGAGTATAGTTTTACCTGCCCCAATAACTCTTTCAATCCGAATCCTTGAAGGATCTATCTCCTTTGCAAACTCATGGACAGCAAGAGATGGGTCTTCATACGTGTCTGGATCAATGTATGTTTTGAGTCCTGGGAAACGTACTGCAAAACAGAGAGAGAACAGCAATCAAGGACTTTGCCATTCATGCACTGTAGACACCAAAGGATTTAAAGCTCCAGGACCCAGAAAAGCAGAATATCCCCAAATTACTAATTCCACAGAACCACCTGCAGACTGCATGAGTTGTCAGCACTTGGGTCTTCAAAGACCAAGCTCAAACACCTCCTTTTACCCCTCAAGTGGCTTTCTTTAGGTGAGGCTTCTGAGGCATTTATGAGCCTGATCTTACCACTGCAGACACAGAGAATGATTCTCTGCCATGAAGAGCACTGCAAAGGGCTGAGTGAAACTGTGACAAGGTCCTGTGGGTCCTGCTCAAACCTCTGAGATGTTCTGGGGACTGAAAGCAGGGACACAAACATCCTTTGCAATGATGACTGGTAAGCAGTATCAGCATACAGAATGGAGCAAACACTGGGATGAGCTTCTCTGACTCTTATTTATGCCTCTGGTTACCCTCAAGTTTGCTGCTTACGTGGATCCCAGAGTTTATTCTGGCCCACAGGAAGAAAAACCCTTCAGAAAAGTCAGTCTTTGGTATTTAACTGCTAAGAGAGTGTTGAATTCTTCTGCTGTTTTGTCTCTGTCCTGGGTGAAAACAAACACCTCCCGAGGCACAGCATTTCAGGCAGGAAAATTAAGAGGACAATAAAGTTTGGTGGAAACTTTTCCCTTGAAGAAAATATCAGCCCTAGTTAAGCTGTAAGGAAGATGCTATTTTGATTATGGGTGGGTTAAATTGCATTCCCCTTTTTTTTTCTTTCTTTTAATTGCAAGCATTTCCATTCTGAATTCTGTTTAGTATTTCAGTCTAAGAGGCTCCTTGGAGGCTCAGCACTTAGCTCCCATCCTTAAGGAATGCTGGTAAATGTGGAAAATGCAGCAAGAGGACACAGGAGCTGGTCACTTGAAAGGGTGTCCAGAGTGACACCAAGTGAGGCTCAACCACATGGGAAAAGCAGAGCCTCAAGACCAACAGTGGCTCCTGCCCAAGCAATTTATATCCCAATTTGCTGCTCCTGGGGCAATTTAGGAACACCAGTCCCTAAGTCACTCCCTTCATTTAGGGCTGGATGGCTGAACAGGCTTTTTGCCAGCCAGGTCAAGTCTCTGAGACCCTTCTCTCTGAGTCCTGCAGGGCTGTGCTGCTTTGTTGTCTCCTGTCAGCTGGAACAACCAGAGAGCCAATATCCAAATCCACTCCCAAGGCTTGGGTAACTCCTGCCTGTGTCCCTGGAGATGGCTGTGGCAATAGTGGCTTGGTGCCAGCTGGCTTTGGCAGGCTCCAACATGCCATCATTGCCCGGCATGGCCAATGTCCCTTGTGCTCCTTTAGCACATTCAGGAACTTAGGTTGTCTCTCTTGGACTGGCTGGCTGGGCATTCTTCTGAGGCTGCTGATTAAGTTCTGGAAAACTTTCAACCCATTAACAGAAGTTGCTGTAAATAATGCATCAGCTTCTCAGGATAGAAGGAGGCTACAGCAGCTGGGACCAGAGAAGCCCTTTTAGGAGAATTCAGCATTTCTCAGCCATTGAGAAATGATGCTGAGGGAACTGGAGGTGATGAGAAGCTCTGAGATGAAGCCTTGTGCCAACATGAAGTTACCTCAAGGACACTGAGTGGGGATGGGTTTTGAAGCCAGCCACAATCTCCAGGCATGCATCAACCTCTCCTGCAGGAAGGGGTTTGTTGTCTTTCATTCTGACCGTGTTTGGAAACAAATGGCACACAAATATTTGTAGGAAATGTATTTTAAGGGGAAATGTGCCCTTTTCCTGGCAGAAAGAGACACTTGGCTGGATAGAGTGGTGTCACCTGAAAAAAGACTTTATTTCTGTGCTGATTGTGGTATTTCCAGGGGTGTTATCAAAATGATGAAACAATCACATTTAATACCCTGGGTATAATACCCTTTGAATAATAAAACCCCCTGTAAATGGCTACACTACCAGAAAGCAGTAAGGCAACTAATTTAAACTAGGTAGCTAAACTAAAGTATATAAACTAAAGTATATAAACTAATGTACTGGCCATGAGAGATTGGCAGGATTTTCTCTCCCTGTACTGATCAGTGAGCAGGAACATGAGCCAAGGCAACCCATTCCACTTCTTATTTCTTGGGTGGCTGGAAGGGAAGATCCCTAAATCCAGAGAGAACTAGGTACAAATAAGTCACATAATCACCAAGAGAGGAACTTTGGGGCAGAAATTTAATATCTGTAACAATGGAGAATTCAAAGAAATATACCTGAAAAACTGCAAAATATTATTATTGGCCAAAATGCCAAAAAGCCCACCTTAAGAACTAGAATGAATGTAGTGAAATTGCTCAAGAGAACATACAAAAAAATAAACACCTTTGATGATGCAGACAATAAGGACCTGATTAAAACATCCAAGGCAAAAGCTGTCCAGGAACCAATGAACATTCTCATTTACAACATGATAAAGGTGTCATGAAACACAGAGTTGAACTACTTACAATGTCCATTTTGCAACTGAGCCCTTCTTTTCTCCTCCGATTTCATTTTGGCCTTGATGTACCACTGGCATCTTTCAAGAGAAACAAGAGAGGTGTTAGATAAAATACTTGCCATGAATAAAATAAACACATGTTAGGTTTTCTCTGCCCTTTTATGAAAGCCAGAATCTTTGCATGTGAAATGTATGCTGAGCTATGAATCCAAAGAGGGAGATCTGTATGAAGAACTGCAAATAGATTGCATACAAAGAAAAGCAGATCATGGCTGAATTAATAGCATGAAAATGACTGCTTCAGTTGAAGTTTGATGCAATACTTTATTTTCAAGTTTGACTCCTCCAAAGAATTCTGATTGTCACTTCCCTGCATTCCTGTTGCATCCATAAGTTTGTGGTAATTACATCTCATCCTATTATTAACTTTCACATCCAGTGGGTCAAAAAAGCTCACATTTTCTTCATAGCAGAATAATAATGACTTAACCACATTTCATGAAAAAAGAAAATATTTTTCCACATCAGGACCACTTTTTTTTCTCTTTTTATTTATTTATTTTTTTTCCCCCCTGAGTGGCTCTGTGCAATCTGACCCAGACACTGGCTTATTATTATAGCAAATATCATACAGAACAAACAACCCTCAGCCTGCTCTGTGACTGGGAGCATTTAGCATGTGCCTGTAGGATTGCTCTAAAGCTGCAAATCCTTGGCAAACAACCCGAAACTCTGGGGATGTCTGGGAATTGTTGGCAACTGTGCCTGGCAATGCAAGGCTGTGTGTGGAGGAGAACTGTTTTTGGGGAATGAGATGTCCCCCAGCCTGGATGCTGCCCACCTGCAGGGCTGGCAATGCTGGTTGAAGGGTGATGTGGTAGGAGAGGAACCAAAATATTCTGCTCTTGGTTTTCCAGCTCCCTCTCCCTCACTGAACACCCTGAGGATTATTATTTGGGGGGAAATCTTTTGGGCTGACCCCAGCAGTGCTGTGGACACGTGCTTTGGTGTGCAGACATGCCATTCCAAGGCAAGCCTGGCAAAAAAGTGACTGTCCTCTGGATGCACTTGCCTTATAAAATCAAATAAATATTGATTACAGGCAGCACATCCATACTAAAAAGGGATGTATGAGAAATAGGTGGGCATACCCTCCTCATCTCAGTGGCTTGTTTAAACTGCTGAGAACAGTAGAACAGTCACAAACCCATTCACTGCTGCACAGGAGATGATGATGATGATGATGATGATGAACAACTGAGTGGCAGAAACCTCTGGAGCTGTCCTGGCTGTGTGTCCTCGTGGAGGGCAATGCACAGCAGTGGATTCCCAGAGTCTGGCTCAGCCTTGGGACTGCACAGCAGTGGCTGTGACCACCAAGGGTGACAGTGCCACTTTTGGCTCTGTAGGGCACTAAGTGTCAAGAATGCTAAACTTCTTCTACTTCAAGTGCCTGCCCAAGGGAACAAACAAACTAGACTTTAACCCTGTCCAGTATTGATGTGGTCTCCAAGTCTGCCTACAGAAGCCAGGGATTAATCACCAGCAGAGGAATCTCCTCCTTCTCTGCTCGTGGTGGCTACAAAACCATCAGAGAGGAGTAATCCCTGTAATGATGAGACTGAATCATGCTGAGCTCTCCCATCACAGTTCCTGGAGTTCAGCCAAGCCCTTCCTGCAGCTCCAAGTCTCTGCTGCTGCCATTCCTTGTCTCTCCAGCTGACAGAGGTGCTTCCTGCCTGCTCCTGGTGGGTGATCACTCAGCCAAGAGCAGAGGCAGGTGCTCATTTACCCAGCCTCTCACTCTGAATAGCCTCATCAGCAGCCCCTGCACTCATCACGCTGTTCATTCTGCACGCTGCACCAGAGCACAGCTGCAGGGCACCAGCCCCATTTCTCAGGCTGAAATTTGCCTCCAGCCCTCGAGTAAATGGAGTATTTATTCCGAATTTTCTTGCTCTGTCTTCTGTGGCATGTGCTCTTATCACTGCATTTAAGCAGCACTTCAGAATGAATTCATATCTTAGATAATTGAAATGGTCCCATGGAGTAAGGCATTAGAAAGCTAAGAGAACCTCTGATATCCTTAGCAAACAGGAGGAATAGACAGAAAAAAAAACATTTCCATATTTTTTTTTTCATTCTTGAGTTTAGTGAGCTTTTTCTAAAGGAAGTGTTTGAGTTACGCTTCAGGATTTCACATGAGGATTCCACACAACCATTTTCTCTGCAAGTTTGACTAAAGAATTCCTCCCTCTTCTGACAGACCCCACTGTTTGTCAGCTCACAGAAATATCTACTGAGCTTCTATATTATCTAAGGTCACAGTATGTCCCAAGGTTACCTGCTCTCATTAACTTCCACACAGTCTCAGACTTAACTGGTTTTATTCTTTAGCAGAAATGTGTGTATAAAATATATGCATAATTTTGTATGACTTTCCCTACAAAGTTAATGTAGTGAGAGTAATAAAAAATGGTCCTTTCAAGTGCATTTAGCAAGCTACACTGCCAACCCCAAAACATCAAGAATCCCAAGGTTCCACCCTCCAGAGCTTTGCAATTTACAGTTCTGAGATTTGGTAAAATACAATGCAGAGGTTTTTTTAGCTTGTGATGTCAGAGCCTTCAGGTACAATGTATTTTTAAGTTCTCCCTTGGCAGATAAGAGGTCCAGGAACTTATTTTGGAACTCTCCAAGCTGTTTCCTGATTTCACATGATTTCTTCTCTCCCCAAAATGGGTGTTTGTAAAAAACAACTCTCCCAATAGGACTGGGCTGAACAGAGAGGGGCGTTCACCCCACTGTGTCTAACCCTTATTTTAGCACTGAAAATGCAGTTTCATGATGCAAATATAAATTCTTAGTGTCAGGTGGGTCCAACCGTGCCTGGATGAGAACTCTGCAGTCTGAATTACCTGCCAGTGATGAGGAAGAACAAAGTGAGGATGACGAGGAGGGTGAATCCCCCCACGGCAGCCGTGGCAATGACCAGGATCTGTCCCTGCTCCGCAGCCAGATCAGAAGCTGCAAGAGAAGCACAAAGGAGAGAGGTTAAAGGGGCTCTTGCAGAAGGGGGGACAACATTTTGGTGGTGGAATCTGCACATGGGTTGGGACAGTTTCCTGGGTGCTGAGCAAGGACTGCAGGTGGGAATGATCCACAGTCCATGTCCCAGCTGGGGTGAAGGGGAGAAGGTGTTTGCAGGCTTTTAGAATGGCATTATCAGACACTTGCAGTTCATTAAAGTTTAGCTATGACAGGATTTGGGACACAAAACTGTGTTTTCTCCTTTAGATTTATTTATCCTAATCCTGCATCCACTTCAGGACTCCTCCCCACCCACCGTTCCCAGTGCAGTCCCAGCAGGGCTGTGGATGGAAGGGATGCTAAAGCGGGTTCAGGAGGAGGCAAAGCCCCAAAAACACCCTTGCTGTGTGAATTCCACACTCCTCAGCGTGGCTGGGGCTCACAAAGTACCTACTTGCAGTCTGGTTGGTTCTCACTGTCCAAGTACTACATGAGCAGAAGAGAATTAGGCTCATTTTTCCCTCTGCCTCTTGTCTTGTGACTTCAAAGTTTTATTTGTTAAAGCCAGTTCCACTTAAACATTTTCACCACATGACATTTACCCAATTCTTCCTTTCTATTTCCACGGGAAATAAAACATTGTTTTGAAAGGAGAATAAATAATTCTCTTCAATGACCTCTGACAACAGTAACAAACCAGAAAAGAAATTGAATTTTACATTTGTCAGGAAAGCACCTTTGATTTTTTAAACCTGCAAGCTGTTCAATACAGGAAATCTTCAGGTTTCTTTTGATGATTAAAGCTCAGGGAAATCACCCAGGCTGCTGCCTAGAAATCTCAGCAGGAGATATTCTCCCACTCTGCAGTTGATGAAACCCAACACAACACACATTGCTGTCCAAAGCCTCATAAAATCCTGTCTCCAAGAGAAACATTTGGCTCCTAAATAATATTTGTGTGTGGTTTAGAAACCAGCAGTGTAAACTGGTTTTGTGATAGTAGTGAAGCCAATAAAAACAATAGTAGCTTATGTCAAATTTCCAGCAAACCCAACTTGTGAAGTGTCTGCCATCAGGTTCCTGCCCATATAATTTGATGGACAGGCAGTGAATTGCCAGGCTCTCAGTCTCTGTGGTCAGGAGCTCTCAGCAGACAAGTTAAACACACACATCTTCCAATAACTGAGG
>JAXCLP010000001.1:4260699-4275070 GCA_035584035.1 Lepidocolaptes lacrymiger | reverse complement strand
TATGACTTGAATTTTTTATTTTTAACTTTGATGAGATTGTTGGTTGACATTCTATTTTTCCCAGTCTTCTCATGAAAACGTTAGCTTTAAATTAATTAAAACCTGGACAACTGAAAGTCCACAAAAACTGATAGCAAAAGCAACTTGTTTCTAATTTTCACCAAGTAACTTGTTCCTAACTGGCAGGGATGGAGGGAACTCTAATAGTCTGCCTTGATCTCCTATTATTTGGTAGCTTTCAGAATAATTAAGAAGAATGTATATGAGAAAATGAGAACATTTTCAGCTGAGCAGCATCCTGCCAGCACAGAAAATGCAGAGATTCCTCCCCAGCTTGCCCAGGACTGGCTGGTAAGACCATCTTATATTTGTATGGACTGATATAACTGAGCAGCCTCAACACAACTCTCCCAAATCTGTCCATGAAAACCTAGGTCAGTGCCTTGCAATAAAATGGTGCTGACAAAAATGTTGCTGTGTTCTATTTATTCAGCTGTGTAAGACAATGTGCTAGTTCAGGCACCAAGTACTTGGACCTGGAAGTGAAAACAAAACCCTGAATTTTTGGGAGGTAAGCTGTGTTGGGTCTGTTTCTGGCATTGTAAAGAGATTTATCTTTCCAGTTTAATTCAGTACCAAAGCCACTTGCATTAGTGAGCTGAGAAGGAGAGGATGGAGTGGGTGGAATCTCCCTCCCAGGAGATATTTCTACCAGCAGCACCAAGCAGAGGAATGCCATGGACCCACAGTCCTCCTGATTTACATGGCAAGGGACATTTTCACAAACACAACCAGACTCACAGAGGTTTAAACACTATTAAAACTCCTTTTTATATGAAGGTTGCCCCTGGGTGCCAATGCCAGGTATTTATGGCATCAGAGGATACAGACAAGATCTGCTGCAATTCTTGAAAGCACCCACGTGCTCAAGTCCTATTCAAACCAATTGGTTTAAGCACACAGAACATTTTAAGAAGTCCAATTAGGCATTAAGCACTTGGAAATCTATCCCTGAGTGACTTTTGAAAGGGAAGTTAAGGAGTAATGAAAATGAGAACACAAATCCCTGGGTGCTCTTGGAAACCCTCACACAGTTTTGAGTCTCTGCCTTGGCTTGAGCATGTTGAATTCCAGAACACTCATGAAAAGCATGGTATGCATAATTGGTTAATTAAAGTAATTTAATTAATGAGTGTTTTAGTGTTGTGTCTAGTGTTGTATTTATCTGAAATACAGGTAAATAGCTTGTTTTATGTTACTTTGCATATAGAAGGCAATCCATGACTCAAATATGAAACTGTCCAGAGCATGAACATCACACAAAGAGGCCTTTTTGCACATTCTGAAGGAGTGTGTGGCTTCTTGCTTCTTACTGGCAAATTTAATAGGTTTCCTGGTTGATGGAAATGCATATGAAAGCTTTCTTTTTATCAATTTGTAAAGTCTGGGAGCACAAAAACTGCAGAGCAGAGTCCATCCCTGTGCCCCAAGCGCTTGCATGAAGCTGCTGGACTTGTGCAAAGCCTGGCTAAGGGTATTTCTAGATGGCAAAAGGAAGGCCTTCTGCAAGGAAAGAAAGGATCATAGAATCTTAGAACATCTCAGGGTGGAAGGGACCCATAAGGAAATGTTATGGAAGAGAACATTCCTTCAGCTGCAGCATTGGGCTAAAATTCCTGGGGGTTGTTATAAATCCAGAAGTGTGAGCCTGAGGCTTGGTTGTTTGTTATCACACAGCAGTGTCATTTTGGGATAAGCAAATGGTGTGAGTTCAGCCATTCCAACTCCCAGTGTCTCTCTGGTTTAGAATTAGAGGCTACTTCTCTTGAGTTTATTTTTATTTTTATTTTTTATCCCTCCAGTGAAACTTACTTTCATCTCCCGTCTCAAATTCAAACTTCTGGCTATAGCCGCTGTATCCTGCTGCCGTCCTGACTCTGATATGAAATATGTACTTGGTGGCTGGCTTGAGACCTGTGATGATAACACTTGGAGCCTTGGACCTTGTGGAGGAATAGCTGAGCTGCTCATGCTCCTGAGGGACAAAAGAGGGAAGAAATGACAGCAAGTTGAGTCGAACAAACTTTGCAAAAATGATATAACAGAACTGAAGCTCCATATTCTTCTCATGAATGCAAAATGTGCTCATAAAAGGAGGTGCTGGTATGGATTTCTGCACTTGGATTCTGTGCTATAGCATAATGTATGACATGGCCTTGCCTTTTAGATTTCAGGTGGTTTGGTCCTTAATCTTGCATATTGACACATCTCTGTGACTTGGGTTAGTAATTACACCGTCCTCAAACCAATATGGAATTAGTACAAGGCTACATTCACAGGAAATGGCAACTAGAATGGTAGCTCATTACAGACTGGGAGCTCAGGGAACACTGGGGAGCTGCAAGGTAAAGATGGGGGAGGATTCAAAGGGCCGCTACTCACTTCTACCCGCAGGTAGTGCCAAAATGCCGGCGCTAGCCGGGGGGACACCTGTGGGTGAAAGAGAAGAACAATTAACTTCTCCCTCCGAGCCTCCAAGGTTCAGCACAGCTCAGCTCTGAGTCAGAGTGCCCTTCCCAGGTGGCTGCAGGGTGGCTGGAGGTGACATTCACCTTCCAACGCTCCCTCCAAAGGCTCCTGTTCATCTCCCAGCAGCTGATCCTGGGCAGATGAACCACCATCCCCAAAAACTGTGCACAGATCTTGGGGATGCTGCCCCAGCCACAGGGACTGCTCTGAGAGCAGCTTGGCCAGCCTTTCCCAAGAGGGAGTGACTCAGAAGGAGGACATTTATTCCCTGCCATCACTCACTGTCACTTGGTAAATCAGGAATCTGTAATATTTGATGAGGTGCCTTAAGGGTGGCTTTGCTGCAGCAGAGCAGGATTTGCCTCCACGCTGACAAATGAGCAGGAATGTCCTTGGCATATGCTGAACAAGCCAGCTGTGACACCCACAGGGCACCATAGACATTTATTAGACCATGAAGCAGTATTAGAGTGTATATAAGTTATTTAAAGGGTGCTTCCATCCTGTTAAGAAGGAAGCAATCTGCTTCATAGAAGAGATAGAACCAGGAGAAAAGGTTCCAGTTAGATTATCCTGGACTCTTGACCTCTTCTGAGCAACAGACACATACATGTTTTTTATATAAAACACAGAGTTTTATATAAACCACACTGAATTAATGTAACAAAGCCACATTAGCACAGGGCAGCAGGTGTTTCATTATTCCCCCAGCAGGCCCACAAGGGGATGGCTGAGAAAACCAGATCAAAAACCAAACACACCAAACCAGCCCAATGGTTCTGGGAAGGGAAGGAGCAGAAGGAAGGCAACAAGGACCAATACAGAAAATAACTGCACTTGATGCTCACTTCAAGCACTGGAAATCATTTGAGAAACTACTCTAAGAGGCAGTGTGGATTTGTTCTGCAGTCTAGGACCAAATTTTGAAGAAAGGTGAATAAATTAAAATAATAAGATACAGTACACATGTAATCTTATGGATAGAGACTGTAATATGCTTTCTAATATTTCTTTAATTATTATTTAGATTTCCCCCAATTACTTTGAACAAGTTAGTGGATTTTAGACATTTTTAGGCATTTCAGAAAATCTCTCTTTTCTTCTGACAGAAAACCTACTTGTTAGAGTGATAGAGTTAGGTTTTTTTGTGATTAAGCTTACTTAACTTGAAAAATATCACATATGTGAGGAAAAAAAGGTATAAGAGGTTAATCCTCAGATTTGTAAGGAAATAGAGAGCTCTGTCTACACATCCAGAGGAACTTCCATACCACTTAATGGACATTTCACAAACATTCAGTGTGTCATGAATGGCTAATTTCCACTCTACAACCTTGTTATATGTGCAACTTCCAGGGACTTTCATGGGGAGGTTATCAGGCAGCAAAATCCAGGAATTAGACCCAAAACTGGCCTGGCATGGCCCATCGATGGGCACAGACTTTACACTCTGGAATGCTCTGGGAGTTTTTATTTAGACTCTGTGAGCTGTGAGAGAGCAGTGCGTAAGGGATTTCATGGCACAATGCAATAGTTGCATTTTCCCCCTCTCCTAGACTGCCTTACTGCTTGAAATCAAGTTCTAAGCATTTAACAAGGTGCTGTTTTTATTGACCTGCTGGAAACATTGCAGAAGAAAATTCTGTGGAGCTGTAAAGAGACACAGGGTCCTTCAGAAGGGGGTGGAAATGGGAATTTTGTCATAAATAGTAATAGTGCTGCCATAAGGGAAAGGGGGAGGATTTGTTATTGCATGTGAAAGAGCAGAAAGAGGACCTGTCACCTTGGGGGGTTTGAGAAGAACAAGCTATGGGGGCAAGTTTCTCCAATTTAAGACAAAATGGTTCACAGCTGGGAAACTGCACATGGGTGGGATCTTTTGCACAAAGAATTGAGCCTTTTTGGACTGGATTCACACAGAAGACAATTCTCCAAAGAGGGGTGATCTTATTATTCCATTCTCTTGGAATCTGCAGCCTCCCTGGAAAGCCACAGCTTTCCACAGAGAGATGCAACTTGAGGCAACAGGATCTTCTCCCAGGAAGGCTAAAGACAGTCTCAGACTCAAAAAAATGCAATTTTAATCTGCAGAGAAGTGTGGGACGCTCTGTTTTATTCTTGCTACAGGTCATACACACTCAATTTTGCAGGGATTCTGGGTTCAAAAAGAATTTTAAACAGAAGGACTTGGAGATGCTCCCTGCATGTTCGTGCCTGCTTTTCCCAGCCCCTGCTTTTATGTAGTGGCACAATGTAGATGTGCATCACTCTGCACCCTGCTTCCCATTAAAAGGCAGCTAGAAGGGTTTCTGTGATAGATCTCTGGCAGGATCAACGGGAAATGTCAAAGACTAAATTTATTCTGCATTTCTTGGTAACTACAGAGGACTATTACAAAATCTGACAAATAAAATAGAAGTTTCACTGATATAGCTGTATTTCCCAGGACATGTAAGGAGTAAGAGGACTATTGAGCACTATATGCAGCCCAGTGTCCAGATAAAAGGGAAGGTACAAGACATGCTGTGACCCTTCACATTCGTATCAGAGCAGCATTTGTGACTTTAGCATGGCACAGGACTCACAAAAAGCAGTTCTGAGAACAGGCTGAGGGGGTTAAGCAGAAGTTGAAGTTAAATATAATACACTAATAGAAATACCAGACAGAATCTGATAGGGGGAAATTCATAAGACCTCTTCTGCAGACTACTGCAGACTTATCTTGGTGAAAATCTGTAATTAAAACATAAATATAATCCCAATGCAAGTGATGCCAGTGCTATTGCACAATGGAATACTGAGTCTATGACCAGCTATCCAAGTTAAACAGAATTGCATTATGAACTTTGAGAATGCTATCTCTATTTCTAAGGAAATTGCATTTTTCTTATTGTTTGGGTGATTCTTCTTGCCAGTGGATACAGTTTGGATCATGAGAGGCTGTTCACAAATCAGTTTGGGCTGTGCCTGAACAGGAAGAGCTTTCAAAAGGAACCCTTTGCTGCAGCCACCTCTGCGTGAGTATCTCAATTTCCATCTATCCTCATTTCATACCTGCCTTTATAGTTGAGGCATTTTTCATATCTAAAGCCACAGGCTGGCTGACTGGAAGTGCCAATGGTGCTAATGGTGTAAGAGCAGACAACCTCATCTGATGGAGCAGCAGGACCAGAGGACAAAAGCCAAGGGGAAACCTTCTGCCTTTGCAATGCACCAGCTGCATCTGTCCCACCAACATCTGCTGGGATGGGACATTGCCACTGTGTGACATCACCACATGGAATTAAAATTCTTCATCACTGAAAGCAGCTCCTTTATTAATGAATGCCATGCTAATTCAATCCCCAGCTGTTCTATATCGTGATGATTATTGCCATTTTTCTCACGTACTCAAAACAAAGGGGATTTCCTCTGGTAAATATTAACATTTGCAAACAAACAGATCCATTTCCACACCCCACAGGTGGGTGAACACGCTGCTTTCTCACCTTTCCCCCACCTTACTATGGGAAACAGCACAGAAATGAAGACTTTGTGAACAGATAGGATGGAAAATATTGATAAAGACTACTCAAACTGTGATGACCTTTTGTCAGTTTAGACTCATATGGCAATCAGAGTTTACTCTCTGATGTTATAAGTGAAAGTATATATAACTACAAACCTTTAGTGCAGAAAAAATTAATAGAAATGAAAGCTGAAATGCAGAATTTTGCTTGTAGTGCTTAAATAACCCTTAAGGGCTAACTTTACCAGGAAAGCACTGATAGAAATCCAGGTACTTCCAGGCATAAAAGATTTGCCCCCCTTAATATCTGAGTGGGAAAGAGAAATATGGCTCTAATCAAAACACTGTCAGTCCTTACTTTAGCTGCTTGCAAAGACATTTCCTAGTTTATATCTATTGTCCCCCAACACAAGAATAATCCTGCCTGGCCTTTTCAGAGCACTATTATTTTAAAGAAAGAGCTACTAATAGAGATTAAATCTATATACTAGAGGGAGCAGGTCTTTATCCTGTATACTACAGCACAATGTCAAAGCTGAGTAAGCACCACATTAAAGTAAAGAAGATTTGGAGTTTCCTGATTCACACACTATAAATGCTTAAATAAAAGCACAATAATAAAAAAGAATTTTTATGAGGCCGTTTGGTCACATCTTCCCTCTTTCCTCGATGCAGCCCTTTGAAGAATGGACACAGTGGGACCCACAGAGGAAACAGCATCATTTTAAAGGAATGGCCTCAATTCTGGAGATAACAGCTTTTATTAATCATAACTCCAGTCCCTTGTGGAATGAAATCTCCAAATTCTTCCTTACTTTTCCCATGGAATCAGCTACGATGGCACTCCACAGTCACTTGAACTTTAATGTTGGGATACACATTAGAATAAATCAGTAATTTGTGAGCAATCAGTTAAAATAGAATCTCTGAAACCCAAATAACATGTAGCTGTGAAGTTTGTACCCACTCTCCATGATCTCCAACACAAAGAGAGCCCCCACAGCTCTAATTTATGGATATTGCCTTTGATTGATACTTGATTTTCTCTTAGGAGAGCACTTTGACTTACAGCACCTCAATTAACAGCAATGCCCAGGGGGAAGATTTGACAGGTATGGGAGAAAAGAACCACAGGTTCAAAACCATGCTTTGAACATTAATTACTATCTGATCACCATCTGATCAATATCATTAGATAAATTCTTACTGTAATATAGAGTGGTAAGGAAATTACAATAATAGAACTAAGAGCAAAAGCTTAAAATAAACCCACTTCCTAAAAACCTTCTACCTTTGGTTTCCAGCTGAACAACAAACTTAAATATAGGAAAATGAATGCAAAGATCTGGGGATCAGCCTGAACTAAGTTGAAACCTCAGAAAAACCAGTAGGGCCACAGAGAAAATTGCCAGTGGCTCCAGGATTTGCTCCAGAGCAGAAACTTTGCAGCACTTAAAGGCATCAGCCACTTTGGGTTGTGATTTTCTCTCCTCCCTTCTTGACCTGCCTTGTGATTAATGTGAGCTGGAACAGTTTGGGCAGCTGAAACACTCAAATGTGTTTGGCCATTCAATATTTTATATTTTATTGCCTGGCAGTCAGCTCATCACTTTCTCCCTGTATAAAGGGAAGCTGTCAACCAGAAAAGGGGAAGAACAGGTAACCAATCACCATGAAAAAGGTCAAAACCCAGCCAAACTTCATTTGAATTGGATTATTTACTCGGAAGGCAGGAAGGAGTTGATGTGAGGTGAGCCAGGAAAAGCAGTTCTGAGCTACTCTGACAACATTTGTTTGCTAATTCAGAGTATTTCCCAGGCAAACCTCTGCACCAGGATCTCCAGCAGCCTTTCTAAGTTAACACCACAGTTTTCCTCAGAAGGATATAATAAATCTGCACACCTGAGACTCAACACAGGCAGGACAAACTGTGTTTAAAAAAACACTGGGGGGATTATTTTTGTTTAAAGAAGTCTGTTTCTTGATTATTTTATTGAATATACTCTGGTTTCTTGTCTATCAGAAGTAGTGAATAATTGTGAATATCAGAGATATGTTCAGTCAGCTTCAAAATATGACCCTGTTTGGTGTTGAAGTGTGAAGACATTTCTGATGTAAAGAAGTGGAATTTCAGTGCAAGAACAACCAGCCAGCCCTGTGGAAGTTCCTACAGTGATGGGGATTTTCTGCAGTAGAGTCACCAACGCCCTGCTTTGACAAAACCCAACCAGGACACTTCCCCACCCAGCAAACAACCCCCCAAAACCCAAGGAAAACCCCCCAAAATACAAAAAAAAAAGCATGACATATTTCCAAAGCTGTGAAATCAAGTGATTCCCCCAAACCCAGAAATGCCAGGGTTGTGATTGGGGTTCCTGTTCAGGGCTGGAGCTTTTGGTGAGGTTTGGAAGACCTTGCTGGGAGATTTTAACTGCTCTGTGGGATATTTGCAGCTTTACCAACACCCTGGGGCAAACTACACACTGTATTAAAGTTCTCTTTTTCCAAACCCCTTCCAAAATATGTTTCAGGCTTTTAGGATGAATTTAACTAGATTGACTAGGCTTGTTTTAAGATTGGTTTAAAACCAGTTTGAATCCTCTGCATAAATACCTTTTAATATGAGAAGAGCAGACTCATGTAGAACTTTCTGCTTTCATTTCCTACAGAATATTTCCTACCTGGCAAAGGCAGAAAAGACCCTTATTGATCTATAACAGCTTGAAAACAACAAGGCATCCTTCAAGCAATGCTCTCCACAGTTGTTTACTTGGTTCAGAGATCCACATAAAAGAGCTATTGACTGTGGTTTAGTGGCATTAATAAAATTAGCCCTTTTATTTGTGGAAGCAAAGTATCTCCTCTCCTGGATTGAATGGCTGCAGATTGCTATTCTGACTCTGCAATAAATGGCATTTGGATTCATTTCAGACCACTGGAATGTTATGGGATAACAAGTCTTTCATATGCTAAGTGTGTATCCAGCTCTTTGGGACAAACACTTCTCCTTGCAAAGAAATCTGGGGTTTAAAAGTATAGGGTAATGTTGGCAATATTAATATAGATTTCAACCACCCAACAAAAATCAATTCTGGAGGAAGTGTTTTGGCTCTAAAATACAGTCTGACACTGATGAATATTTGACTTTAATCACTCCAGCACAAATAATAAATCAGAGGCAAGAGGGAACCTGCTGATCTCTACAGAGATTGCAGAGTGGTTTTCATTATGCAAGCCTCTTCAGATATAAATATCCAAGAACTATTAAGAAGTCACTGAAATACCCCATGTTTTCTGTGTTTGGGAGCATGGGCATGCATCTTTTGTGTCTCAGTGCAGGCAGACAGCAAACATCTCTCTTGTAATGGAAACTCAGGAGGGCTGAATCCTCCTCTGGTACCACGACTGTGTTGCAGAACGGGACATTACATCAATATTAAATACAGCATATCATTTAAATCTATGTTTTCTTCAAACACATCAGTCACCTAATGGAATGTAAAGCCAAAGAAATAATTCTTTTTGCTGTTAGTTTAACAGGCATTTCAAGGGCAAAGCAAACAATCCAACGAGGCAATGAAAGTGCTGATGTGACACTTGGAAAACTGACAAAGCAAGTTCCCACCAATTTTGGGGGCAGTGCCCATTTCTAGTGTGACCAACTTCAGCAGAAACATCCTTTTTGGAGGTGGTAAACCCCAAACAGAAAGTCTGATACAAAACCATTCACAGCTCAACAAGGAGCTCGTCCTAATGGGTTGGTAACTCACCCAGCCCAACACACCACCAAGAAAGCACACTTGGAAATTATTATTATTATTACTAATACATTAAAAACTCTAAAAGAGAAAGAGAGAATTGTAACATTGTGTATCTTTGAATAAATAAAATTAATGCTGGTGATTTTATTAGGGTACAAAACTAACAAAACCGTGTGGGGCTTCCTACCCAAGCAATAAGAAAATTGATAATTTAAAGGAAAAGCTCATTTTTCATTCCAACAACCATGTCCCCCCACCAAACCCACAGCTTTTATTAAAGACATGGAAAAATATATTAATATTAACCATGAAAGCAGTATGTTTTAAAGCAGTAAAATTGACTGGCTCTCCTTAAAGGAGCTTCCTCTTTCCCTTGGGATTTTTCTCCCTTCTCCCAGAATTTGAGGGTGTTGCTACTTTATAAAAAAGAGATTGCTCATGTTATGCATTTAATGTGGAAAGAAATGCTCCAATATCTGCCCTTTTCTCTGGTTGGGGGACACTTGCAATGCAGTCTTAGAAAAACAGAGGGGGAAGAACCAAAAGAACTTTCTCTGGTTTTACCCCCAAAATGAAACACATCTTTGTATCTCCCCAAATATCTCCTGGAGGCATCAAGGGTTGCAGGAAGAGACTGCAAATTAACTGATGTCTCCCATCAGAACATCCCTTCATTTAGCAGAGATAAGAACTCACTTCTCTCAAGGTACATTTCTGCCTGATTTCAGCTGTGAATTCACCTTTCTGGCTGCAAACCAACCCTTTACGAGCAGCAGGTCATTTGTGTGTTATGAAAACACCCTGTTAGATTCAGTTTTTAAAAGAGTTTGGGCTCATAGATGAAGATTTTGGGGAACTTTAAATCTAGTTCTTGTTTTAGGAGGGTCTAAAGGAAACATTCTGGTGGGTTTTAGAGAACTGGAGACCTCGACATCATATGTAATTCCTAAACTAGGAAATCACTTTTGCTTAGATGGCCATCTCTGGACAGGTACTCCTTAGATTTAGGTCACTGCTCATAAACTATTTTTCCCGAGGTTCAAATGCTGAATGCCCTGAGAAAATGTTTAATAATTCCTTCTCTTAGCAGCTAAGCTCTGCTATCAGTGGGTTTAGCTTTCTTAGCTGCATTTGAGGGATGGAACTGGCTGTGTTTGTTGTCTTGCAATACTTTGCCTATTCAAAGCATTTGGAAACCATTTCCCCCACACCATTAATACCCTTTTACTGCAGTTACTGGAATAAGAATTGTACATGTAATTTTCCTGGGAGAAAATGGTATTGGCTACAGACAGGAACACAAGAGCAGCAGAGACTTATATATTTATATATTTTTTTAATCAAATCTCCCAGGCTTGCTTAAACAGCATTATGGTTCTCACTGAGAACTTTTGGCTCAGCAGTAACAATGGTAATAGCTCTGTAGGCTACTTTCCTATTAAATCCAAAAGTTTAGAGGCTATTTCCAAATAACTGATGACAATGAGTAGGAGACAAGCCAAACCAAGCATCTAATAGAGAGCTCCTCTGATAAACCCTTTGCTGCATGGAAATGGTATTTAGATGGCAGATTCCTTTTTTTGTCCTAATAGTAATGTTATCAGTGGAATTAATAATGGCTCCTTCAGGCTCCTTGGGTTCTTTCCTGTAGGGAAAAATAGTATCTGGTCAGAGAGTCTTGTAGTTATTCACTCTCATTTTCAAGGGTTCTGAGACCCAGTTTTTTTCTTTACTCTTTTTTCTTTTTTGGAATCTGAGGTTTTGCATTTTCCCCCCTGGGAAACTGGGTTAATAAGAGCAGAACAGAAAAACCAAGAGGCTTGTTTAACATCACTGCCTATGCTGAAATAAGCTGGGAGATTTCATTTCAATGATTCCATCCCCGAGCACATTTGCAGTGATTATTTCTCAAAAGCATTCCCCAGGCATGGCTCATTTCCCAGGAGCTCCGAGTGGCCGAGGATGCCCAAGGCTCTGCTTGGAGCCCCCCTGGGAGATGCTGCTCTGCTCCTGCAGCCAGGAACAAACACCAGGGGCTGCTTAGGACATTATCCAAGAGCTCTGCTGTACCCCAAACACTCAGTGCTCTTTAGTTTGGATGAGAATGGGCTGAAAATGTAAGGAAAGTGTATTATTGAGTGAGCCCCGTGTCTCCTGATCCCAGTCACGTCAGCAGCATTTCCCTTGCAGGCAGCAGATTGCTGGGCACGCCTCAAATCATCAGAATAATTTGGAAATTATTACAGCAGAAAAGTGTTCATTTCAAAAAAAATAATGATTAGCATGAGGCTAAAAATTGCCCAGCTGAATATTTGACATGAACAGCTTTTTATGCTGAATATACTCCCTGACTGGTGAGGAACCTGAAGTGCTCCTGTGCTTATCCCTGCTGTCCCCAGTCTTGTCACTGCTGGTGGCTCCAGAATTGAGTCAGGAAAGCTGAAAGGTTACCAAGCATGGGATGGCAGGTGTACCAACACCAAAGGAACATTGAGTCAGGAAAGCTGAAGGGTTATCAAGGATGGGATGGCAGGTGTACCAACACCAAAGGAACATGCCTGGAGGAACAACTAGAACATGCCAACAATCCAGCCACAACTCACCAAACGAGCTGTGCCTGCCCATGAAGAATGTCATTAACCATTCTGCGAAATTGTAATTAAAGAGATGGGAAGGCTGGGGAGGTTTGGTCAGTGAACCTCACCCCAGACCTCACAGAAGGGCACAGGGCTACAGGAGAGAAGGGGCTCACTCTGCTCCTCCTTTCCCAAACGTGGCACACACATTCTGAGGACTGTCTGATCCACATGACACAGCTCCTCATCACAAATGGCCACATCTTGTCCTATAAGGATGTGTCCAGCTCCTGTTTGCTGAGATCAGATTCCAGGTGATACTCAGGTAGGGTTGGGTTAATTAATCTGAGATCACACTGAAATACCTCCTTAGCTCGAGAGGACACAGAGGAACATCTGCTGTCCTAAACCAGCCTGAGTCCCACACTTCACACTCCCAATTCCCATGGGAATGAAAGATGGAAGAACAGAACTCAGGCAGGGAATGGAGCCTGGTGTGTCCCCAGGGCTGAGCTCCTGCTGTGCATGGCTCAGGTGCTTCTGTTCCTCAAAAGGGGGCAACAAAAGATGCCCAGAGCACCAGGCCAGAGCTCTGCACATGCACTGAGTGCCACATTTTTTTGACTTCAGAGTCTACTCTATTATATATATCTACTCTTCTAGAGTTTTAAAATAATATTGTGTACCTATTTCTAGGCAGGTGGATTTGTTTTAACTACAGAATGCTGTAGGAAAACAACTCTAAAAGACAAAATCACTTTCTTTTTAATAATTTCACATATTAATTTTTGCAAAAATATTTCTGTCGTTCAAGACATTATGCACTGATAGTCCTAAATCTTTGCATTATTCCTATCATGTAATGTACCTCAAATTCAATTACTCACATTCAGAAGGGCTCATTTTAATACATATTAATGACTATTCAAAGAAATAGAGGTCTTTGTTTTAATATTAGATTTTAAGAAGGAGCATCATTTCTCGAGTATGTTAAATAAATACAGCTGTAGGCTGATAGAAAAATTAACAAGGTCATACTCCTTTCTAATTCTTTAAGTCTGGTACTTTCCCCTATCTCTCTGCCTCATCAGCTCTTCATCTCTTTTTCAAATCTCATTGGAAAACTAATTTCCCCCTTGCCTCTCCTGCTCAGTTATTTTCTCATTTTTATTTATTAAGTCAACTCTAAATAATACTGGCATGGAGGAAAAGTAATATCTGCCATCCTACATATCCTGTCCACTCACTGTCCTGTGGAGGTGGGTTTGATCTTTCACCTTGTGAGCTGCAAATTGAGTGTCCCAACAAAATGAAGTGTTTTGTCAAAGGCATTTGGCTTTTCAACAAAAGACAAGAAAGCAAAGAAATATCAGCCAGGCTCCCTTAGCTAATTAAATATAATCTTGTGTGTCCCAGGAAATAGAACCCAGCTGATGTCTTTGGAACAGAGGAGAGAACAAACTTCTCACAGTGGCTGACACCTCTACAGGTGTGTTTAATACAGCTCTCAGGGAGCATTATTTGCTGATAAACTTTACAGGTTTGGGTGGAGAAGGGGAGGAATGAGCATTTCCCAGTTCAGCTGCACAGCCTGAGAACTCAGTGTCATTACAAGGTTCTTATCCCCCTTCTTCGTGTCTCAGACATGCAGCCTTTTGGATAGAGGTAAAGAGATGATGAAGCCATGGAATCTCACAAATAGCACAAGCTTTGGTCAGTGACTGAGGAATAGTTTAAAAGAATAAAAGTTACGAGCTATTAGCAATGAAACTGAGCTTATATTCATGCCTGGAGTTTGATTTTTAAAGGGGAAGACAATACTGCCCATGAGAGATTTATTCTTTAGAAATAGTGGGCTGTCTGGGGATGATATCAAGGGATTATAAAATCTAATGGATAGCCAAGAGAGTGCAGAACAGGGCAGACATCCTGTATCAACAGGGATAACCTGCAGTGTGTACCAGCTCAAGAATCCAAAGCAGGTCCTGGAAGGAAGG
>JAXCLP010000001.1:4234840-4250407 GCA_035584035.1 Lepidocolaptes lacrymiger | reverse complement strand
AGTTCTCTTAATTGGCTGTTTCAAACCCAGTAGCTGCAGGAGAACTCTAATTTGGTCACCCAATGAAACCATTTGAACAAAATAAAACACTTAGAAGCTCAGCATGGCTTTTAATCACTTTAATGGCAGCATTTCCTTGCTCCTGGTCCCAGGCTGAGGGATGTGCCTGGCTCTGAAGGCATCTCTGCACCATCTGCCCTCTGTTTTCTTCTCCACTGCTATCCATTTCTTGGATTACAGTGAGACATCTGCAATGAGGTGAGCTCCTCATTTAATGTAGCTTGATTAAGTGTCTTAGTCTTTGCAAATTTCTCATGAAAAATGAAAGTTCATTCCTTAATTCAAAGCTTCTCTTTTTCAGAATTCTTTTTTTCTCACATGCTACAGACAGGGCAAAAATAATGTGTATTTTAAATGATGACTGGATTTCAGTGTCTTTCCTCTGGAAACTTTCTTGTTCATGAGGAGGAAAGGACTTTTACAACTTATATCCCAGATTAATGGCACAAATTAAACCACACAGTAAACTCTGTTTAACACAGCAGAAGTTATGGTTATCTAATAATCCCAAACCCATTAAAAAAAACTGTTAGGAAAGTAATGAAACAGAACAGAGATGTACCAAGGTCCAATTTCCAAGTGTTTATCTGGATGGTAAAACCACTCTTTGCATTTTTTCTACACCAGAAAATTCTATTCTATTCTATTCTATTCTATTCTATTCTATTCTATTCTATTCTATTCTATTCTATTCTATTCTATTCTTATATTATATTATGTTTATCCAGTGTTTCACCAGCCTAGCTTCTGTAACTCTATTAGAATGCTTATACTATTGGACCCTGAGTATAATCTTATATTATACATAGCAATAAAAAGAAGGCTGAAATGTGGGGAAAAAAAAAAGTTATTTCAGGACAGAGTAAGAAAAATATTGATTTCCCTTCTGATTCTAGAAAGTCTATTAGGAAGGTAATAAGCACTAAAAAGATGCTTCCTTAGAGGAGACATTTTGCTCCAGTATGAGAACTGGAAATAATGAAACCTTTCCTCATCACTGGGAGTAGTGTTATTGCCAAGGAAGGAGCTGGCAGAGGGAAGATGCAACGTGATTATGAGTCCTCCTCTCTTTCTTTTGTGCCTGTTTGCTCATCTTTCTGTTTCTATCCTTGCAGGATAAGGGCAGACAGGCTATTTTATGATCAAGGAATGTGATAGGGATCCAGGAGCCCTGTGTTTATATTCTCTTCTGGTTGTGCTCCAGAGATGTTCTTTAATCTTTGCACTCAGCTATCCTAACACACAATGTGAATGCCAATAACTTCCATTATTTGCAGGACACGAGCACTTTCTGGTTACAAGTGTGTGTTTGTGAATATAAAAGGCTGAAAACTAAGCACGAGTTTACATGGAACAGTCATGGAAATATGCACAGAAATTAAACTTTTATAACCCCCCCTTGGTTCCTAACCCATCTTTCTGTATATTAAAGAAGTCCACATGAGTGAAACAGCTTTGGGTTTATGCTGAATTCAGTAAGGAGTTGTTTTCTTACCATACAAGGTTGCTTTCAATTAGTACAGTGACAGATAAGATGTTTGAGTCTTCCCATCACAGACTCTCTTATCTGTCTAATCATTTCAGTGGCAGTTCACACTTCCAGTGCTTGGGGGGGATCCTCTGAGTGCCACTAACCTTGGAGTTCCAAGTTGACCATGGTGTTTTCCTGCCAAGGCACTAGAGCTGGCAAATTAACAAGTTTGGAGTGGATAAAAAAAGGGTTTGCCTTCATTTTCTTACCCCAGTTCCCTAAAGGTTTGCATTCCAAAGCCAGCCCAGTGCTGGGGTTCTTTTGAAGCTCTCACTCACTGACAGCAGGCCTGCAGCAAGTCCCAATTACCATCTCTGCCTTAAATCCTCTCCCCTTGCAGATTAGCCTGCCTTGGTCCCTTTAGCTGGGAGCTGAAGGTCATGAGAGATGCACCCCCAAATCTCCTCCAGGGTAAATGTAGATCCAGCATAACCTTTCTCTTCCTGCATTCCATAATGCAATTCTTTCTTCCTCGCTGCTTCATTTCCCTTTCATCTCTTGCTGATCTTATGCAGGAAGACACTAATTATTCATGCCCACTATTTTGCAACACTACAGCTTTGCTTTTACTCACAGAATGTGCTGCTATTCTTCATTCTGAAAGCTTGAGACAGAAGCACCCCTAGATCTTTACTTCCTTACAGGACCTGCTCAGCTTCCCACCCTTCAAAGTGGGTTTTAGTGGAAGATATTTAAAACATTTGTATAAAATAAAGCCTTATCAGCTGTCAGTCAGACTGCGTGGATATTCTCTCTGGTGAGGTGTATGTACACAACCCCCAGAGATAAAAAGTACTGTGAGATATTTGGGATAATTTGTAGCAGAGTGAACAATTTAAAATATTTTAATTACAAGGGTTTATTTATTAAAACAATCAAATAAATGCTTTACATAAGCATATGTTTTACAGAGTTACTTTCTATGCTCTGCATTTCTGAAGCCAGTGGAGTAAATTCAGTTAAAAACACAGTGGGCACAACTAAAATGTCACATAAATAGAAATAATGTCAAATCCATGCCCTCTGAGAACCAAAGGCACTTGGATCAGAATACACAGATTTTTGGTTCTCTTCCACTGCCTTTTGTGGCTGGAGCAGCAGAGGCAATGAGTGGCTTACAGATCCACCAGGTCCCTGGGATTCCTAAGGGAACAGCTCTCCCAAACCCAGAGCTGCTCTCTCCTTGTTTGGCAGCAGGCAATGCTGGGCTTGGTGTTGCTGTCACCATCCCACATCAGGTTCAGGTTCAGGTTGCTGCTCTGGTGACGTTTATTGGTGTGAAGGAGGATGGGTTCCAGCCAGTGCCTTACACAGGTTAAAACACCCCAGCATTGCCAGGTGCCCCGTGATGGGGGCACAGCCTGTGGTGACACACTTCTCCAGAGCACCTTCTTTGCAGCCTTGGGAATGGCCAGGAGTTTATTGGAAGCACAACTCGAGGTGAAGAAGGTGTCATTTATTGCAGCCAGGTTAAGGACACAGAGCTGTAACTAAGCCTCATCCAGCACCAACCCCTCCGGGGTCAACTGGAACCAAATGGCTCTGCACAATGTCCTGCTGCTAAATGGATCTCAGAAGCTGGAAAATGAAATAAGCAGGTTAAAGAGCGCCGGGAAATCTGCAATCTTCTCACTCCATTAATTGCCACTCATCCCACAATGTAATAAAGGCAAACACAGAATGTACACTCACTTCAGCAAGTCTTTGCTGCTCTTGTTTGTATTAAAAGAGGAGACCAGATCAGGTTGTAAGTCATTTTCTGTCAAAGAGTACTTTACAGGTCTGAAAGGGGTTTTTCTTTTAGCAGAAGACAATGAATATTTTATTTGGACATCTCCTGTGAACCTCCTGTAAAAGCTGTGTTTGCTGGCATGTGCAGAGAGTGTCAGGGCTGCTGTTCTTCAGCATCCTCAGTGAATACGTGTAAGTGCACAGAAACACAAAATGCACATCTTTCATTTCCACACTGATGCTGATTTTGACAGAGCATTTGATAATAAGGTGATGCTACATAAATGTGCCTCCATAAATTAATTCCTCCAGTGATGTTAAAACCAAAATGGTGTAACATATTATATCCTACCTAAATGCTAAAAAGATCCAAAAGGTTTAGTGTAACTCTGGTTTACATAGGGTCAAGTGTCTGTTAAATCTTTGATGTGCAGACCTATGCACAGAGAAGCAGCCCCTTTTAAACTCTGGCAGACAGACAAGAGACACTCCTGGAGGGCCAGGAAGTCAATGGTTTGGATTTGATGGGCACGAATCACTGAAAAGCACTGCTGGGCTGCTCTGAAATGTGTATCAGGTGCTCCATTTCTAGTCAAGGAGGGTTGGATCTGACTTGATTCAAATTACCAAAAAACTGGGGGTGAGTTTTGGCAAGTGGCCTTGAAAGGGGACCTCTAGAGCAATGCAAGAGTAATTTTGGATATGTCAGCATCCTAAATGTAGTGGTTTGTTGGGTTTTGTTGCAGCTGGGTGTATCTGTATGATGCAGCAGTGTCACACAGACATACCTGAGGCAGCCACTTAGCTTGGACACTGAAAGGGGTAGAGAGAGAATTCATGAATAGAAGTAGGTCAGGTTATCAGGAAACCACAGACAAAGCATAGAGGAACAAGCTCTGGAGTGAAGGAGCATTTATGTCTCCATTTAGTTAGACCATGGGGATGTTTGCCCCCTTCTGAGGCTGGGGACAGGCTCTCAGGGTGATGGAGAGAAGCATCAGGGCAAATCAACCCTAAAAGCCACCAGCCTCTCACTTCTGCTCTGTCTAGGACCTGAGATTCACTAAAGGTCAGTGGCTCGCTGTGGACACTGGACTGATATTCTGAAAACACTAATGTTAAATGAGTTTGAAAAATAAACATCTTTTTTGTGCTTTCCTCTTTCAGGAAGATTGAGTCACTTTCATTCACGAAGACAAAACTGCATAGAGTTCAAAAACCACCACCATCTACAGAGTTTTCATCTTTCTGACTTGTATAAAAATTGAAGCACTGAGAAAGAAGAGCTGCCTAGAAATCAGATCAGATTACAGGCAGCAGAATATGTTTCAAAGGAAGGTTTGTTGGAAGCCTGGCCAGTTATGGATTAACCTTTCAGAAGGGAAGCTTCTTCAACTATTTGCTACTAGTTAGCTCAAGCCCTGGAGCTGGGGCTTTAATCCTTATTTCACATACCCATGCTCATGGGTGGGCAATCTCCTGACAGATCTGTGTGAGAAACAAACCTGAGCATTCCCACTTCCAGGTCAAGGCAGCTCTGAGCTTAAGGAGCCTGTCTTTTATTTCCAATAAATTTCTTATTTGATGACTGCCCTCCTAGCAAGATCCTCTGAGTTCTCAGGACTCTTCCATTATGCCCCTTTGGTATTTCAGTTCCTTTTCTTGGCACTGTCACAATCAGTTTTGTGCTCTTCAGCATTCTGCGTGCTAAAGTTCACCCTTGGAGTTTTTTCCCAAGTCTATTCTCCATCTCCCACCCCTACCCAGCAAAGGTGTTTCCTACAGGATAAAAGAGAAGCAGGAAGGTTTGAGGAGGAGAGCTGAGCACTGCTGTCCTTCACAACCTCTTCTTGTCCAAGGAACACAGGCTGGGTGACCCTCTGACACAGGCAGGCTTGCCTCTGCTTGTTTCCTAAAGAGGACCAGAAAAATCCTGTGGCCTCCAAAAAGTTAGGAGATTGACAGACATCAAGGCAAGAAACAGAGAACACACTCCTGATTAACTAACCTGCTGGGAGCTGGAAGACCTCACATGGAGAAGTATTATCTGGTAACTTTCCTGATGTTCTTCCATCATAGCTTCTTGTCAGAGGAAGAAAAGCAGGACTTGAGAATGTGCTCACCTTTCAGTTTGAGAGCCCATCTTAAGCACCAGGGTCACACACTGGCATTGCATTGTTTATTCCAAGCAATATTGTTATTTTGGAATAATTCATGAAATAATGATCTCATGAGCAAATTATTGTTCAGCCTCTTTTACTTCTATCCTTAAGTAAATCGTCCTTTTTGGACTCCTTCTTTAATATTTAAAAGAGTTGTCTTTGCCCACTTTGCTTCCTGATTTAGTTGTGAGTCTGGAGAGAAAATCAGGCTGTGCACACAGGATGTTTAAAATAAACAAAGCCAAAGAGTCAGACCCTCTGATTGCTCCCCATGTCTCAGGAACTGGCAATGATTTCTGTTCCTGTCACCTCCATCTCCCAATTCATACCACAGGCAATCAGCTCCAGTCCCTCTGTACTCAAACACTACAAAATATGGTGAAACCTGGGAAAAAACCCCACCAAAACATAGCAACTAGTAAGGAAATCTTTGCTATAGGGAAAGAAATATATGTAAATATGTTATTCATATATCTATATATATTGTTAATTTGTTAATAATTGCCACCAGCCAAGGATGTCTCCAAAGTACAACCTGCCATAAACCAGGTGAGCATTCCGGAAATGCATCTTGCAAACATCTCCTGTTCCCTTACTCAGCCCTAATCTTCAGTTCTTGGCACTGAAAGAGAGAGGATGAAGCCAGATGATTTTTATAATCATGTAAAGTAGGTGCTGAAATTCATACACTTCTGGATTGATCTTTTTTTCATAAGCCTCAGAGTGGCTGAGACATTAATTTCTGTAAAGTATGAGCTGTACTCCTTAACATGAATCTCTTGGTTTAAGAATTCAGCGCTCTCTTAAGTATCATCACTATCAAAACAGCAACCATTTAATTCAGGAAAGGTGGGACTGGATGGAAAAACTCATGTGAAAAGATTTATTACTTCATAAAGGTGGCATGGCACATCTATTCTGGATGTAATTCATAAAACCTTGGGTGATCACAGTCTATACCCTGCAGTACATAAAACAAGGAATATCTACTGCCCTTCCACAGGTCAAGAAATAACAAGCAAATTTTGGCTACTGATTAAACCTGCCAAACACATCCTGCCATCCCCTCCCAGCTCTGTCACTGAGGCACCTTCCAATGCACACACTGCACTTTGGCACGAGCCAGAGGTTTGAGAGGGACTTCTGCCACCCCCAGGCCCAAGCTGAAGAGCTGGGAACATAAGCAGAGCATGTGCTGTTCAGTTTTGGGGCTTTCTGATGGCACATTTCATTTTACCAACAGTGCAGTTGATGGGAAGTGAGTTCCAGCTTGAATAGGCTGCACAGCAGATGCACAAGGTCACCCCACGAGGACTCCTCATTACTTCCAATTAGCACCCTGGAGGAGAACCTGCAGGCTATGCCAGGCTGGAGCTCTCTCTCTGACACCTCATCTTTCAGTCTCATCCCAAAGGCCATCTTTGCTTTCTTTGCTGATCACCTTTCCCAATTAGGACCTGCTGCCCTAGGTGCTGATGGCTCAATCTCCACATCTAATGCAGAGGGGAAGGATGTGCTGCTTCCCTTCACTTCGAGCAAGGTGATGCTGCAAATGGCAATAAAACAGGTTTCTGCCCCATTTGACAGGGTGAGGAAAGACAGATGCCTTGTTTGGTTTTAAATCACATTTGCATTCCATTTTCATTTATCTTTTCCTTTCATTACTCCTCGTTGAATTACAGCCTGACAAAATTTGTCAAAAACCCCTGTAATGTTTGGCAGCGTTGGGATTTTCTTATTATTTGTCTGTGCTGGCATTCACAAACAGAGGCAAGAATTAGATGGAGCACCACTGTGTTAATTCTTCTGGGAATCAGCAATATTTTATTGGAGATAGTCCATGATCTTGTTTTAGTGACTGCTGCCTCCCAGGGAGTCCCCAGCAGAACCTTAAACATTTTGAGTGATTTCCCAGTGAGCTAAAAGGGGAAAATGAGCTAAAAGGGATGAATCTGAAATCCCAGGAAGTGTGAAAGGGAAATAAAAGACAAATGTGAAATCCCAGGACTTGAGTCAAGATTTATATTTAATATAATTAATAAATGTATCTCCACTAAATATTAATTCCAAAAATTTTAAAATATTATTAATATTTAATGGACTACAACCACAAATTTATTTAATAAAAGGATGAGCTATATTTATATTGGTTGAGAAATATCTCAGAAAATAGGCACAGTATGGCCTTGTATTTTGGGTTGGAATTTGATGTAGAGATGCTGATAAAGGACTAGAATAAACACCACATTTACATGTAAAAAAGCCATGACTCCATCTGGCCTTCAATCAGTCTCAGGAGTGCTGCTCCAATAAGTGCCATGCAATGGGAAGATAAAGCTGAGCTGGAGATCAGCAGCAATGCTGTTATTTCCAAACTATCAGCACAAAATGACAACCACTTTGTCAGGGATAATTCAAGATCATTGATTCAAGGAGCTCTGCTTTGAAATATGGTCCAACAGCTTACAAACACGCTCATTAATTGTCCTGCAAAATTTGAAAAAATACAAGTTTTCGCTTCCAAATGCAAAAGAGAATGTGTAAGGAAATGATTTAGTGGGTGCATTTAATAATGGAACTGATAACACTTACACTGAGTGGCTGCAGAACACCCAGGAATCACAAAGAGCAGAGCAAAGATCTCTGGCTCATTTTCTTGTCCTCCTGTTTCTCCAAGACTCATCATAAAATATATTTATTTATGAGTGGCCACCTATAAATCTCGTGATAAGGACACTTTCCTACCATCTAAAGTGCTGAGATAACAAGTTCATTTAAGAGACCATTTCTATCAGTTTGCTGTGCCTGTCACTGTGCTCACCCACCTTCCCTGACTCAATGTAAGGAGCATTCTACTCGAGCAATGGTTAAACCAGCAAATAACTGCAAGAAGAAATTGAAATATTTGTCATTGAAATGAGACATATTTGGAATACATGAGCATTGACAGGGTTCCTGTACAAGCAAGATTTAAAATCATTTAGGAAGACACAAAAACTTTGTTTTTCAGAGAGTGCTCCCCATGGACTTCACAAAAAGGCATTAAACATCTCTCAGATTAAAAGAAAGCAATGAAACTATTGCAAATATATAACTAGCAATATAAATGTTAGAGGTCATGTAATTTAATTTAATTTAATTTTAATAGACAGACATTGAATGGACTTGCTATCCAGCCTGTCATCTAGTTATAGGAGCAGGAGTGGAGGAGTGGAAAAGGTTTTCCTGGGTTTTCACAAAGAAACCTTTACCAATGCATTGGTACTCCCAGCTGCTGAATTATCCTTTAATAAATGTATTTTTTGCTTTGAAAGTGCATGCAGGTTATTCACAACCTGATTTCTACCTTTCATAGAGTACTTAGAGGGTGCCACCAATATTGATGGAACATTGACATGGGTATTTGTATAGGGATAATCATTAAATAAACATCTATACATCTTAACAAAAATTGATGCAACTCTGAGTACAAACAAAGTTTTTAAACAAAAACTAGAGAAACTGATCACTCTCTCCACCTGTGAAACCTCAAGGAAAGAAAGTGAATAATCTCAGCAAAGGGCTGAATGTTGGGTGTACTGGAGCCAGCAGTTCATAAAATCTTGTATTTCACATTCAGATCAACCTCTTTTACAGAATATTGAATTCTTATTTGCTTAAGGGCATCTCTGTAATGTCATAAGAACGCTAGTAGGAGTTAAGAGAAGAATTTTGAATCACCAGCACTGAAGAAAATTGGATCCCAGCAAGTGTATTGAATAATAAGCTGGTGAGGCCATAGGAGCAGGACTGAGCTTTATGCAGCTGCTGCCATGCCCAGGTAATGCCAAACACATGGCAAAGAACAGGGAAGCTTTTCAAAAATTAATGAATCAACCTCCAGAGCACTGAGATACTCCCTCTGTCACATGTTTCCTCTTGGTTCCTCTGACAGCACCTGCTTGCACAAACCACCCCCTTAATCTCAACCAGCCAAGGACACCACGTGCACTTCACCCTTCCAAAATTCCATTCCCCGTGCCCTGTTTATCACATTGTCTATAAATACCCCACCAAGACAAGGCAAGGAGCAGTGGCCAGGGGGAGATGCTGTGTTGTGGGGCAGGACAGACACGTGGGGAGGACCCTAGGGAACTGTGACAGAAAGAACAGGTTCACCAAAGCCATTCTGTCACAGGGAGAGAAGGCAGTGAGAAGAGACCAGAAAGCGAGTGGGGTGGTCTGGAAATGGAAAGTACAGAGAGAAAAGCTCCATGGGCTTGAGATGGACCACAGCCTGCTGCAAGTGGAGCAGCACCAGGGGGTTCCCAGGGAAGGGGTCACCTCTGAGCTCTTGGGTCTTACCAGAAAGCAGGAAAGCAGCTCCCACACGTTCATGGGCAGCTCCCACAGGTCCATGGGCAGCTCCCACATGTCCATGGGCAGCTCCGTGTCTTCCTGGGAGAGGGGCACAAGGGCTGTTGGACAACACAAAGACACAGCAACAGGCAATTTCCCTGGGCTGTCCTGGGAACCAGATGTCTCCTGACTGCAGTGCTGTGCCAAAGTGCAATCCCAACCCTGGGGACACCCTTTGGGATGTGCTGGTGGCCAGCTCCTCTGTGCCCACCGGGTCACTCAGGGAGTTTGGTGTGTGGCTCTGAGGGTCTGGGGGGGCTCTGGCACAGGGAACAAACATCCTGGGCTTTATTTCCAGCAGCCACTGAGCACTCCAAAGGGGTGTTGCAGCACACTCAGGGCTGCACTGTGTTTGGGAGGCTCTCTGGCTTTCACTCAGGTGCTCTATGTGGGGAGCAAACAGGACCAAAGCAGAACCAGGCATTTGCTAAAGGTTCATCTCCTCAGATGTGAGCTCGTGGTGCTGCTTACCTTTTCCTGTTCAGCTCAGCTGCTTTCCATTCAGTGCCCCATGCCACTGCTGACTCCAGCTCTAATTATTAGGTGCTGAATAAATGTCAAGAAATGCTGTCTGTTCTTTCTGTAACACAGACTGCATTATTGTTCCATGATTGCTTTCAGTGTGATGTTGCATACAGGCTTTTATCCCCAGAGGGCTTTTTCTCATGGAATGTGCTGAGATGCTGGAAACCTACCCAAAACACTGCTGCTATCTTTGATACAATTAGCCACTCAGTAAAAAGGCACGTTGGAATACACCGTGAAGGGAAAAAAATACAGTCAGCCCTGGGTTGATTCAGTGCTGATGTGCAGAGCTGACTGCCTGAAAAAGGGTAAGCAGCAAACAATTTCAAAGATTACTCTTTTCAAACAATGATGAAAAAAAACAAACCCAAAACTACCTTAAACTTGACATTTCCAAAATGATGAATCTGGGACTGAATCCTGTGAAATGTCAAAATGAAGAGAAAAGGAAAAATCAATGGCTGTGCAGATGAAGCAATGTGAGGTCAGTCACGCTGTACTGCCACTGCCAGGCTCCCCATGTCTCTTAATAGCAGTGCTTTCAAAGTGTACAATACCTGAAAGACACCAGAGATTAATTTGCAGCACTGAATTCCCCCCTCACAAGGCAATTATTACACATCTTGTTTTTAGAGACTGGGGCAGAGGGGTACTCACAGGTACCCCTAAGTAAGGAAGGGTAATCACCACGTGGGAAACCCCCTGTTGTTCTAGGGAATAGAATGATTTTCCTAAGAGCTGTAATCACTGGGTTTATTTAGGTTTAAAAGGCTTCTCCATTAAAATATAGCCTGGACAGGGAATATTAGCAGAATTGGTTTTAATGCAGTCTTACATATCAAGGCAAAGCCAAAGCGTGGTGAAACTGGAGTACTCCTGGATAATTCTTTAAGAGGAGACTGAGAAGAGAGAAGCTTTTGCTTCTTTGGTTTTTTTAATCTCATCAGTGGGGGAGAATGTTTATTTGGAGAGAGAGAGAGAAAAAAAAAGACGTTTCAGAGCAAAGAGTGGGTTTGAACTGATGTGAGAAACCAGACTTATAATGACTGATGCTAGAGACTAGTCTGTAAAGATTAATGGCATTAATTCATAATACCATGCCTAAAACTCTCTAGTCCTTCTAGGACCATATCAAATCATATATTTTTACAGCCTGAGCTGTTTTAGAGCTTTAAGATGGAGAAAAAAATGGAGCCAATCTATAAAATACAGTCAGTGCTAGTAAAAGAAAGCTGTCTGTGAAGCTTTTCTTTTAAGTTTTCTTATAATATTTATTACCTTCTACTGCTGTTTAAAGAGAAAGTGGGGGGAAAGCCTTGCTTTGAAGGATATGAGTATATTATATAAAACCCAGTTTTTCCTTTTAAGACTTTTTTACAGCTAGGAAAAAAAATCAGCTGGCCTTTGAAATGAGGTTTGTCACTCGATCACCCAGTGTAGAACTAATGTCCTGGTGGTGTTGAACAACATCAGCCTGTGCCAGCTCTCCCTGTAATTCCTAAAGAGACCAGGGCATTTCAGAGCATGGCTGAGGATTTGTTATTTCTCCAAATCTGGCAGCAATCTTACTCACCTGACTGGGGCCAGTCTTACTGACTCTCTTCATTAAGAGTTCCACCAATGGGATGGAATAAACTGGAAGGAAAATGCTCCTAAACCCTGGGATGGCTCAGGAGAGATGTTTTCACTGTCTGCAAGCCCCAAATAGCATGGGCTGGAGATGAAGGCAGATGCTTCTCAGGGTGAAAGGATGAGGAGTGATGGCTGCAGCACGTTCCATTTTGATTAGATATAAAGAAACCTTTTACATAATTTAATTGGTCAAATACTGCATTAGGTTGTCCAAACTGAATGCAGAGAATTCTTGAAAATATTCAAAACTCAAATGTAGAAGACCCTGAACAACCTGATCTTATTAGACATGTTTTGGGCTTGACTCAGATGATCCACAGATATTGAGTCTGACCTAAATTACACTATGATCAAATTATTTTAAGGATTATTATAAAACTACATTAAGCTGGTAATGTTATATATGTATTGCTATCATGGATATATCTATCTATCTATCTATCTATCTATCTATCTATCTATCTATCTATCTATCTATCTAATGTCTAGAAGGTGAGATTGCAGAGTAAAGCATTCAAACTTTAGAGCAGTTTAAAATTATGGCTGGCCATCAACCAATTAAATGCTATACATTTAAACCATGATGCTATTCTTAATTACATACATGAATCCATCAGTCCACCACCTCAGTTACCAAATCATACTCAGGGGAGTTCAATATCTCTTATCTGGCCCCAGATCATATTTGCTGTGGCTCTGAAAAGCCATGTTCCCATTCTAGGAATCTCTAAATGCAACACCAAAATAAAGTGCCATTATTCTCTTTGTGAGGTGAGTTAGCATTACTTCCTACAGTTAAAAGTCATGTTTCTTGCAGGATGTGCATGCTGCCTTTGGCAGAGTGGAATCTGGACTGTGGTGGGGTGCACTGTGAGTTTCCATTACATAATATAGCAGGAAAAATCATAACCCAGGAGTTTCTGGCATCCTAAACCAGCAGCACATCTCACTCACTCTCCCTGGGTGCTGAAAACACCACTTCAACACCACAGCCTTATTTCATGCCTTCATTAGTTCCTGATGAAGCTGCTGCACTTGATCCAGGACCATCTGATCATGGGAATTCCAGCAGAATAGCCTGCTTTGACACCCTCCCTTGCACGCCTTAATAACCCCCTTCCTTTGTTAATGCAGAAACACAGCCTTGAGAAGCACTGATCTAATAAAAGACACCCAAACAACCATCAGACACTCGGTGGTGGTTTAACTGCTGCGAGTGAAGGCAGCTTTGGGGCTGAAAAGCATGAAATGCTGCCATGGATGAAAGGGGACGAGCAGGGGAACTCCAGACAAGAGCAAAGGAGCAGAAGACACCAAGCAAGGAGAGCACCCAGCAGTGGCACCAGCTGAGGGGAGCACGTGGGGAAGGGACACAAAGAGCCTCCAGGGCATCTGAAGATGGGAATTTATTTATCAGTCGAAAACTATGGGATGGAAAGGATAAAAACCACTATTTTCATGACATGTCAGAATAGAACCTTAAATATTCCTTTTGCTTCGAGTATTAAACAGAGATTAAGACCGTGTAATTCAAGATAGGAAAACATGTTCTTCAGATATTGCAGGTGGCAGAGATAAAAGGAAATGGTTTGCAAGTCAAGGGGGATGTGGCCCTACATGCATCTCACCTTTGCATGGCATTTGCTGTGCATTTGATTAAGAGCCCCTTTGGAAATGGAAGATTGCATCAAGAAAATAGTCTGCAGAAATCAGAGATATCTCCAATCAACCATCATGGGAGTAAAAACATGGGTATTTTAATTTTTTTTTAAATTTAAAATTTGCCTCAGTTAGTGACATTCACACAGTAACAGCTCAATGAAAACCTTACACAAAATGTTAGCAAATGCCACTGCACTGCCTGGAGAGAATAAGGGGCTTATTGACATTGCAGCTTCCTGCATAAAATGTCATGATTGCAGTATTGACTAACAGCATATCAAAATAAACATCTGAAAGTCGAGGTAATGCTTGCAGACAATCCTCCTGAACCCCCAGCTCTGCACTTGGATAACCAAAATCCAGCCCCCATCTCTACCTCCTGAAGAAGGAAACCAGAAATTCCGTTCAAGTGGTTGAGGCATGACATAAAAACTCTATCAGTTTAGACTTCTGTCTTAGGCAATTTAGCTGGTGCCATTTTTCTCATTACTTTTGCTCCCTTATCTTCAGCAAGTGTCATTCTCTGGGCATGGCAGCAAAGCCCATTTCAACTTTTACTTAATCAGAGCTACTTGAGAAACCGTCTTGGGAGCAGCTTGAACACTTAAGCAATATATAAAACAATAACTTGCCTCTGCTGCTGATTACTAAAACAGCACGGAAATGTTTATATAACTAAAGGCCATTCATCAGCAGCAAAATCCACCTTTTTCCCTTCTTTGTTTTGTACGTGGCACAGGCAAGAACTAAACACAGCACGTTATAATGACTGCCATACATCTCCTGACATGAGGGTTTCCAAGCACACCAATGTGCCCTGTCAGGCTTCCCACGGACATTTCTAGTGGAGTTTGGCAGGAATTCATTGGATCAGCACAATAAAACTCCTCGACAGGAGCAGTGGCTTTGGCCAGAGGGTTTCACACTAATATTTGACACAGATGGCAGGGGGCTGAAATTCCTTCCTGCAGGTAACTCAGTATCTGCACCCACTGCATGACTTAAAAGGAAATATGGGTGTTACTGCAGCATTATTTATCAGGTTTTATTTCTTCCAGGTAATACCAAAGAAGCACACATATATGTGAATATTTTCTCTTCTCTCTTTCTAGGTTAATGCATAGTGGGGTGGTTTTTTTATTATTACCTAATGCATCTATACAATAGAAAGTATTCAGACTCCTCATTTTTATTATTACCAAATCCACCTATACAATAGAATGTATTCAGACTCCTCATATTTATTATTACCAAATGCATCTATACAATAGAAAGTATTCAGGATCCTCATTTTCATTATTGCCAAATGCATCTATACAAAAGAAAGCATTCAGACTCCTCAGTTGTTAACTATTTTAAATACTTCTTCCTATGTACTTTCCCAGACCCTTAATGCTCATGGCCACACTCAAAGCCCTACAGTAGAGCCTGAGTGGCTGGCAGGGGAAGGGAGGAGTGCCAGGGTCAGATTTTAAACAGGTTCCTTGAGGTCTGTGGTGCCACTGCCAGTGAAATCTCACTCTCCTCACACCTCTGTGACTCGGCTTTGCCATTGATCCATGAGCCTGAGACAAGCACAGTTTGCAACACAAAAATTCACAAGTGAATGGAGACTGATCAGAGGCTGTACCAACCACAGCCCCCTCTCTGCGTGGGCATCCCACGGGAGCTGGGCAGAAATATGGGCAGTGCAGCACCTTCCTGGGCAGCCACGGGGTTGGGAACTGGCTCTGACAATTTAAAAATGGAATAATTGAAATCCGTGCCTCCAAGTGTCATTTATAGGGTTTTTTTTTCCTTTCCTTTCCTTTCCTTTCCTTTCCTTTCCTTTCCTTTCCTTTCCTTTCCTTTCCTTTCCTTTCCTTT
>JAXCLP010000001.1:4222023-4234740 GCA_035584035.1 Lepidocolaptes lacrymiger | reverse complement strand
CCCTTTCCCTTTCCCTTTCCCTTTCCCTTTCCCTTTCCCTTTCCCTTTCCCTTTCCCTTTCCCTTTCCCTTTCCCTCTTTTCTTTCCCTCTTTTCTTTCCCTCTTTTCTTTCCCTCTTTTCTTTTTCCTTAAGGGCTCCTGCTGTCCTCTAAACAAACAGCTTCTTTGTAAGTGCTGGGGCACTCCCAGGTACCTGTATATGTAGGCAGGTTAAACCTGGGCAAAACCAAGAGCTCGTGCCAGCCCCGGCTCTGTCCCCTGCCTATAAAAACATATTATTTGAGGTCAGGTATCACAGAATTGCTCAGCTGCTGGTGACAGGCTAAAGCTGCAGTCCAGTTGCCTTCACCTTTTCCAAAGCAGAGGATTTTTGCCTTTGCACAGGCTGGGCCATAACCCAGAGCACCTTAGAAAATGGATAACCTGAATAACTTCCCACAAACACTTTTCCTTTGGATCTGCCACATTCACAAACCCTTCTCTGTGGAATGGCCCTTGCTGGCTGCGTCTCTGTTCAGATGCTGAGAAATAGTTCCAAATATGCCCAATTTCCAAAGCTCATTAGCTTTCTTTCATGGCAGATATCTTTCATGGCAGATATAGGCACACTGAGTTGGGTCAAACAGTCAAGTATGAATTAAATTACTTTTTCTTTTATAGCCTGACATCAGCAGCTACCCCAGTTTTAATCTGAATAGAGATATCAGCAATTACTCAGTTACTATGCTGAAGAAACCTGAAAAGCTAATTCATCTTTTTCTTTTTTTTAAAAAAATATTTTAATGAGAGAGGTATCACTTTTTCATTGCCTAAAAGAAGATTCTCCATCAAAGTTACTGTCTCTTCCTGCAAGGACAAGGCTCTTTTAGCTGGAATTTAATCTTAATTCAACTTGGATACTTCCTTGGAAAGGATTACAGGAAACCAACCTGATTACATATGAAGTAAAAATGTAATAGGAAAGATAGAATCTCAAACCAGACTAAATCCTACCCAAATTTATGCTCCTTTACGCCCTTGAAGCAGACAGATACGGCAAGGAGGAAAACTCAAAAAAAAATCCATTTTTTTTGCCTATTGTAAATATATTTTTGTGTCTACATGGTACAGTTGCATCTGTTGAAAAAGCTGAGCCTCTGAAAACACAAGATGTGTTCTGGAGGAGATTTTCCAAGCTATGGACCTCACATTTTTTCTCTGGGCTCCTGGGAAAGATCCTCCCCTGAACAATTTCCTGACTTTGCCTGGGTCTGATGCCAGGGCTGCCTTTTAATGCTCAGAGGGAAAGTGCAAATCAGCTCCTGCTACAGAGGGTGAAAATGAACCAGCAACGGTGAGAAAAGCAAAGTCTGGCTCGATGGGGATCTGATGGAAAACTAATAAATAACCCTCACACCTGCCACATCATCTGTGGAGTTCTTCCTGCAAGCTAAACCCTTTGCCAGCAGGGAATTTGGGTACCCAGAGACACCCTGAGCATCCTTAGGTGGTGCATCCTTGGAACCCAAGGATGGAGATCCCACTTTGCACCACTGCAAAGAGCCTGCAGGGATTGCAAACCTGCATTTATTTGGCATCCCACAGAGCAGCCTGGCTTCGCTGAGCAAATGCAGATAATAATTTAAGCATCATTATTCTGCATCCTGAGGAGAAGAGACTGAGAAATGAGTGCTGGTGACTCATTTGGCCCCTCACTCAGTTCCCAAATGTGTTTTTAAGGCCTCACATCCTCACTCACAAAAGAGAAATAAGTTCAAACAGCACCACTATTAAACTTGAAAGAATTCTGCTTGCAAGGAATCTATTCAATTAATATGAACAGAAAAGAAGCCGGGACATGGATTTTGAGCTAAATTACTAATAAATGAGGAGTGCAGGTTAACTGGAAAGTAAACACAGGGAGGGGACAATTCTTTCTCCATTACAAGTTGCAGCTTAATTAACTCCATCAGTATTGCCCATGTCAAACACAACAAAAGTGGCTGCTGTGCCATTTTGCAGCAAGATACCACTGCCTTTCTCTCCTCCCATCCACAAACTTGTGCTGGAAGGGAAAGGACAGAACCAATTGCATAATCAAAGAGGATGCCTTTGATCAATTCATTGAACATCTCCAAATAGTTCACACACGTGGGTCTCATGCATATTTTATTCTGAGTAACTCAATGATGCCCATCACAAAATATGTTTGTTTCCTTGAATTGTTACAGAAATCAAATCTCATAAAGTGTTGGATCACTAAATGAATATGGATACTGATCCTGCCCTTTTCTGGTCATCCTAACTTAGTAGTAGTAGTAAAATATTTTTCTTCACTGGTAACATGGATAAGAAGCTGTCTACCTAAGTCACCTCCCAAGAATGATTATTAAGGAATTAGCTATTTAACTCTCTGTGGGAGTGAAATATCTCAGAAAAATTAGATCAGAAAAATTAGATTTTCTTCAAAAAATTATTCAGCAAATGCAACAAACATTTCACAATAATCTGTGTATAAAGATAGCTACTGTGGAATAATTTATTGTGCAGTAGCTGTTCAGATGATTTCATGCAGACAAGCTATTACATGTTCTTCCCTTTAGCAGGATGAGGATGTATTTTATATCCCAAACTTTCCTGAGTCACTCCCAAGGAAACCTGAAGAGCCTCCTAACCGAGTGGGGAAATAATCCTTATGGGAATCCTTATGGGAAGTGATGGCATCCCTGCCATGGATGTCCCTGGGCCATTTACTCCCTACCAGTTCTCTTCTGCTTTTTTAAATTATTTTTAATCTATAGTCGGTGTCGGGTGCAACCTTCAAGGCAGAGGTTTAGTTTGAATATTTATGGAACTTGCATGTTGGGAGTGAGGAGAGGACAAGTTTCTTTAGTCCTGTCACCCTCTTCCCTTCCTGTGAAGTGCTCATTTGTTGCTTTACCTGAGCAGGATTTGCCAGCCCAAAAAGGGTTTCTTGTAATGCCAGCTCTCTGAAGGATGTCACTGCCTGTGGTGGAGCTTCACAAGGGCTGGTTTGCTGCACATTAACTGGCAGATGGTCTCAAATGCTCTGCTCTTCTCCTGGCTTTGCCAGCCCAGAGGAGAGTGTGCATTCCCTCAGCTCTGCCCATGCCCTGCCACTTCAGCACCTTTGGGGACAGCAAGGACTTGGTGCCCAGCACTGCTGCTGATGCCTAAAAGGGTTTTAGCAGAGCACAGACACCAGCTGGGGGCTTGGCAAACAAAGGGAGATATTCCCAGCCTTAAATCCTCTGCAAAGATCACAAACACTCAGACCTGCAATGTGGGACAGTCTGAGCCCAAAGGGCAGGAGAGAACACGCTGCTTTCAGCACTTACAAACGTACAGGTTATTGCTGTTATTTTTCTATTCCAGGAGCAGTCTCTTCACTGCCTTGGAAAAGCGGGCTGTGGGAATTTGTAACATAGAGACACAGGGCTGGAGTGAGCATTTCAACAATTGTTTTGAATCACAGCCACAGTGATGTGTATGAAATTTAATGGAAATGTAATATTTAATATTCAGAAAGTTATGATTTCTGGACTAATGATTATACAATATTAGTTAAATTCCATGCAATTTAAGTGGAATAGGCAAAACTATTCAGATCAGATCTGACTGAGGCACCAAGCACTTTGCTTTTTTTTCTGTTCACAAGGAGAAAGTTCCTTATCCTAAGAGCTGTGGTGGAAATTTGACAGCTCAAATGTCCATCCAGCTTTAAGGATAGGACTTGCTTAGAAGGTCTTAGAAAGCCTTCTACTTAGAGCTGCATTTTAAAAGCCATAAAATGCACTTTTCTCATCAGCCAAGTCCAAATCATTCCATTTCTAGCCAATGCTCCACATATAAAGGTCAGATATCATTTTTCAAAGCCCCCTGAATTTGTCCAGACTTTATATGACCTGTGTATTGCTTAATGGTGACAACTGTAACACATTTTATAATGAACAGTGAGATAGAACCTCATTCTTTTCAGAATCTGAAATACAAATTGTTTGTTCTGACAGGAACATGATTTTTCTGAGCTAGGCTTTTCTCCACTGATCTCAGTGAGAGTTCAACACAGGGAACAGTGCAGTATTACTGCTTTAAAAATTAATTTCGTTTAATTTTCAATCCTGTAGGAATTATGAGATGTTTTCATAAAAATAACTCAGCGGTGATCTTTTAATCTCTTGTTCTGTTTTTAGTACTTATGACTGTGTTAAAACGAACAATCATTTGCAAGACTGGTGCCACTTGAATAATGGCTTAAAATGATGGAATAGAATAGCACCAAAATTGCAAAGAACATGAAAATACACTCATTGACTTCGGAGCAATTTTTGAAATTGCTTCACACTGGTGAATTTCTTCTCCTCCCTGAGTCAAACATCAGCCAGCAGAGGCAGTGGAAGTCAGAGCTCCAATTTACTAAAAGGATTACAATAAATACAGTGATACAGAGGAAAACTGGGTTTAACCCATAAAAACCCCAGCTGTATAACCCAGCACCTTGGGACATGAACAGAATGGAGCCCATCAGCCCCTGTGCTGAGCACCACGTGGGGCCCTGAGGGCAGAGCAAAAGGAAAGGACAACCTGATGGTGAGGATGATGGTCACAGTGTGGTCAGCAGTGGCAGTCGTGGCCCTGTTGAGGTTCTGCTCCTCCTCTGGATCCCACCAGTGGTACCAGAAATCCCAAACCCCAAAGATCATCTATACTCAGGTTCAAATGCTCAGAACCTCCCCCAGGGTGAGGAGTTTCACCATGAACTCACAGATGGCTTGGGGAATTGTGGAGGACTTCACAGAGCCTTCATCAGGCATCTGTAGCACTTTATTTTTAAGAATGGCATATTAGTGAGGCTGTTCCTTGAGGAGACACTGAATCTTATCCATTATTGCAATGTGTCTTCTGTAAGTGCTTGCATTCATGCAAGAGCTAAAAGACCTCAGCTCAGAGTCACAGTGTTTTCCTTGCTCTGCTCAAGATGCACACATCTCCAGAAGATGAAAAGGATCACACCCTAATTTCCATGTGTTTTATTGCTACTTTGCCTTCTGGCTGAAACCAAGTGCAGCTGTAAATACAGAGCCTGAATCATTCTCTATCAAGTGAGAATATCCAGCAGTAGCATTAGAGATGGATTAAACGACCCAAAATGACATTTTTAGCAGTACAGCTCCATCTTCTCCACAGAAATAAGTGGTAGCAGTAAAGCTGTTTCAAGGATAAATATTCCTCTCTTAAAACTGTGGTTTTTCTTCAGCATTAAGTAACATACAATTAAAAACTTCTTCATTGTGGCTACCACTTGGAGGGCTGATAGATCAGGAAAACTTTTGCTGTCTCATCTAAGGTTTAAAAATCAATTGTGCCTATTCTGATAACTGTGGTATACCACATTAATCACCATGTGGGTTTTTTCTGACAATCCTTTTGATGAGATGCTGAAAAGGGGTTTTCACTGTGAGCTTTTCTCTTCTCTTTACCTTCATGCCTACAGCAACACCCCTCCAGCTATCAGTAAGAATCTGAAAAAGATACCTCAATAATAAATTCAGACACTCTTTAATCAGTACTGAATTAATGCTTACGTTACTGTGTGCATTTAATTTCCTTTAATTTGAGAATGGGTGTTATTCCCACTTCTGTTTCCCCTCTCCTTGATGTTCTGCAAACAGCTATGTGAGAGTTCCCACCTGGACCCTGCTGTGTTTGACTTGCTTTAGGATCTTTCCCCATGGGATTCCCATTGTTAAGCTGAGTGTAACTTCTCAGGTTTGAGACCCAGGCTGTGTTTTGTGGTTGTGCCATTTGTGTATGGACAGCAGCTGGTGCTGCAGACTGAATGAGCACACAGAAGGGATCACACCCTTTTCTCTCCATCTATATTCCTAAAATCTAAACTATTGCTCTGGCCATCTGCCCAATGTACTTCCCATCAGACTGCCACCTTAGCTTCTGGGTTTGGAACTGCTTTATAACTGTGCAGGTGACATTGATACACTCTGAGGAGCCAGGTTATGAAAAATTAAGCTCTGAATTGTTGAAATATGAATATGGAAAACGGTGCCTTGTCTCTCATGAAAGGCAGTAAACAAATCAGCCTGCAATTCCTCTTCATTTTGGGATATTCCCTCATGTCAGCTGCACTAACAATCTTTGTCTGCATTATTAAGTTTTCTTTCTTGGCTTCCATTTTAATTGAGGAAAAAGTTTTCATCAGCCCCCCCTGTTTTTCCTCCAAGAGGATGGAAGCAGAAATTGCAGAACATCACCCCTTTCCCTCTGTGGAGGGGAGCATGTACCAGTGTTCATTTCACTTTTCTATTAGCATAACTTTTCCCATGCAAAACATCCTCCAAGGCCTGAAGCTCCAAATACTTCCCCGACCTGATAGCATCTTAATGTGCTCTTGTAATGGCTTTGGAGCAGGTGGCTAATAAATTAACCAGAGCTATGCAATCTATTATTGACTGGCATCCTTCCAGCCACACAGCTCTCCAATGACAGCTTGTTGCATGGAAATTTTATTGCATTGAGCGTCCCATTTGTTACCCAGAGACTTCCTTGGAAATGGAAAGAAAATGCAAATAATATTTTCTGCTTTACGCAGAATAATGCTTAAAAAAGAAACCTAAGCAAGCCATATTTTCCTCTAGGCCTTTTATACTGGAGGATGTTAACTAGCAAAGGAGGTATGTTAAGAACATAGGCAGCTTGGTAACTGAACAGATAAAAGGATAAAAAGTTATTGGTGCTTTTTCACAGGACTAAATAGAGCAAGTAGGTTATGAATTTCTGCTCTAGCAGAGCTCCCAATTATTAGAATTTATCTTAATTTGGCCAGATTATCGAGTACATTTTAATTTCCCTCTTCCACTGAGCCCAATGGCCCCTTCCTTACAGATCTCTGCTCTGTGGAATGCTACCAGGGATGTTATTCTGCAAAAAGGGATTCTTATTCCTCAAAGACCCCCAAACTCTGTCCCTGCAATTGCTGCCTCACCTGGCAGGGCTGTTTCCTCACCCAAATCCCTGCAGGCAGGGCAGGGCACAAGGGCATCACTTGTGTCCAAATCAGGCACAAGGACTGACCCACAGAGCTCGAGTCTCATAGATAAGGTTTCAAAGAAGAGGACTAAGAAAAGCTCGGTGTTTTCAGAAGTAACAGAAAATTGAGTCTTCCCTTGAAAGTGAGAGCAAAAGTCATTCGTCAGGAGAGAAAACGAATTAGAAATCAGTATTCCAAGCATGTATAACAACATTGTATAACTCATGTGGTTTTGGTTTGGGTGGTTTTACATACTGTGATTGACTGATACACATGTCAGTTCTAACTTTCATGCCAAAGGAGACAAGGGGATTGACACTTTTCTCCTGTAATACAGCTCAGCAAACACATTCTTCTGAATTTATGATTTCCTTTGTTAGTTCTTTCTACCTCACACTCCTGTTCCAATAAATCTAATGGGCAGTGCACTAAAACCAATTCAAATATTTCCATAGATAGATCTATATTGTCTTTTACCCATTATCTTGCTATTTACCATTCTATTATCTAATTCTGGACTTGGGAAAAAAATCTTTCTGCTCTGAATGGTAGTTATTGATTGTGTATTTCTCTCACTGATGTTTATATGCTGATCCCCTTTTAAGAGCTATTTTATTTTCACAATAAATACAGCAGTTGAAGCATAATATTTAGTCTTTTATAGAAGAGGTAGTTGTTTATAAAGACAACAAAACAGTCTGCTCCTTTCTTTTTTGTAATCACTGATAAGCATACACAGAGAAGGGATATATTGAGAGATACATTCGAATTCATATTTTAAAATTAAATAAAGAACAAAAATCAAGCACTGCATTTGGGGTTCTTTTAACATGCATCCTGCAAGTGAATATCAGACCTAAAGTGTCACACAGATCTCTGGCTGGTATTTTCCTCCTGAGCAGGACCAGGCACACCTTGTTTTGTGACTTGTGGCTCTTTCCATATTTATAAAGTCCACTACAACAAGTCTTTCTGCCAGGAAGGTACAACACCAAATACTTTTGTATGATTTACTAACCAATGTGTAATTACTGTGGAAGTTCTTTATCCCAAGGAAGGGGTCTCTATTTTGTTCTTGTTTAAGGGAGTCAGTAAGATTTAATTATTCTGCTGTTCTTTTCCATCATTTGTCCTTTGGGGCTAAGAAATGCAGACCTTCTCTACTATCTCAGCACAATGAAATGGCCCAAAAATGAAGGGTATAAATGGTAGGTTGGCTCATGCAATCTCCCTTGTCTGCCTCCCCTCTCCCCTTTTTATAATTCTTTAATTGCTTGCTCATCTCATCTTTCAAACCCTAAATACCACTTTTTATTCTCTTCATTTGCTTGTTGTGCCTCCTGGGAGGAACTCTTCCTCTCCTTCTGAGCCACTGGGTGCTACCAGTAAGAACAGATATTCACAACTATTGTGTAAAACACTTGGCAAATCTATCAGATGGCATTATTGCTACACTCCTCAGGTTGGCATTTAAATTGTCTTAGCCTGTTTTGGTACAGTAGCATCAGAAAATTTTGGACTGCAAACAGTAGAGATGAAAATGCAGGAAACAGTGCAGGATGTATTTGGAAACAGATAAAATAATAGGATGGAGTAAAAATTGTTCACATTGTTTTTAGGCAAGGGAAGCATTTCTTCTGAAAACTGCACAAAAATCAAATAATGGTGGGCTACATGTCTTGGAATTTGATAAATCACTTGTAAAATAAAGCAACATTGAGGTTTTCCATTATTTTTCTTGTCACTGCAAAGTCCCCTCCCACCATGGGCTATTTCTGTCCCACTGTGAGGAAGTGGCATCTCAGGCAGCTCTGCTCCCTTTACTGTGTAATATCAGGAGGAAAAACTGGAGAAGAGCCATCAAAATAAATCAATAAATAAAACCAAAACAAAAATACAAGCCTCCATCAAGTTAATGACATGAGTTGGATTTTTTATAGATATACTTTGGTAACTTTATGTGGCCACGTGAAATAATAGCAAGTGAATTCCATCTCTGCTAAGCTGTCACCAGCTAAGGGTAAATGATTAACCAGCTACATCTAAACCAGGCTGGATGTATGAACAAGAGCTTGTTTTAAAGCAAATAAATATTTTGAAAGGGATAAAATCTAAGAAATCCTGTGAAATACAGCACATTTCACTTCAGGTGATGACCTTGTAACTAGCAAATGGTTCTTGAATTTTACTCTGCATTCTATGATATTGGTAATTGCCAGAAAAAAATTAATTACTGGATTAAGGGGACAATTGACCTGATCTGGTATAGCACATTTTCCACACTAAATTGAAAACAAGGTAAAAGTTATAATCATTATTGCTACACTGATTATTATTACAATTAACTCCATTGTCACTCAGGAAGGTCCTTGAAATGATGAAGTTTGGAACTTTCAGGAGAGGAATGATTGCTTTATAGATACAATTATCTTTGTCCAGCATATTTGCTGTCATGAGACATTTCCTTCTCTTAATCATATATACACAGGTCATTTAGCAGGAGAAATTGCCAGAAGGAAACAGAGGTTTCTTCATTCCTCAGTGCAGACATGACCTATTGCCACAAAAAATTGCAAAATAAAAGAAATTCTGGAACCCAACCCCAAGGTAAGCAAAAGGCAAAGCCCTCCCTGACTTCAGCAGTGGCTGAAACCATATTTTCATTGTATGATGTCAGTTATCTTCTTTTTCTTGTATTTCTAAAACCATTCCAGACTTACAATGCACAAGATTAAAAAGAAAAAAAACCAAACCCTTCAAACCAGCATGAATCAATCATCTTGTGTATTTTGCCTAGTTAATGACTGACACTAAAAGGGTTCATAATTGCTAAAAAATGAGAACCCTTTATTAGGGCATGATGCAAAATGCCTGTAAACAAAGAGGCATGACTGGCTAGAGCTATGGGTGATATTGCTTTAGTTTCTTTTACCAGCAAACACATCCAGCAATTTGATTTCTTTCTCAGGCAGAAGTGGGAGCCCCCGTCAGTGCCATTTGACAGAGCCATGCCTATGGAATACACAGCCCTGGCATTTCAAACCCCTGCAATTTTCAGGGGCCCCTCCATCACGTCTAACACCTAATTATCTTGTCTGAGTGGTTTCGCCAGGCTACAAAGGGAAACAATTAGCACGAAGCCTGGTGAAGTTAAAAAGTTCAAAAAGTGATTCCATTTGAAGAAAAAAAATAGAGCTTCAGCCCCTACATGAATGCTTAAGTTAAACCTATGGTTTAGAATTCTTTCTTTTAAATCTATTTCAACTACTCAATTAGTATAATTTTTTTGAAATATTCATTATAGCCAGTGAGATGAAAAATCAATTAGTCACAGGGCTTTGCTCAGGAGGCTTAAGTGGTGATAAGCTGGGAAATGATGAAAACCCATGAAAATGTTGTCCTTTACACAGGCAGGAACACTGAAGGCTTCCCATATTTACTTGGGCTGTGAGGCGTGTTCTGAACTCGCCCATCCTCTCAAAATGATGCCCTTTAGTTTTCATTATTTGAAGCTTGTCTGCTCTCTGATTTCTGTATTCCATTCCCTAAAATCCTGTGTGGTTTCAGCTGTTCCCTGCCCAAGCTCGGTGCCTTTCTCAGCCCACAACTCCCTGCCATGGCAGAAGGGCTGGAACTGGATGATCTCCAAGGTCCCTTCCAACCCAAGCCATGCTCTGATCCTCTGATGGATTCCCAAAGCGTGCATTTTGGCACGTGGATTTGTTACAGCCCTTCAGAAAATAATATCTAAGCATAAAAAGCCACGAGAAAATCAATTGTACCCTTCATTGCTTTATGGAAAACCTGAAGCAGTATATGGGAGAGAGAATGCTGGTACCTAAAATTTCCCCTGCCAGCACATTTGGCTGAATCAATCACGTTCCAGAGCTCATTTCTGACCAGCAATGCTCAAATGCCAAGAGAAGTACAAGTCTCCAGTCACTCCACTCCAGCCCTCAGACTCCAGTGCTTTTGCCTTTAGGAGCTTAATTAAATACACCCCACTCCAAAGTGCTGAACCCAAACACACCCAGAGAGCTGGACCCTTCAAATTCAGAATAAAGATGTGTTATCTTCATGTGATTTTATATATTCTCCAATTACAGCCAACACTCAACAGGAAATTGGGTAGCTGAGCTCCAGGCTTGGATATTGTATTGTACTGAAAACAGAAAAGCCATTTCTTAGGGCAGGAAATGCTGGTGTTTTTGTTTTTTTTCAAATATCTCTAGAATTATTTAAGCTTGGGAGTGTATGAAAGGCATCACTGGGGCTTCAGAAGGGAACTGCTGCAAGCAAATTGACTTGTGAAAAAACAGAGCTGGTTTTCAGGAAATAAGACCTTTTTGGTGTGCACAGCAGAGAGGAGGAAAGTGCTGTGTAAATTCATGTACAGGATGCAGCAGCTGGAACAGCAACACCAACAGGAAAAGCTGCTTCTTGCAAGAATCTTGCAGCAAGAAATATATCTTATATTAGGATGGATTGGGCATGTTGTGAAAACAAAATAAGGTACTTCTGAAGAGCTATAAAGAGAGCAGTTTGTCCAGGATTATTTTTCCTATCCCAAATTGCCTTTCTCTTTGCCCTTTCATCGGTGAGGCAATTAAAATTTTAAATAAAAATGGAATGAGTGCTAGTGAGCATTAATGCAGAACATATGAGGATGGAAACCAGCAACAATCTGTTCTAGCAAGCAAAATTGTGTCTTCCTGCAAAGGTCCCTTTCTGAAGGGAACCAGCCTGTAATCCTTCTAAAGCACAGAGGCTCATACAAGTAATTAACTCAGCAAATAATGAAATAAATGCCTGCACATCACATTCCCAAACTGGAATTTAGCATCTGCAATAAAAATGTTCTTTTAAAACCTTGATTGGAAATGAAAATTGGACTGCTGACCTGAAGGATTCCATGCAAAATAAGATTGATGGGAAAAGTTAAAACCCAGGGAAGAATCCCACTCTATCCTATTTGTGTATGAGAGCAGAAACTGAGACCCTTGCTGAAACAGAAATGTACCCTTGGGGTAGCAGAAATCACCTTTAAATAGAGGTTTCTGAAAGGACAGCAAATATAATACAGAAGTTGTTTTTTTCATATTTCAAATGACTTATTTCAACTGGATTCAAACCAGTTCCTAATTAATGAAGACCTAACTTAAGTTAGTGCAAATCAAGTTCATTTATACATATATATATATATATATATATATGTAGGAAAGAAATAGATAAAACTTGTGTAGAGTCTTTACCCAAAGCCATACCTAGCTAATTGCAGCCTTTCACTTCTTATTAGATGATATCTCTATGTTTTTGTAGAAATACTCTATTTTAAGATAAAATGATTTCTAGCATAAGTAGCAAGACTGGTGTAACTTCAATTCCTTTGAATCTGTGCATTCCCTCTGACCTCCATCAGCCAAAGACTCATTTGCAGTGGTACAACATTTGTAGTTTTTCTTTAAAATAGTTTTGCACCTGAGGCAACCAGATGACTATCTCACCAGTTTATGTACTATCAAGGGCCTTTTCATAATGCTAACAAGGAAGCAAGACACTGCTAGAAAGAACCAAATACTGATTTGTTGGGAAATAGTCCCTCTGATCCCCAAACCAGCATTAACTCAGGAACTTTAGATTGTTGCCCAGTGAATCACTCTCAGTCTCCATTT